>CM071718.1:55189-65786 GCA_036630335.1 Physaria fendleri | reverse complement strand
TCTACTCTGGTCTGCTATTCTGACCTCCCATTGGCTAAAGCTGTAGTTAAAAAAATATAACAAACTTTGGGGTTGTTCTTTCTGTTTCTTTTATTTCATTGATTGTTAGGTACTGAGATCTTATGTCTCTCCTCATGGTTTTAAGCAAACATTAGTTCCTGAGTGTGTGTCTAAAATGCCTTTGTTAATCGTAGTTATAGGTCATTTGAGTTTGAATCATATCGCTTGTTCAACAACTCTTTGGCAACTGTAACTAAAGCTCGCTCTTTTGTGAGTCTTCTACATTTGATTCCTTTTTACTATTATCTTCAACGAGTCCTGTTTTGTTTCATACAAGAATGTAGTTTTGGTTATTAGAATCACATCTAAGATGGACATTGACAGGAAAATTCTGTTTTGTTCCTTTCTCATAATATACCATTTCGGCTATTAAACCGGAGGGGGATGCTACATTCTCCCTATGAGATTCAGTAGTTTCATAGTCCATTCTTCCAATTCTCCTATGAGCCACCCAAAGAAGAATACTTGGAAACAACCTCTAACATTGTCTTCACATGGAAGAAACCCCGTACACATGTACACACGCTGTCCCTGACAAGTTCTTTGGAGAAATTAAGGTGCAATGGACGACATCAGAGATCAAGATCGAGTTATTGACAGAGATAGTACTCAGGATCGAGTTATTGACAGAGATAGTACTCAGGACACGAGAGCTGACAACAGAGATGATCAGAACTAGTGAGAGAATGGAGAAAAGAGAGTAGACCTGCCATGGAAGTTAACTCGAATGTTTAACGTGAAATCTGGTGGGGTCATCTTTACCTCTCTCTGTATATGCAAGCACACACATAACGGACAAGATCTTACAAACACAATATTTGTTAAGGTTAGCTGTAAGAATCAATTTCCAGTACATCCCTTATTCTTTTTTTCAAATCTCATATATCCCTCCTTCAATTTTCTTTTTATTTTTATTCAAAATTTTGTTAAAAAACTTATCCTAATAGACATATTTACATAAAAACCAAACCCAAACAAAACCTAATATAAAACTGAAAGAACACAAAAAAGATAAAAAAACAGCCGCTCATCTCACCCTCTCTCGCTTCAAACCGCGAAGACTCCCATCTTAACCTATCTTCATCTTCTCGATTTGTTCCCTTTTTGCTTGTCTCAAGTTCTTATCTACTCAATTTCATCCCTCTTTGTTGCAATAATAAACCCCCATTTCGTTTTTCTCATCCGATAACTTAACCCTAAAAACGATCTCATCCGATAACTTAACCCTAAAAACGATATGGCCCCAAAAACTCGAGGTTCAAAGAGAAAAACTGGCAATGCTCCTTCAAGACAAACAAAACAGCGTCGTGGTGGACGTGAATCGAGTTTGGAGCCAGCCACTGAGCAACCTCGTACACCGAAACCCTGAGATGCCTCTTGTAGTAAGCTTTTTCTTTCAATTCGATTTTGAATGTCGCTTTGTGGTTGTGAACACGTTCGATTTTAGAATTTTTGAAATCCCTTTTTATAACCAGGTTGTCTGTCAAACTGAGAAGCTTTCGGCTGTCTTCTAGGCCTATCTTCCGGAGGATTTGTATCCTTATTCACCTTTGGCATTACCTTCTTCGTCTTGGGCTCTTTTCCTTTCTTCTTTGGCTCCTTTACTTTCTTGGCCTTCTCCTTTCCCTTCCCTTTGTCTTTTGTTCCTTGGTCTTTGGCTTCAGTCACCTGAGGTGTAGGAAGCTTTCCTAAGGCAGCCATATATGTTGCTGTTAGCGTTAAGAATCATTTGGATGAGCCTCTTTTACTCACTTGGTGATCATCTTTAACGTTCTTAGCTCTTACTTTTAACAACTTTTTTTTTACTTCCTTCTTCAATGCTACAGAAGAATTAAGGCTTCTTGTGGATTCTTGACATTCCCTTTTTTTTTGGTTAGGCCTGGTGTTCAGATGCGGCGTAATTCGTGGGAAGATGGTGTTCTTGGCACAAACTGTCCACTTCCTCCAACATGGAACTTCACTTATGAATTTCAATTGAAAGATCAGATTGGAAGTTATTTCTACTTCTCCTCACTTAACTTCCAGAGAGCCTCTGGGGGTTTTGGTTCAATCATAATCAATAACAGGGACCTTGTTCCTCTCCCGTTCCCTAAGCCTGATGGCGAAGTCATACTTTTTATTGGTGATTGGTATACTCAGAACCATACAGTAAGTGTACTTGGGCTCTATTGCTTTTTATTTACTTTTTGGTTATAAAGTTTCATTGTATACATATCTGTGACACTCTGTTGAACATTTAGGCTTTAAGGAATATACTTGACTCTGGTAAAGAACTTGGGATGCCAGATGGAGTCCTCATCAATGGAAAGGGTCCTTACAAGTACAATAGCAGTGTACCTGATGGAATTGAATATGAGACCGTTCATGTTGATCCAGGTTACTTTTTTTAGAGTTCTGTTGTAACTTGCTTTCATTTTGTTTCCATCATTTCCTCTTGCTTCATCCGAGACAAGCTGGACTTCCCAGACAAACCTCTTGACAGTAGACCTCCACGGTTGGACAGATCTATCATCAATGCAACATACAAGGGCTTTATACAAGTAATCTTCCAGAATAATGACACCAAAATGCAGAGCTTCCATGTTGATGGATATTCCTTTTACGTGGTTGGGTAAGAAAACCATGCCACTGCTGGGTATATTGTAATTAGTTTAACTGCTGTGACATGGCTTTTTAAAATCTTATGTTCCAGAATGGACTTTGGTATCTGGTCAGAAGACAAAAAAGGTTCATATAACAACTGGGATGCAATATCACGAAGCACGGTCGAGGTTGATTAACATTTGCAATCTGTCTCCGTCATCACACTATTTGAAGGTAGAAATGTGTTCAGGAGGTTTACTTGTTTCATGTTTTGCTTCAGGTTTACCCAGGGGCATGGACTGCTGTACTTATTTCCCTTGATAACGTTGGAGTTTGGAACATCCGAGTTGAGAATCTTGACAGATGGTATCTTGGCTCCCTTGATAACGTTGGAGTTTGGAACATCCGAGTTGAGAATCTTGACAGATGGTATCTTGGCCAAGTCCCTTGATAACGTTGGAGTTTGGAACATCCGAGTTGAGAATCTTGACAGATGGTATCTTGGCCAAGAAACATACATGAGAATTATAAACCCTGAGGAAAACGGAAGTACTGAAATGGATCCCCCTGGAAATGTTCTTTACTGTGGTGCTCTTAGTCACATGCAAAAGTAAGCATCAGAAACTTCTCCCAGATTTAACTTGAGATCATTTGAAAAATCTAAGAAACTCTTCTTTGGTGGTGATTTCCTGCAGGGCACAACACAACTCCGCAGCAACATTGAAGCTATCAATTTTCAGCATGATGATTGTTTTGCTGGCATCGGTGTTAGCCTTTTGCTGAGTCTTGTGAATCAGTCAGGAATCTACTCTGATCTGCTATTCTGACCTCCCATTGGTTAAAGCTGTAGTTAAAGAAATATAACAAATATGGGTTTGTTCTTTCTGTTTCTTTTATTTCATTGATTGTTAGGTACTGAGATCTTATGTCTAACCTCATGGTTTTAAGCAAACATTAGTTTGTGAGTGTGTCTAAAATCCCTTTGTTAATCGTAGTTATAGGTCATTTGAGTTTGAATCATATCGCTTGTTCAACAACTCTTTTGTGAGTCTTCTACATATGATTCCTTTTTACTATTATCCTCAACGAGTCCTGTTTTGTTTCAAACAAGAATGTAGTTTTGGTTATTAGAATCATATCTAAGATGGACATTGACAGGAAATTTCTGTTTTGTTCCTTTCTCATTACATACCATTTCGGCTATTAAAACGGAGGGGGATGCTACATTCTTCCTAGGAGATTCAGTAGTTTCATAGTCTATTCTTCCAATTCTCCTATCCTATGAGCCACCCAAAGAAGAATACTTGGAAACAACCTCCAACATTGTCTTCACATGGAAGAAACCCGTAGTAGACATGTACACACGCTGTCCCTGACAAGTTCTTTGGCGAAATTTAAGGTGCAATGGACGACATCAGAGATCAAGATCGAGTTATTGACAGAGATAGTACTCAGGATCGAGTTATTGACAGAGATAGTACTCAGGACACGAGAGCTGACAACAGAGATGATCAGAACTACTGAGAGAATGGAGAAAAGAGAGTAGACCTGCCATGGAAGTTAACTCGAATGTTTAACGTGAAATCTGGTGGGGTCATCTTTACCTCACTCCGTATATGCAAGCACACACATAACGGACAAGATCTTACAAACACAATATTTATTAAGGTTAGCTGTAAGATGATTGATGGAGGATTCACTTGCACTAATCACTCTTTTAAAGTCTTCAGGTGATACATCTTGCTAGTGGATGTTGTTGTTTAATGTTTTTGTGTCAATTTTATCGTGTCTCTTGCACAATTTAACTGTGGGAATTTATTGGGGTTTCAATTTTACTTTTAGTTATTAACGTTTAATGTGATACATTTGCTTTTACTTTTAGTTATTAACGTTTAATGTGATACATTTGCTTTTAGACAAAACAATAATTTAGTGAAATCAAGCATAATCTGTTGTTGCTATCCAGATCAATTGCTGTAATTGTGAACCAACCATTTTTTTGTTTAAACCTGATTAGGTTTGCTTTCAGTTTGGTTTTCGGAGCAATCAAAATTCGGTTCAAATGGAACCAGTTAAAGAACAAAGATATTCAATTATGTATTTATCGATATTTATAACCATAATTATCCATTTTATGAAAACACATTTAAATAGTTGGTCCCAAAAGTACATCGTGAGTGTTGACCAACAAAAAAAAAAATGGTGAGTATATTTGTTAGGTGCATAGTGATGAACTTTAAAATGAAAAAGAGGATATGTTAGAAATTGATTCGCATAGTGATGAACTTTAAAATGAAAAAGAGGATATATTAGAAATTGGAATCAATTTCCAGTACACCTCTTATTCTTTTATTCAAATCCCATATGTCCCTCATTCAATTTTCTTTTTATTTTTCCTTTATTTTTAATCAAACTTTTGTGAAAGTCTAAAAAACTTATCCTAAGAGACATATTTACAAAAAATTCAGACCCAAACAAAACCTAATCTAAACTGAAAGAATGCAAAAAAGAAAAGAAAACAACCGCTCACCTCATCCTCTCTCGTTTCAAACGACGGAGACTCCCATCTTAACCTATTTTCATCCTCTAGATTTGTTCCCTTTTTGCTTCTCTCAAGTTCTTATCTACTTAATTTCATCCTCTCTTTGCTGTAATAATAAACCCCCATTTCGTTTTTCTCATCCGATAACTTAACCCTACAAACGATATGGCCCCAAAAACTCGAGGTTCAAAGAGAAAAGCTGGCAATGCTCTTTCAAGACAAACAAAACAGCGTCGTGGTGGACATGAATCGAGTTTAGAGCCAGCCACTGAGCAACCTCGTACACCAAAACCGAAACCCTGAGATGCCTCATGTGGTAACCTTTTTCTTTCAATTCGATTTTCAATGTCGCTTTGTGGTTGTGAACACGTTCGATTTTAGAATTTTTGATTGAATGGTATTGGTTTGTGATTGAATGGTATTGGTTTGTGATTGAATGGTATTGGTTTTTGATTTGCGAATTTTGTTTTTGTTTGAATGGTATCTGATTAAATGGTTTGTGATTTTAGTGTATAAGTGAAATGTTTTACACAACATGTTTTATAATTTCGAAATTTGGTTATACCAAAGTCTTTTATTTTGATTATAATTTGATGTTTTTTCCTTAATTAATGAGTCTCTTATTTAGTTTTCTTTAGAGCTGCTTGAATCGAAACTGCCGCCTGCTAAAATGAAGTGGTTCTACGACCACCCTCAATTGAAGCATGTTTTTCACATGCCTAAAGAAAAGTACCACAAACTTACGCATCTGTGGATGCTGCTTATACGGACCGTGAACACGAAGATGGAGAAAATGGCATGGTTTATCGTCAATGGAGTACCCATTAGGTACATTAAACTATTTTGCTCATTAGTTCAGTTTTTCTGATTGTAGATTGAAAGGTTTTTGATTTGTGGATATTTGGTACCCATTAGGTACTCCATAAGGGAGCACGCTCTTCTCAGTGGCTTCAACTGTAAAACTGCCGCCTGCTAAAATGAAGTGGTTCTACGACCACCCTCAATTGAAGCATGTTTTTCACATGCCTAAAGAAAAGTACCACAAACTTACGCATCTGTGGATGCTGCTTATACGGACCGTGAACACGAAGATGGAGAAAATGGCATGGTTTATCGTCAATGGAGTACCCATTAGGTACATTAAACTATTTTGCTCATTAGTTCAGTTTTTCTGATTGTAGATTGAAAGGTTTTTGATTTGTGGATATTTGGTACCCATTAGGTACTCCATAAGGGAGCACGCTCTTCTCAGTGGCTTCAACTGTAAGGCATACCCAGATAATCATATAGACACTCTTGGCTTTCCAAAGAGTCACTTTGGAACTGATGGAAAAGATCTGAGGGATAAGATTCTTGTTAGCGATGTTAGGAGTAAGTTTACATCCATGCGGCCTAATCATCTCGATAAACTGAAGATGGGAGTCTTACTGTTCTTGAGCACATTCATCAGGAAGTCCAATACAGCTGGAGCTATTGATGATTTCTTCTTAAGAGTTGTAGATGATCTTGATGCTTGCATCACATATCCATGGGGTAGGTACACATTCGATGATCAGCTGAAGGAGGTCTGGCACGCCATGTACCATATGAAAGGAAACGTTCAGGGTACTTGGACCTTCCCGGGGTTTTTTCTTCCTTTGTCGGTGAGAAAAAATTTAATTAGTTATATCGAGTTGTGTTATGTGTATCTAATAGCAAATTAAGTGTGGATTTTGGTGTGCAGATCTTGGCGTATGAGGCTCTTCTCGTGATGCAGGAGGCGTTTAGGGAATCTTATGACGGTGATGGAACTCTTGACACTAGTGAATGTGGAAGGATGTGCAAGATGAAATGGAAGCATTGTTCTATGAAAGGGTGGCCATTGTTGATTGTTAACAATGTGATGAGGCTCTTCTCGTGATGCAGGAGGCGTTTAGGGAATCTTATGACGGTGATGGAACTCTTGACACTAGTGAATGTGGAAGGATGTGCAAGATGAAATGGAAGCATTGTTCTATGAAAGGGTGGCCATTGTTGATTGTTAACAATGTGCTTGGAGAAACTAAGGCATTGAAATATATTTAGTTGGATTAGTCATTTAGTTGTTATATTTCTGAGTTATTGTTTTGTTGTTTGTTGATCGGCAGGAAGTCTATAGCATTCTAGAGCCTACAGATTCTGAGGTTCTCCTTTTGAACAAGATCATGGATGAGGAGGACGTGTACGAAGGAGAGGACTACATGTCTATAAATTGGAACACTTGCATTCTTCAAGCAAAAAAGAAGATATTCTTTGAAGACTTGTTCGAATCTGATGTGTGTGGCCAGAACGACTGTAACACCCGTACTACCAGTATATTTATGATCGGCAAAATTTCCTCGGCTCAGTACAGTTTTAATCGGCATTTTTCGACAACTGCCGCCTGCTAAAATGAAGTGGTTCTACGACCACCCTCAATTCAAGCATGTTTTTCACATGCCTAAAGAAAAGTACCACAAACTTACGCATCTGTGGATGCTGCTTCTACGGACCGTGAACACGAAGATGGAGAAAATGGCATGGTTTATCGTCAATGGAGTACCCACTAGGTACAATAAACTCTTTTTCTCATTAGTTCAGTTTTTCTGATTGTAGATTGAAAGGTTTTTGCTTTGTGGATATTTGGTACCCATTAGGTACTCTATAAGGGAGCACGCTCTTCTCAGTGGCTTCAACTGTAAGGCATACCCAGATAATCATAGAGACACTCTTGGCAGTATTGACTTTCCGAAGCGTCACTTTGGAACTGATGGAAAAGATCCGAGGGATAAGATTCTTGTTAGCGATGTTAGGAGTAAGTTTACATCCATGCGGCCTAATCATCTCGATAAACTGAAGATGGGAGTCTTACTGTTCTTGAGCACATTCATCAGGAAGCCCAATACAGCTGGAGCTATTGATGATTTCTTCTTAAGAGTTGTAGATGATCTCGATGCTTGCATCACATATCCATGGGGTAGGTACACATTCGATGATCAGCATGAAAGGAAACGTTCAGGGTACTTGGACCTTCCCGGGGTTTTTTCTTCCTTTGTCGGTGAGAAACAATTTGATTAGTTATATCGAGTTGTGTTATGTGTATCTAATAGCAAATTAAGTGTTGATTTTGGTATGTAGATCTTGGCGTATGAGGCTCTTCCCGTGATGCAGGAGGCGTTTAGGGAATCTTATGACGATGATGGAACTCTTGACACTAGTGAATGTGGAAGGATGTGCAAGATGAAATGGAAGCATTGTTCTATGAAAGGGTGGCCATTGTTGAATGTTAACAATGTGCTTGGAGAAACTAAGGTATTGAAATATATTTAGTTGTATTAGTCATTTAGTTGTTATATTTCTTAGTTATTGTTTTGCCTACAGATTCTGAGGTTCTCCTTTTGGACAAGATCATGGATGAGAAGGACGTGTACGAAGGAGAGGACTACATGTCTGTAAATTGGAACACTTGCATTCTTCAAGCAAAAAAGAAGATATTCTTTGAAAAAAAGAAGATATTCTTTGAAGACTTGTTCGAATCTGATGTGTGTGGCGGGAACGAAAATCTGAACGGAAGGCGCAAGTTGAGTTTGAAAGAGACATTGATGCAAGCCGTTGATAATGTAGATGCTGTATTGGGTCAGAAGATTGATGATGTTTCAGCTATATTTTGTGAGAAGCTTGACAAGATGGACAAAAAGGTTAAGGGCCTGGAAACATCTGTGACTCATTTTTTGGATTGGCATAATCAAGTGAACTCTGATAATACATATCGTGCTTATAAGGATGACCAAAATGGAGTTGGAGGTATTAAAATTAAATTAATTTAGGCATTTTCTGTAACGTAGTTAAATGGAGTTGGAGGTATTAAAATTAAATTAATTTAGGCATTTTCTGTAACGTAGTTCTAATTGTGATATTCAATTATATTGAGTTAATTTGTAGGTGGTGGAGCTGATGTTATGGATAGTCCCCCGCGAGCTGAAGAAAATGATGCAGAAGAAGAAAAAGATTCTGAGAGTGAGAATTTACTCATTTATTGCAACTTATTTGTATTTGTAATATTCAGTTGTATTGAATTATTTTGTAGGTGTGGACAATCTCTCTCGAACTGAAGAAAGGGAGGAGAAAAAGAAGATTCTGAGAGTGAGAATGTTTGGAGGCAGTGGTGATGATAATGGAGGTATTTAACTTTGTATTATTGAGTTAGTTGTTGTAAGCTTATTGCATTAGTCATATAAGCTGTATCACATATTCGATTGTAGGTAATGCCATGGATTTTATGGAAAACCCCCATACAGCTGACTTTGGAGAAGTAAGAGATGAGGAAGAAAGGGTAGAAGAAATAGAAGAGGAAGAAATACGCGAAGAATAAATCCTCGCTCTTCCTCCAATAGTGTCTGCTGCACGGATTGTAAGCGATGAAGAGTATATGGCTGCTACACCACTTGAACTGTCGCCAAAAATTGACGCACTAGATCCGGGTAAAGCGGATATGTTGTAAATGAAAGTGTCCCGAGATCCATTAGACTAAGCAGCTCCCGAACTGGCCCGGCAATTCCCATTTCTGCTAGAACTGATATATCAATGAAACGCGTCGGAATGATTCCCACATCTAGGAGTCCATTGTAGAACAAGCTATGATACTTTATCCAATTGGTCAAATTTTGAGTGTAGTAGTATCCAGGATGTCCTAGTAGCATTTCCTTGTTTGCGGTTGACTGATGCGGATACTGTGGGAGTCAGATACGATATCCTTTGGGTTTAGGCCACGGGTTACGTCCAGCAACGTGCTTCCTTTTCAGCTCTTTCGATGAAATCCCCATTCCTGAGAAGGACAAATAGAGAGTGAAATAGAATAAAGGTACAAAATTCTAAATTAAAAGGGAATTCTAACTAATCTTATTTATTCTAATCCAAACCATATCCTAATATTAGGCCACGGGTTACGTCCAGCAACGTGCTTCCTTTTCAGCTCTTTCGATGAAATCCCCATTCCTGAGAAGGACAAATAGAGAGTGAAATAGAATAAAGGTACAAAATTCTAAATTAAAAGGGAATTCTAACTAATCTTATTTATTCTAATCCAAACCATATCCTAATATGTACACCAAACTAGAGCTCGAGCGAATTCGCATAATTCGCTCGGGCTCTAGCTCGTATATGGAGGTAAACCTAATTTCCTAAAGTGTAGCGCAATATTTCTCCGGCAACGACGCCAAAAACTTGTGTCTGCCGGATTGCTCATCCAACATAGTCAGGTTTCACTAAGGAATACTAGAGAGTAGACTTGAGAGTTTAAACCCGTTCTGAATAGCAAATGCACAGTATAGTCACTTGTAGTATAGAGCGGGGTCGATCCACAAGGAAATCTGGTACACTTCTAGAGAACTAGGTCTAGATGGTAACTAGTGGGTG
>CM071718.1:8493-25077 GCA_036630335.1 Physaria fendleri | reverse complement strand
ATTTGTAGCTGTAGAAATCGTGGATCCCTTGGATTCATCCGTGTTAACCACTAGAAGGTTTAAAGTTAACTTAGTAGATTTTAGGCGCTAGTCGTGCTTGGTTCCCTTGTGGAATTCGTCCCTTTGGGTTTGTAATTGCATTAAGGTATTTTTTTATCATTAATGAAAATGAAAATTTGGTATTGTTGACAAAAAAATATATATATATATATATATTTAATTTTATATATTTAAAAACTATGTTAATTATAATTACCATTTCATTCTCATATCATCACCTTTTCTTTTGTTACGGGAGTTTTTTTTTGTTTCTTTTTCCGATTCTGTATTCTCTCATGAATTTATATGAATACCTCTGGCTGGTGACGCCACAATCAACGTTGCAATCAGATTTTGGTGGTGAGTTATCTTCAATTCTTCTTTCTTGTTTTTCTGGCCTCTGGCTGGTGACGCCACAATCAACGTTGCAATCAGATTTTGGTGGTGAGTTATCTTCAATTCTTCTTTCTTGTTTTTCTGGCAATTTTGTGAAGAAAATCTTTATAAGAGAACGATCGGATCTCTATTAATAGTCGCGTGTTTTGATCATGATATACAAGGAAAACACTTCCTTCCGATCTGATTAGTGAATTTTGTGTTTTCTGAAATAATTCATACAGCAAAGCTGAACAAGTTTTTTTTGACAAGAGGCCAAACACATCACGTGTCTGTCTCTATACAGTCCACTCCAGCCGCTAGCATTTGTTTAAATATATTCCGTGTGCAAATTTGCTTGTTATATCTTATTATAGATGATATTTGTTAGTTTAGTCAAGTTCGCTTATGGATGGATAGTAGTTTATAAAATCAATTTTGTTTTTATCTTTCCCCCCAAGTGGCTCTTTAGTTAATTTACAGAAAAGGACAAAAAAGAAAAAACATCTTTCATCTATTGGTAGCAAATCCCACAAATCTATATTGCCTAAAGGGTCACTGTTACCTCTTTAAAACTTGTCTTTGATTATCGTCCTCCAGTTTGAGATCTTCTTTTGTATCTTTGTGTGTTCTTAGTCAAGTTTTGCAGGTTTGAGTAAGTAACGCAGAAAGGGAGATAGATACATAATAGATGAAGATGTCCAAGGCAAGTGATGGAGTCACAGAACCATTGGTGTACGAGGATATGGCTGGATCAAAACCAGAGCAGCCATGGATGGTTTATCTCAGCACATTTGTTGCGGTCTGTGGTTCTTTTGCGTTTGGATCATGTGTAAGTGAATCAAGATCCACCAACTTTTGTTTCTGGTCTTAAAAAAATGACTCTCTGTTATACTAAAAAAAATAATTAAAAAATGATGGTATTGATGCAGGCTGGATACTCTTCACCTGCTCAGGCTGCAATAAGGAATGACCTTTCACTGACAATAGCTGAGGTACATACATAATCCTTCAAGGGAATTTACTTGGACCGTACATACATCCATTGAATGTTACTTTACCTTAGACCTTGGGTTCTGCAGTTTTCACTCTTTGGCTCTTTACTTACTTTCGGCGCAATGATTGGCGCCATAACAAGCGGGCCTATAGCTGATTTTGTTGGAAGAAAAGGGGTAAGCAAATCTTGTAAACCACTTTTGTTTTTTGTTTTTGTGTTGAAAATGCTTACTTTGTGTATTCAGGCGATGAGAGTTTCATCTGCATTTTGTGTAATCGGGTGGCTAGCAATCTTCTTTGCCAAGGTCTTACTCAAACAGTGCCTAGGTGGATCTTTAAAATATTAGGCTAATGTACATGTATGTGTGTATCTATCTTTTTTGATTCAAAGGGGGTAGTGGTTCTGGACCTTGGAAGACTGGCAACAGGATATGGAATGGGAGCTTTCTCCTATGTGGTTAGAGCACATTTTGTTTTTTGTTTTTTGTTTTTTTTTTTTTTTTTTTGAAGAGTTTTTTTTTTTTTTTTTTTGAAGAGTTTTTTTTTTTTTTTTTGTGAAGAGAGCAAATCTGAATTAAAATTATTATATTCACTGTTAAATTTGTGGGTATCAATCCATGAGTGAATGATAGACGTTGATGGTAATAGGTACCAATCTTTATAGCAGAGATTGCACCTAAAACCTTCCGAGGGGCTCTAACCACACTGAATCAGGTAAAGGACAGCAGGGGTACAATGTGAATCTTTTGTTTTGTTTCCCAAATACTTAGATAATCGAAGTTCTCCTCTTGTGCCACAGATCATGATCTGCACTGGAGTGTCGGTTTCCTTCATTATTGGCACAGTAGTGACTTGGAGAGGATTAGCATTAATAGGTAGGGGATATATATATGTAGGAGGAGGTACTGGATGGAATTAAGTCAGTAAAATAACGACGTGTAATGTGGCTCCAGGAATCATCCCATGCGCTGCCTCTTTTCTTGGCCTCTTTTTTATCCCTGAGTCTCCAAGATGGCTGGTAGGGGCATAATTTATAATTTAGAAGCAAGATATATATAGAACGCACTCAGATCTGTTGTAAATTTATTAACAGTTCATATGTGTGTGTGTGTGTTTTTATAGGCAAAGATGGGACGCGATACCGAGTTTGAAACTGCATTGAGGCAGCTCCGTGGAAAGAAGGCTGACATTACACAAGAGGCAGAGGAGATTCAGGTTTTGAAATCTTCTTCTGGATACATATTATGTATAGATCGATAACATATATAATTGTTGGCAGGATTATATCGAAACTCTGGAAAGGCTACCGAAAGCCAAGATGCTGGATTTGTTTCAGAGGAGATACATACGCTCTGTTCTTGTAACACCTAAATCTTATTATTGTTTTTATTATTATTGTTATTGAGATTTCATAAAAACTAATTATTAACTAAACTTGAATGCTTTTTTGACGACGTTGGAGCACAGATAGCATTCGGGTTGATGGTGTTTCAGCAGTTTGGAGGAATCAACGGAATATGTTTCTACACAAGCTCTATATTCGAGCAAGCAGGTGTACATTTACAACTGTATGTAGTTGTACAATACCTTTATTATATATAACTTTTGCCATGTTGTGCGTGTTAGGTTTCCCCACAAGACTTGGGATGATAATATATGCAGTTCTTCAGGTTGTAATCACTGCTCTTAATGCACCAATTGTTGACAGAGCCGGAAGAAAGCCGTTGCTACTGGTAAAAGAAATGCAGCCTTGACAAGTTTTTTTTTTTAAAGGAAGAAGGTTCTTCATTACTACCAACTAACTGGAAATGAGATATTTGGCAGGTTTCTGCAACAGGTTTAGTGATAGGGTGTTTGACAGCAGCAGTTTCTTTCTACCTCAAGGTTCACGACATGGCACACAATGCTGTCCCAGTCCTGGCTGTTGTTGGAATCATGGTGTACATTGGATCATTTTCTGCAGGAATGGGAGCAATGCCCTGGGTTGTCATGTCTGAGGTACTTTTATTATTCTTATGACTACTTCCATCTTACTTGCTTGACAAATTTATAACCAATTCGAATAATTGCAGATATTTCCCATAAACATAAAAGGAGTAGCAGGAGGCATGGCTACACTGGTGAACTGGTTTGGAGCGTGGGCTGTTTCCTACACTTTCAACTTCCTAATGTCTTGGAGCTCCTACGGAACTTTCATCCTTTACGCTGCCATCAACGCCCTCGCCATTCTCTTCGTCATTGCTATCGTCCCTGAAACCAAAGGGAAGACCTTGGAGCAGATCCAAGCTCTGGTCAATCCATAGGAGTCACTCTATCTTTTCTATTCAATTGGGACGTTAAGTTCGATTTTCCAAACATTTCCTTACTCGATTTTGATCAGCCACACAGTCTCTCTCTCTCTATTTTTTATGTCTTCTTATGGACCTCTCAGTTTCTAGAGTTTAAAGTTGAAAATTTGAAAAACTGTCCGTGAGCAAAGAGCAATGAGGAAAGCGGGCGTTCATTTTTAATGGATGGCCAGAAAGACTATTATGTAGATGTCCATGAAAAATTTAGTTTCAGATTTATATACTTCGTAAGTTGATAGAGGTGAATTTCCAGATTAATAGGAAGAAAATTTAACCAGAATTAATCAAAAAAATTTTCTCTTATATGATCCCTCGTTACTACTCAACAGTAATAGGTAGGGATGACATGATTTGAACGGGGAATCTTTAGAGTTATCTAAGCTCTTTCAATTCGCCTCTGACAATCAAATGAAATGTAAATAATTCGTCCTCCTCTCTTTGAAAAAAGAGAGGCTTATGGTTCTATCGGTGCTTGAAACAATTTTGTTTTATCCATATTAATTTCACCCAGAAGTTAATGTGTTACTCCGACAGCATGTTCTTACATTGACGGACCTAGGTAAAAATTTAAAGGTGTCCAAAAAAAAATAACATGGTCACAAAGATGTTTTGAAGATCCTAAAATGAATATGGGTTCAATGCTTACCACTAGACCAAACTTGTCACCAAATTCCATGTAGAAATTCAGATTTTTATAATTTAAACATGATCACTTGAACACTCATCACTACATGTAGGTCCGCCGATGCGTCCTTGTACAATTCTCAAGGATCGAGGATGAGTATTTTTCATTTAATTAACGATGAAATCTACTATCATTTTTCGCATGACCTCGAGAATTTATTGTAGGTGAAAAAATTTTGGGAGAGAGATTCAGTAGGTGACGGTTTAATCTGCACGCTAGTCATTTTACTCGATTGTTCGTACATCCTGATCGCCCATTGTACCATGCACTCTTCTATCAGTGACCAATCGGGTAGTCGCCTTAGTAAGCTACGTGGACTGAACGATGAGCTTGGTGAGCCGCCATGAAGCTAGTGAAGATCTGTCAAAAGGAGTCGCCGGATAATTTTAGTCTCCTCATTAAAACCACAAACTAAGAAAAAAAAGAAGCAAAGAACAACGAAATAGTCCGATGCCGGAGCTAGAAGCTCCTCAGACATCAGCAAGCATATCTGAATTTTTTTTTTCTACAGAAAATCCTAGAGAGAAAACGACAATGAAATCACATGTAACATTACATTATAGTTGGCTATTTCTTTTGTCAATAAATTACTTTTATAATGGATACGGATAGTTCTGTCTTTTCTATCTTTCATGTACAAATCTCTTTAGAGACGGCAGATAATATATGGTAGATTTACTCTTCTCGCTTGCTATTAAAGAGATTTATTCCGTGAAATGGAAACATCTTTCAAAGAAAAAATACTCCTTCTATTTCATATTATTTAAAGTGTTATACTTTTGTTTTTGTTTCAAAATATTTGGGATTTTAATCTTTCTAATGCAATATTATTATTTACTTCTTAGAAAATTGTGATTTCTTCCATATTTTTTCCAAATAAACTACCTAATAATAAGATGATGACGTTTTAAGTGTTTTGGCCAATCGAAAAATGTTATACAAGAATGATTTTAATTGATGTATTTTACCTACAAACTAAATTAATGAAAACGTATACTTTTAATTAGGATTAAAATGATTAGACACATAAAAAATACATATTTGTTTGGATACATAAAAAATACATATTTGTAACTAGGTCATTCGAACTGAACCGAAAAATCGAATCAAACAAACCGAAAACCGAATAAAAATATTGGCCTTTTTTTTCGAATCAAACAAACCGAAAACCGAATAAAAATATTGGCCTTTTTTTTTTAAAAAAAAAAGAGAGATATTTAATAAAAATTGTAGGGTTGGGTGTTGAATTTATTTAACAAAACCATTGTAGAGTATAAAATAAAGAGAATATTAGAGACAGTGCCATTTCTGTCTATAGACTTTGTGAGATTGCCACTGTGTTTTAAAAGTGCCACAGACAGTCACAAACTCGGATGCCACTATCTACGGGAAAAGACCAGCGTGTCCTTGCGGTTCTTGTGTGAAGTTCATAGACAGGGACACGCTGGTCTTTTTCCTGTGGACAGTAGCACGCGAGTTTGTGACTGTCTGTGGCAGCTTTATGGACGGAAATGGCAGTTTGAATAAAACTTTCTAAAATAAAAATGAGTGCTGAATTATGAAGTGGAAGAAAGAGAAGATGATGTGTAATAAAATTAATGGTCTTGAGTAAAATAGGATGTTGAAACCATTGTAGATAACTTATTAAAATTCGTATTGTTTTTTTCTAAATTCCTATGATGAGAGGGAAGTATATAAAAAGGAGAAATGAAAGGAAAGAGTAGAGGAGGTTGTTGATATAAAAGAAAAAGAAAAAAAGAAAAACTATTAGAATTTTTTGGAAAGGAAAAAAGAAAAGAATAAACGAAACTAATGTGACTGCCCTATGTGAGGGAGGAGAAGAAGAAGAAGCCGCTCATTGTTCGACTTCCTAACAATTCTTTCTCCACGAGACGGCGTCCAATGGCCGTGGCTCCACCTGATTTCCAACCAACTCTCTGGGACTCGGTCACGTCTCTTATTAGGTCAGCCCAGGAGAAGAACATCGATCCGATTCACTGGGCTCTTCACCTCCGCTCGACTCTCACCTCTTCTGGAATCTCCCTTCCCTCTCCTGATCTCGCTCAATTCCTCGTCTCTCACATCTTCTGGGAAAATCACACTCCTCTTTCATGGAAGCTTCTCGAGAAAGCTATATCCCTCAATATTGTCCCTCCCCTACTTGTCCTCGCCCTCCTCTCCTTCAGGTAGCTCCCATCATTTTTTGATTTCTATGTTCAGCTCTCGTAAAGCTTTCACTGCTCACCGTTCGACCTCCCACTGGTGGATTCATCATCTTCTTAAATTAAGTCGCCCACTCTTAGTGTTGGGACTAAAATTGGTATTTAGAAAATCTTTAGGTTTGGTTCTGGAGAAAGTTATATGGTAATTTGTATACTGGGCAATTGCTCGCTATCTTTGGGCTCACTACTGCATTCATTATGCTACTTCTGGGAATATTTCCTTCAAACTGTCTGTAGTAGCTGTATCTTTATCATATTGACCAGAGTGCTGTAACAAGCCCGTTTTAGAACACTACTGTCTAACCATCGTACTGTTTTTGTTCTTAGTTTTGCCTTCCCTTTTAATTCTTTGGTTGGTAATTGTAGGGTAATCTCAAATAGAAAGCTTCATCCCGCAGCCTATAGACTCTATATGGAACTTCTCAAGAGACATGCATTCTCATTCTTGCCTCAAATCAGAGGACCAGGATATCATAAGTGAGTTCCTTATCTCAGTTAATCTATGTCAGGCTATAGTTTTGATTTCACGAGTGTGTAAATATTTTAATATATTCTTTCTGGCGGTGTATTAGATTTTAGTGTACAGGTGTTTTTGTTTTTTATGAGTAATCATAGAGCTTATGTTTATTTATTAGATCTCTCGTCTTATATGTTATAAAACGCATACTAATGTGAAAGTTTACAAATGAACAGAACAATGAATTCCATCGATGATATCCTCCATCTTTCTGAAACCTTTAGTGTCCAAGATCGAGAACCGGGAAGTATTCTCCTTCCATTTGTCTTTTCCATTGTCTGGCAGCTTGTTGATGCATCCCTAGACGAGGAAGGGCTTTTACAACTGACATCTAATAAGGTGTCGAAGTGGCCAAGCAAGCCATGTGGCATGGAGATAGATGGAATGGAAAATTCTGCGAGGAAAAATGAGAATTATGATGCACTAGAGAAAGCAAACACTGAAATGGCTATCGAGCTAATCCAAGAATTTTTGCAGAATAAAGTAACATCAAGGATTCTTCACTTAGCAAGTCAAAACATGTGAGACCTTTAACTACTACCCTTTATTTTTCTGTTACACTTCTGATTTGTATCATCATTTACACTGCTAAATTCATGAGATTTATTTTTTTTGCAAATAAATTAAAATGTAACAACTTCAGATGATTCTCAACCAAGCCCTCTAAGTTTCCTTTCTCTTCAGGCCAACACACTGGGAAGATTTCACACAGCGGTTTACAGTGCTGGCAACCAAATCAGTGACAGTGAAGAATTCAAAACATATTAATCCAGAAGCCCTTACACAGCTGGCATATCATACATGTAAGTTTCCAGAAAGGGAGAGCAAGAACATCCTTAGAGGAGAATTTCATGCTATTGTCTCCTCTGGTTCTAAGTTAGCATTGACTAGTCAGCATCATGGGACTAGTGAGTCTGCACTTTGGTTGCCCATTGATCTTTTCTTTGAAGACATAATGGATGGGACACAAGCTGCAGCAGCCAGCGCTGTAGAAAATCTGACCGGTGCTAGTAGCTTATCTCTATTGTCGTTCTTGCATTTTTCCTCTTGTAAATATCTGTGTAATTACTATTATGGGCTCTAACATAAGAGAATATTTGCAGGTCTTGTAAAAGCATTGCAGGCAGCTAACAATACAACATGGCATGATGCCTTTCTAGCTCTATGGTTAGCAGCCTTACGCCTTGTGCAAAGGGTAGGAATCTATTCTGACATTACATAAATTTTTAAGCTTCTAGCACTAGGGTATTTTTTCTGGTCTGTGTTTATTAAACCGCCTGCCTGCACGAAGCTTTGGCTCCCGATGCTCATAGGCTACGGAGACATGGCCTCCTAGAGATGGGCTTTTTTTTCTGAAAAGTAAGAATATATAAAATAACCTTTTTTTAGTTGGGAAAATCGTAGGTTCTATAGAATATTTTGGGCTAATTATTTTCTTATTGGTATTCTCAAACTGTACTAAATCTAATATTGTTTATAAAAGTTTTCTAATATTGTTTTTACTAGTATTTTTTTTTTTACACTGAATTTTATTAATGATCAAGACGCAGAATGTCAGTAAGAAACTAAGAATGGCATTAGGCCTAGTCATTACATTAAATACAGATGAGATGGAAAAAGATAAATTGGCTTGGTGATCAGCTGCGTTGTTACCACTTCGTTTTGTCCATTACAAATCTAGTATGGTTTATTAAGTTTTTAAAAAGTTAAATATTATTTGTAAAAGTTTCTTTTTTTTGGGAAAAATATTTGTAAAAGTTTTCTAATATTATTTATAAAGGTTTTATAAATCTTATATTGTTTACAAAAGTTTTCTAATAATGTATTTATACAAATCTAATATTGTTTATAATATGTTTTATAGAGTTTCTTATAAATCTGATATTTTTTTATAAAAGTTTTTTCTTCGTCTTTAATGATATTGGATTTTTAATAGTTTTAAATATTGCTTCCATTAGGATATTTTAAAAATGCATAAGTGAATTATTGCCCCTCAAATCCCAAAGGTCCCATGTCTGAGCGCCGCCTCAGAACTCCCAAGACCTTTTAAAACACAGCTGTGTTATTACGCTTTCATGCATAAGATGGAAAATTTATAAAGTAACCTTATGCTTGATTCATAAATAGGTCATATAGTGAGACTGTAGCACATAATGAAGTATTGAAATTGTTGTCACATACTACTTATGGACCGATATATGTTGAAATTTGAAGGAAAGAGATCCAATCGAAGGTCCTGTGCCTCGCACCGACACCTTTCTTTGTGTATTACTATCAGTCACTCCACTTGCAGTTGCTAATATTATTGAAGAAGAAGAAAGTCAGTGGATTGATCAAAGCTCATCTAGCCCAACCAACCCGTGGAAAGAGAAAAAAGGAAAATGCCGACAAGGATTAGTCGATAGCTTACAACAACTTGGTGATTTTGAAAGCTTGCTGACACCACCTCGTTCTGTACAGTCTGTTGCCAATCAAGCTGCTGCTAAAGCAATTATATTTGTTTCCAGCATTACAAATGGTAATGGATCCTATGAGAATATAAGCATGAGCGAACCACCAAGTAGTTGCAGTAAGTAAGCTTGCTATCTACTTTATGCTCCTCAATTTAAAGCTGCACGGATGTTTTGGTTTGAATGTGTTTGGTTTTGTAATTGTGATGTGTTTGCACAGCTGGTAACATGCGCCATCTGATAGTGGAAGCTTGTATCTCCAGAAATTTGTTGGACACATCTGCTTATCTCTGGTCTGGCTTTGTAACTGGTGGAACCAATCAAGTTCCTCAAGTCATCCCAGGGGATGTTTCCTGTTGGTCACTAGTGATGAAGGGTTCTCCTCTAACACCGTCATTGACAAATTCACTAATCACAACTCCAGCTTCTAGGTATGTTAAATCTATGATCCATGATTCTGTTAGTGCATTTTTAGCCTTCTCAGCTGTAAGGAAACTGAATTAAGCCCATTAATATGATGGAAGCTTAGCAGAGATCGAAAAGATGTACGAGGTTGCAACTACTGGTTCAGAAGATGAGAAGATAGCTGCAGCTTCTATACTCTGTGGAGCATCTTTATTTCGTGGTTGGAGTATACAGGTATGTTTGGCAGCTTCTAATTTCTGTGATCTTCATTTCGAGAAAGTTTTATTGCTCCTGTTACTCCACTTGGATATTCTTTCTGCGGCCTCCTCATCATTTATGTTTAACCCGTTCTCTGATTAATACCAGGAGCATGTCATTATCTTCATTGTAACTTTACTCTCACCTCCGGCCCCAGCTGATCTTTCTGGGAGTCATAGTCATCTAATCAGTTTTGCACCGTTTCTTAATGTTCTTCTTGTTGGGATATCACCCATAGACTGTGTTCAGATTTTCTCATTGCACGGTGTGGTAGGTTTTTTGTTCCTCGTCAACTTATGTTATTTGACAATGAACATAGAACGTGCTGTTCTCAATGGGTGATTATTTATGCTTCTTTGGCTAGGTCCCATTGCTTGCTGGTGCCTTACTGCCAATTTGTGAAGCATTTGGTTCCGGTATTCCGAACATTACATGGACTCTCCCAACTGGTGAAGTAATCTCCTCTCATGCTGTTTTCTCCACTGCATTTACACTTCTTCTAAGGTTATGGAGATTTGATCACCCACCACTAGATTACGTGTTGGGAGATGTTCCGCCGGTGGGCCCTCAACCAAGCCCAGAGTATCTTTTGCTAGTGAGAAATTGCCGTCTGGAATGTTTTGGGAAGTCCCCAAAGGATCGTATGGCACGTCGTAGATTTTCAAAATTGATTGATATCTCTGTGGATCCCATCTTTATGGATTCATTCCCCCGACTGAAACAGTGGTATCGACAGCATCAAGAATGTATGGCTTCAATTCTCTCTGAACTAAAGACAGGGAGCCCAGTGCATCACATCGTTGATTCCCTCCTTAGCATGATGTTCAAGAAGGGGAATAAAGGTGGTAGTCAGTCACTGACTCCATCTTCAGGGAGCAGTAGTTTATCTACTTCCGGGGTTGATGACTCTTCTGATCAACTCAAGTTACCTGCATGGGATATCTTGGAAGCTGCCCCATTTGTGCTTAATGCTGCTCTTACTGCCTGTGCTCATGGATCACTTTCTCCCCGGGAACTGGCAACAGGTTTGTCCATTTTCCTGAAAATAGAGAAATTGTCTTCTTCTTAATGAAATAAATTTTGACAAGGGGATATTTATCTACATCTGCCATTACCAGGCTCAACACATAAGCTATTTTAGCGTGACTGCCTGGATGCATCATAATTTATAAATGCTGCTTGAAAAGCACTATTAGTGGGGTAGGCATGATTTAAATGTGCCCTCTTTATTTGTTTCAGGTCTTAAAATCTTGGCTGATTTTCTGCCAGCGACACTAGGAACCATGGTTAGCTACTTTTCTTCAGAAGTAACACGAGGTCTGTGGAAGCCGGTTTCCATGAACGGAACTGACTGGCCAAGTCCTGCTGCAAATTTAGCAAGCGTTGAGCAACAGATAGAGAAGATCTTAGCTGCTACTGGCGTTGATGTCCCAAGGCTTCCAGCAGGTAAAATGCTTTTCTTATCTCACAGGAAAATGGATATTCTCAGGTTCTAGGAGCAGGTAAAATGCTTTTCTTATCTCACAGGAAAATGGATATTCTCAGGTTCTAGGGGTTTGGTACATGAAAGATTAGAACCTTAGATGCAGTCACGGCAGTCCCGAACAATATGTCCCTCGGTGTCGTGCTTAGTAGACCTTAAAACAATTGTCATATCTGTCAAACTGTAACTGCAGTGAATGCATGAAAAAAAAATGCTGGAAGAAAAGACTACAATGATTATACTGGAAAAAACTCTCATTGCTTAAACATGTCTTTGCAGATGGAATCTCTGTGACTACACTTCCCTTGCCCCTTGCTGCACTAGTCAGCCTCACTATAACCTACAAGCTCGACAAAGCAACAGAGCGATTCCTTGTTCTTGTGGGACCTGCCTTGGACGCCCTTGCCGCAGCTTGCCCCTGGCCCTGCATGCCGATTGTAACCTCACTGTGGACGCAGAAAGTAAAGCGCTGGAGTGACTTTCTTATCTTCTCAGCCTCCAGGACTGTGTTCCACCACAACAGCGATGCTGTTATTCAGCTCCTCAGAAGCTGCTTTACTTGCACTCTTGGTCTAACTCCTACCTCCCCACCCTGCAGTTATGGGGGAGTGGGCGCACTCCTTGGCCATGGTTTTGGCTCTCGTTACTCAGGTGGAATCTCCACAGCGGCCCCAGGGATCTTGTACATAAAAGTGCACCGATCAATAAGAGATGTCATGTTCTTGACAGAAGAAATCCTCTCGCTTCTGATGTTCTCTGTGAAGAGCATTGCCACCAGGCAGCTACCGGCTGTGGAAGCAGAGAGATTGACGAAAACAAAAGATGGATCAAGGTACGTGATTGGGCAGGTTTCACTTTCTCAGGCAATGACACGTGTCAAGCTGGCAGCTTCCCTGGGAGCCTCTCTGGTGTGGATTTCTGGTGGCCTGAACCTTGTTCAGGCGCTGATCAAGGAGACACTACCATCTTGGTTCATCTCGATTCACAGAGAAGAAGACGAGCTGGGAGGCATGGTTCCGATGCTGAGAGGCTATGCATTGGCCTACTTTGCAATCCTGAGCAGCGCATTTGCTTGGGGAGTGGACTCTTTATCTCCTGCCTCAAAACGGCGTCCAAGGGTTCTGTGGCTGCATTTGGAGTTTGTGGTGAGTGCATTGGAAGGGAAGATATCACTGGGCTGTGATTGGGCCACATGGCAAGCTTACGTGACCGGCTTTGTGAGCCTGATGGTGCAATGCACGCCGGCTTGGGTGCTAGAGGTGGATGTTGAAGTGATAAAGAGGCTAAGCAAATGTTTGAGGCAGTGGAACGAGCAAGACTTGGCTCTCGCTCTACTATGTGCTGGCGGCCTTGGGACTATGGGTGCAGCGACTGAGCTCATCGTGGAGACTTGCCATCAACTTTAGCTTTTACACGTCTTTTAACTTCCTTGTCTCGACTAATATTTAAACTGTGATCATCACTCAGATCATCTTTTTTTGGTCTATATTATAAGTATATATATTTCTGATTTAGGGTAAAGATAATTCACAAACATCTTCACTTGTCCATTAGAATCTCGAAAAGGAAAATGAACAATCGAGGAATAGAATAAAGAAATTTTGAGAAACGAAGATAATAAACTGTATGTGTAAAGTACCGAGAAAAGTATTTTGGTGAAATTCCACTATTAAATGATAAAAATTATTGAAGAATAAAGATCTCGTTAATTTCCGCAAATATGATGACTGATTACCAAAATTAACTTCGCGATGGAATTTTCAGGTAGGTATGAACTAATTGGGTTTTTGATTTGGTCTGAATTTGGTTGCGATTTTTCGAATCTAGGAGTTGAGAAGTCGTTGAGGTATATATATCTATTATATTGGTTGGGGTTGGGTATTTTGCCCTGACTTATTTTCAGGTACGGTTTGAGAGACACTTACCAAACCCGGGTTTAATATGTGAACTTTGAAACGGGCGTCGGGTGGGTGGGTAATTGTGGTTAATAGGCTGAAATATCCCGATTTTGCTCAAGTGATTTACAATTACAAAAAGCGGTAGACGAAGAAGCTTGAAGCTTGAAGGTCGGCTATGGCGGGGATGTCGCTAGTGCTAACTTTCGCATCTCCTCCGTTCAGCCCTCGTCTTATCTCAGCTGTGAATACGCTGAGTACAGAGTCCTTGATTTCTTGCTCTAAAAAAAGTGTGTTTCGTGAAAATTCTCCTGCTGATTTATCAGCGAAATTCTTAAGAAGATGCTCGGGAAAAGATGAAGTGCTGCTAGAAGGAATGCCACCGGAGTATTACGATGATGTTTGTCTCCTCGTCCGTATGTTTCTTCTGTGTGTATGGAACTGAATTTTGATTAACTCGGTAGGGTTTTTGATTTTTTTAACAGGAATGGCAAGCTCGACAGAGGGAGAAGACGAAAGAATTGAGGCGGATGCAGCGGGAGGAAGAAGAAGAAGAGGAGAGAAAGATTGAAGAGTACCGCGAAATTGGGATGAGGTTGAAGGAATTTCCTGAGGAAGACTTGAGGAAAGCTAGAAAGCTCGTCTCCAGCTTCATCAGAGCTGCCGAGGAAGTAGAAGAGGTCAAATTTAGACCCCCCCTTTATGTACTTTAAAATATATAGAGGTAAACTTTTTCTCACTTATTAGTAAGAGAGTTTTGTGTAGAGAATTGAAGAAGCAGCCGAGAAAGGAGAGCTTGACGAACTTGTCCTCATGATTATATGGAACCGGCTTGACCTTGCTCGCCGCGACGTAATAAAAATACTTGGTCCTTATGAATTGTTTCCCTTAGATTCTTTATGTTGTCTTCACTCCTGTCCTGTCCTGTCCCGTATTACTCTCAGGGTGAGAAGGACGCCGTACGAAGTCTTGATCTTTTGTATAGAAGAGTCGAGGTTTTCTTTCCTCTGCACTTCTTTTCTTCGCTATTAGACCATTGGGCTGCTTTTTTCTTGTAAATGAAGCATTACTTTTAAGTATCTAGGAGAGGCTAAAGATGATAGTGAATCCCTCTTATATACAGACTGAGATCTTAAAACGGCAAGCAAGTCCTGCGATGAAACTGCTGAACGATCTTCTAAACATGCATGATGGCTTTGAAGACGATGCTTGGCTTAAGGACTGCAGAAAACGAATGGCTGAGACCTTCCCACGAGAAGACCCCTTCAGCATTCTGATGCCTCCTGGATTTGACATTGATATGGTGCCTCACCTATTCTTTCTTTTCTCTATATATATAGTTGGAACAAAAAATTTAATCAATGCCTGTGGTTGCAGCATCAAGGACCGTTGCGACCGCCCATCGAGACTGAGGCGGACAACAACACCCTTCTGAGAGTGGACTTTGTAAGAGAAGTGGATGCATTGTTACAGGAAGTGAAAATAGATGAAGAGGTGAATGCTAGTTACAAAGGAGAAGAAGAACTTGATCCTGAAGCTATAGCTTTCAAGTTTAAGCAGCAGGAGAAACAGCGAACCATCCGTCAAGTTGAAGCCATTCTTGATTTGGCCCTCAGCTTGAAGTGGTAGGTGTAGTAGGTACTACAGTAAAAGGAATAACTATAATAACTGTTTGTAAAACCACTGTAGCCGGTTGCAGAGAATATATGAAATGAACTTCTCTCTCACACTGTTTTTACTTTCCTTTATAACTCAACATCATCGCCAATTGCAATTGGAAATACAACCCCTTCTACCTCTTTCAAAGTGAGAGTGGCCTTCAGCTTTTATCAATGACTCATTGTCAGACAATGAGTGAGTTGCTGAAATGGCTTTATTGATTGAAAAATTGGCCGAGTAACCTCCATATTTGCCATATAACCTTCCATTCGTTAGATATTATACATTTCCCATAATACCTTTTTATATTGAAAACAAAATTTTATTTTTTGGTTATTATTATTATTTTTCTTTTTGGCACGAAAACAAAATTTTATTTTGGAATCAAATTTATCTCTTTCCCCTCTTTCCCCTATTTCCTCTGAGTTCTCCTCCTTAACGATAAATTTAAAGCTGTCCGTGTCGATTCCCGTTTGATACGTTTCCGAATACACCGGTGATTTGTTCTCTGGTCAGTCTTCCCCTCTTTCCCCTATTTCCTCTGAGTTCTCCTCCTTAACGATAAATTTAAAGCTGTCCGTGTCGATTCCCGTTTGATACGTTTCCGAATACACCGGTGATTTGTTCTCTGGTCAGTCTGCTTCTTTATTCTTTTCATTTCTAGGTTGATTTCAATTGATTTTGAACTTTGTTCTCTGGTCAGTCTGCTTCTTTATTCTTTTCATTTCTAGGTTGATTTCAATTGATTTTGAACTCTTTAGCATTGTTCTCTGGTCAGTCTGCTTCTTTATTCTTTTCATTTCTAGGTTGATTTCAATTGATTTTGAACTCTTTAGCATAGCTATTTTTAAGTTTAGATCTTTTTTTTTTTTGTAGATTTATGTCATAAATCTTGTAGTTAAGCCATTGATTTTGGACATACATTAGATTACATAATATTATGATGAAATGTGGGAACAATGGCTGTGAATTCGAGCCACTACTCTGTCATTTGTGGCTTTAATTTTGAGTAAATCTCATGAACATTGTTGATAAAATTGCAAAACTTGTAAAATTCTGTAAAACTTTATAAAACTATTACAACGCATAAAACTTGTAAAACTATGTAGAACTTGTAAAACTGTTTAAAACTACCTACAACATATAAAACTCATAAAACTGTATAAAACTATGTACAACATATAAAACTCATAAAACTGTATAAAACTATGTGCAATGTGTAAAACTTGTAAAACTATGTACAACGCGTTAC
>CM071717.1:58440325-58451434 GCA_036630335.1 Physaria fendleri | reverse complement strand
GGGAGTTAAGTCAAAGTCTTGTTATGTTTTTGTGCTCTGTTTAACCTAGCGGGTTCCTATCAATTTATTCAAAAGGCATGAAACAGATTATATAATATGATCCTATAAGATCCTACTAAGAAGATTCAAAAGTGAGATCCATCAAAAAATATGAAAATTTGTTCAAAAATTTTCTCAACGGCCTTGGTATATAAACCCATGCAAGCCCATTTATAAAGGAAACATAAACAAGCCAAGGACCCATCAACCAGGTCCAAGCAATAACAACGATCAGCAGCACATTTCAGAAGTGATAAGTTCGTCAAGGAAAAGAAAGTCATTACTCGCTAGCCAGAACACTGAACTCTAAACCCCTTTCCCACGATAAACCCTAACTCTTTGCGGCTCTGATCTTCTTCCTCTTCATCATCCTATCTCTTTGCTCTGAGATAAAATGTTTGGTGTTTCTATGAAAACATTAGTCTCACCATCTCTTACTCCCTTTTCTCTTCATCTTCCTAAACCTTCTCTCTTCTCCACCGTTCTTCGCTTCTCCTCCTTCACCAACCCGGCCTTCTCATTCAACAACAAATCCCTCACTAATTCAACCCATTCCGTCAGAAAACTACATACATCACCATCATCATTATCATCATGCTCCTTTTCATCTCCCGGCGAAATTCACATCGTCATAGGTCCAATGTTTTCCGGCAAAACCACAACACTTCTCCACCGTATTCTCACCGAAAAACAAACCGGTAAAAATGTCGCAGTGATCAAATCTAACAAAGACACAAGATACTGTACCGAATCGATAGTAACTCACGACGGAGAGAAATTCCCGTGCTGGTCACTTCCAGATCTATCAACCTTCAAAGAAAAATTCGGTTCCGATGCCTACGAGAATCGATTAGATGTAATTGGGATCGACGAAGCTCAATTCTTCGGAGATCTATACGAGTTTTGCCGTGAAGCTGCTGATAAAGATGGTAAAACCGTAATTGTAGCTGGATTGGATGGTGATTTTATGAGGAGGAAGTTTGGTTCGGTGCTTGATTTGATTCCGATTGCGGATACCGTTACGAAGCTGACGTCACGGTGTGAGGTTTGTGGGAAGAGAGCTTCGTTTACGATGAGGAAGACGGAGGAGAAAGAGGAAGACGGAGGAGAAAGAGACGGAGTTAATTGGTGGTGCTGAAAAGTATATGCCTGTTTGTAGAACTCATTACGTTTGCGGTCAAAACGTTTTGGAAACCGCTCGTGCCGTTTTGGCTGAATCTCATGATGTTGTAACAAGTTCACTTTAATGTATGTGCCTCGTTTGATAGTCTTTAGGTTAGATCTCTTGGTTTCGAACCAATGTTCAACAATTTGCTTCCTATGATGCAGGCAACTTATGTACTAACTCTTATTTGTATGTTTGAGTCTTTAGATTAGATATCTTGGATTCGAACCAACATTCAACAACTTGCTTCCTATGATTCAGATAACTTATGTACAAACTCTTATCCGTGTAATTTCTGTATAGAATCTTTCATTTTGAAAAAAAATGTACAAACTCTTATCCGTGTAATTTCTGTATAGAATCTTTCATTTTGAAAAAAAAAAAAAGAAACAGGAAAATATTTTCAAATGCATAATCTAATAAAATCTTCTTGAACAAAATTAAAGTAAAAATGTGTAACCTGACCATTTCGACACAGTGCAGAGAATCATCATTCATGACATACTTCGATGCTATGTTGTTTCGGTGTTCGGACAATCTTAGAGAAGCTTTGATTCTCCCGAGTTTAATCAGACAACAGCTGTGATTTGGTTTTAGTCTCGTCGCCTTCTCTTGTCCCGCTTTGACTGAGTTTAATCAGACAACAGCTGTGATTTGGTTTTAGTCTCGTCGCCTTCTCTTGTCCCGCTTTGACTCCTTATGTTCTTCGTCTGAGCTATACCGAGATGAAGATGACTTCTTGGTCTTATGATGTTTTGAGTGACTCTTGTGTCTACTGCTCTTCTCTCTAGAAGATTCTCCTCGTTTCCTTCTTGATCTTGAACCATACTTGTCTCGGTTGTAGTAGTCGCTGGATGACTCGCTATCTGAATCCTTGTTTCTGTGTCTATCCTTCTTGTCTTGTCTCGGTTGTAGTAGTCGCTGGATGACTCGCTATCTGAATCCTTGTTTCTGTGTCTATCCTTCTTGTTAGATCGTCTTCTCCTCCTTCGATCATCTCTTGAGGATTCACTCGATGAGAGATCATTGCCACTACTATGTTTTCTTGGCGATTTCTCTCTCTTTTTCCTACTCTTTTCTTCTTCAGACCCGAGAGTGTAGATGCTCATCTTCTTCTCCGCTTTCTCTCCTTCTTCAGACCCGAGAGTGTAGATGCTCATCTTCTTCTCCGCTTTCTCTTTAAATCCAGATCTATCTTCAGTAGAGCCTTCGGGTTTGCTTTTGGACTTGCTATCTTCTTCCGCTCGCTTGGTTCCTTCCGAGTATTGGACATCTGAAGGTACTTCGAAACCTAGTTCTTTCCCTAAAGATTCTAGAAAGTCACCAGCTATAAGTCGGTTTAATGTTGATGCAGCCGCTTCATTTTTCTTTTCTTGACCCTCTTGTGTCTTTCCATTCACTAATGGATCTTCATCATCTTCAGAGTCATCAGAGAAAATGGCCTACAAGTAAACATGACCGAGTATTAATTGATTGAAAATATCAAACTGAGTTAGCATAAAATTTCTCAGTTAAAGACATTATCTATACCTTGTAAAGATCAACAGGTCTCTCCACATTCTCCACTTCTACCTCAGGTTCAGGCTCTTCAATTTCTGTCTCTTTCTTACGTTCTTGCGAGTCAGAAACTTGACGTGCCGATGCATCTTTGAATGTATCCGGCAAGAATATGAGAGAATCCATTTTGTTTCTCGCTCGCACAGTAGGTGGCAGCTGTTAAATTGAAGGGAATATATTGGCCGATCAAATACTAAGCAAGAACATGACACTAAAAATTGTATAACCTACAGATAACCAAAAGAGATCAAGTAGAAAGCAGAGTCTCCCAGGCTTCTTTTTTTTTTTAAATCTTAGCATGCACATCATTCATTGTTAACACATCTCACCACATCTGAGCAAAATTGCATTTCATGTAATTTAAGTCATGAATATGCAAAGCTTTACCAACAATTGCTCTCTTGAACCTGTTGATGTGTAGAGCAAGCTATTTTCTAGTGTTCAAAGGATCTAAGATTTAAATGACATTAAAGGAAGGAGAAGTAAGGAACCACTTGTTTTACCTTTCCCATGAAAGGATCAGGGAGATCAAAACGTTTGCACAAAAGAGGTGAAGGACGCCATTGGAACTCTTCCCTTTTAGGATACATCTTACTCGATTTCATGTCCACTCCAGTGTCTTTAATTTGCTGTAAGCAAAAGTTTTATGTATGAGCATAGAAGAACCCTCAATGAACTGAATACTGCAAAGAAGATTCTGTAGACATATACCTCTGTCCCACCAGAAGTAAACTGTACCCTCCTGCAAGGAAGTCGATAGGCTGTTCAGTAGTCCTTCTCACCTCCTTATAAGCTTTCCCTTTCTCAATTGCCTCAGCTGCAGCCTCAAAGTCCAGCCTCTCTTGAGCACGAGCCGCTTCCGACATGTTGTTAACTCTGGAATCTGTTGTACGTAACCCTCCATTGTATTTCTCCTTGAGAAACTGCTCAAATCTCTCTTGTTTAGCCGGATCATCTTTGAAGGGCTTAACCAGCATCTGCTGCCTCTTGCTATTGCAAGGAGACAAAAGACATGTCTAGAATGTAAGTGCAAGGTAAACAAAGGCATATCCTTTCTTTGAAACTAGTCTACCAAGTGTAATCAAGCTAGAAGTCTTATAAGGTGTGAAGTTGTTTACTTACAGATGAAGCTGATTTGGTGAATGTATCAGAGAGATTGGTCGGGAACTGGAAGGAACCTCCAGAAGAAGCGGAAGTATCAGTTTCTTTCAAACTTCTCTGCAATGGCTTTTCCCCTAATAAGCTGCCACGTGTTTCTGCAGTCATCTTCTCTACGGTTGAAGACGGCTTAACCTCTAATGTCAGTTTACTTTGATCACTGCGCTTTTGCTGCTCTTCCCACAGCCTTCTTACATAGTAGTCATGACCGTTACCTCCCCGAAGAAAATCAAACAGCTGATTTGATTGGTTCTTTTCTCTAGAAAGATCCTCGTATAGTTTTCCGCAACGGGAAACAAAAGTTGCAAATCCCTCAATCAGAAGTTTGAGATTATTATCAGCAGGAGGAGGAACATCTAGAGGAGCAGAAACAGCTGGCTTAGATTCAGCCTCAAGAGGGCCAGAAAATTTATGCCGAGCCACAAAATCCTTTGGGATTTTGGGAGGGTTAAATCTGGTATAATATACAAAACCAAGGATATGAATTAGACTAACTATCCATATGAAAGTAAGTAGGTATAATGAAAAAAGTTCAAGAGCCAGAGTTCCGCTGGACATACAATCGTGCGATAAGTATAACAATGATTTAACAATGTATTCATGTTTGTGTGTCATTGAAACATTAGTGTGAATTACCTCTCCATACCGTCGTCAGAATTCTTAGCAGCACCAAAACCTGGCAGAACATCATGCTCTTTTGAAGTTAACCTCAGTCTATTGTCATTGCTTGGTTTTGCTGGCTGTTCATCTTCTATGACATAAGTCTGATCAAAATCGTAACCTACAAGAAAAGAAAAACTCTTTGGTATTGCAGCATATCCGGAGGAACTGGGGGTTGACAAATCCAAAACTAGCATTTCAAATTGTCAAGCACCTATTACCAATATTATTCTTTTCCAAAAGCAAATTACTTTTACAACATCGAGAAGCTGTAAGTTAAACCGTGAAAAATGGTTTGTCATCTCCAGAACCAATTTTTTTTAAAAAAAGTTCACCCTCGACAGACACTTAATATATGACCAAAGAAAACCATGATTATGTCCTTACCAGCATAGACATCTTCATCCTCAACATCAAGTTCCTCAAGAGCCCCAATGCCAAATCCCTGAGCAATCTTTCCTGCTGATTGTTTGACTCATATTAGTAACTAACATAACTGACAGCCCCTGAGTAGTTTCCATGCAACAATAATGCCAAGTATCTTTAAGCAAAGAATAGCAAACTAAAGACAAAATGAACAAAAGTAAGTCAAAATCTTACATTTGGGTCCAAAAAGACTTTCTTTCATTGACAGAGGTTTTTGGAAGCCAGCCTCTTTATTGGCAGACAAGCGAGATCTTTTCTTTTCTATGGATCAGAAAAAAAGAGAGGCAAGTCAATGACCAAGAATGCCCTGTCAGCAGAAACATCCCATAAGTTCAAACTAGATACCTCTAAATTCAGGAGCATGCTTAAAAGGGTCATATCCTAATCCATGCAGATCTTTCTTTGGATTGAGAACATATACCTGGAACATATAAAGGAGAAACAAAGGGTATCATCACAATCATTGTAACTGAGGTTATTGGTAATCTTAGTTTTACATTTATTCTGATATGAAATGTAGATGAGAAGGTAAAAAATATGACTAACAGATGTATGAGTCTGAGTCTAACAATCAACAGCATAAAGGTCGCTTGGAAAAAGAGAAACCGGAAAGTTGACTCACAGGAGTGCTTTTAGAAATTTTAATATCTTCACTAAACTTTGGATCCAGAGAAGTTTCCAATTTAGTCTCTGAAACTAGTGAGTCGGATGTTTCTTTTGTATGCTCATCAGTAGCGAAGGCTAAAAATGCTTTTCTAGCTTCTCTACGAGCATCTGCACCGAGGAGAGAATAAAAGACACAGACACAAAATAAATGGCTTGCTCTGAATTTCCAAAATAAAAAGGTAGTGATGGTTTTTATAGTGTAAAGAATAAGATTATGGATTAGTGCATGTTCAGACCTGAACTAGCCCGGACATCCTTTATTGAATGACCACGCCGCCAACCCATCTTTAACAAAAGTTTGACCCCTGAACAATATTAAAAAAGCATATACACGAGATCAGGATTTCTCTACTATGCATTAGAAAATAAACGGAATGAAAGAAAAAAAAAACCTTTGAAAAATAGTAAAGAGACTTATAGAAATTTACCAATTGACTCTGAAACTGGAGCAACAAGTTCGTCAGGCATTGGACCAGGAATGGCTGATGGCCTGCGATACATAAACAATATGTTACAAACGAAGTATAAAATAACTTGAATGAAAGAAAAGTAACCTTGAGTTGTAGCAACTTCTTATAGAAAACAGACTATCACACAATGTCTAAACTATGACTAATGTCGAAGTAAAATGGAGCACCATCAGTAATACAGCCTAAACTAAGCTCCTAAAAGCTTCCAAATGTTTGCAAAACATTTCAAAAGGTTGATAAGAGAGAATGGGATATTTGTCCACTTTTAAATTCTGGCCAGTTTATAACTATACATGATTGAAGTATTAAAGAATATGACACATAAGTATACAGAGACCTCTCATGCTGTTCTTTCTCAGCTTGCTTGCGGGAATGTTCGGCTGCCGTAAAACCAAACGTGTCAAACTGTGAGCTCGCAGACAATAGTTGGCCCTCCATATCCTGAAATGAAAAAGCATTTAGAATGGCCGCTTAACATTATCTATATAATGCACACTTCCACAGAGAAAAATAAAATGTTCAAATAAATTTTACCATTGTTAAATGTAAAGAAGAATTATGCAATGTTGTGTTAACAAAAAAAAAAGAAAAAGAGTGGAACGGGAAAGCATCACAAAGAACATGGACAAGGAATTGCAAGCATATCATGCATCCATTAGTAAGAAGACAAATTTTCAACCCAAATTTGATCGAATAAATGTAAATATAGACCAAGGAACATGCCAACAGTTATAAATGTCTATGGCAGAATAACTACAAGGAAACCCCTATATACAAGTTACCAATCTAATAACTATCCATAGATATACATTCATAAGCAAAACCAAATAGAGCATGCAACTCTGGGTTCCAAACCAGCTCCAGTAGTGAGAAATTAACTTGGATTTCCTCGCTTTAAGCCCGGATGCTCACAATTTTTCGAGCTGTTTTAAATCCCTTCTGCAATACTCCAATAACTAGTTTACAATCCTGAAACGGGATTGCCTCAAAGTTCTCTATCTCTCTCTCTCTCTCTCTAACCTCACTCGACATTGTAACTTATTAATTAAGCTCTCTAGAGCAAGTTAATTCACAAAAATACAAACAACAACAACCAAAAAAAAAAAAAAATCCATGTTCGTAGCCAAAGCGAATCTGTAAATGTTGAATTGATTTTCCTAATAATCACAGCAACTAAAAGATCAAAGAAAGACTCACCTCTTGCTTCCAAGCAGGGAGTGTTCTAAGATTTCCCGAAGCACCAGCGACTGCTTTCTTCTTCCGGCTCGCGAAGTCTTCCTCGCGCTCTATCGGCGTTCCATGAAACACGAAATCCTCCTCGTCTGACCCCATTGTCTTCACCACCGAGAGGAACCTTGTAATCTGATATTCCAAAGAATTCCGGAGAAAGCAGAATCTGAGAAATAATTATTAAGAATATATGGGCTTAATTCGGGTCATTTTGAGGCCCAATTTGAGGCCCATTTTGACTACTGATTTCTTCACGCGCCATGTTCAAGCAATGTAAAGAAAGTGGGATCCACGCGCGTTGCGTTTTCCGTTTTGTCCTAATCAACTCTGCTAGAGAAGACGAAACTTCCTCCGATATAGTTCCCGTACAATCATTCCACTTATCGGCGCCTGGTATCACCCGAATCGCTTGATTCATATGCTCCTGACCTTAGCCTTGTCTTTGAACCGTGTTGATTTGGTCTCGGTGAGTCGATTATCATACATCTCTATTCTCCACCCTATAAAGCGGATCTTCGGTTTACGCATGTATGCCTTACCCTTTAAGCTGATTAGTTCTGTAGATTTAAACGATGGATTCAATGGATATAGTCGGCAAATCCAAGGAAGACGCTTCACTTCCAAAAGGTTAGAATTTTTCCATTGATATCCTGTAATTGGTTGTATCTGTTCCTTGTAGATTATGTTTTAGGGTTATAAGATCCATGAGCATCAAAAAATTCATGTTTTTGTAATCTTTGCTAAGAATAAGTTTTGTTCTCTCACTGAATTTAGCTACAATGACTAAAATTATCAAGGAGATGTTACCACCAGATGTACGTGTTGCTAGAGATACTCAAGATCTTAATGACTAAAATTATCAAGGAGATGTTACCACCAGATGTACGTGTTGCTAGAGATACTCAAGATCTTTTGACTGAATGTTGTGTAGGTAAAGATCGTATCTCTACTCTCATATGAGATTTAGTTCCGAGTTTCTCAATGTAGTTCTTAAACATTTTGTTGCAGAGTTTATAAATCTTCTATCTTCAGAATCTAATGATGTTTGTAACAAAGAAGATAAACGAATTATCGCCCCTGAGCATGTTCTCAAGGCATTACAGGTTCTTGGTTTTGGAGAATACATTGAAGAAGTTTATGCAGCTTATGAACAACACAAGTATGAAACCATGGTAATGACTCCTAAGATCAACAACAAGAATAAGAAATAACCATTAATATTAACTGTCTCCTTCATTTGTAACTCTACAGCAGGACTTACAGAGAAGCGTGAAGTGGAATACTGGAGCTCAAATGACTGAGGAGGAAGCAGCTGCTGAGCAACAACGTATGTTTGCTGAAGCACGTGCTAGAATGAATGGAGGTGTTACGGTTCCTCAACCCGAACATCCAGAACCCGAACAGAGAAGTCTGGAAAGCTAATTGAAACCATTCTTCGAATCGATAGGCGAAAAAAAAAAAGTCCTTTTAAAAATGCCCTTGTAAGTGCTGCGTTTGACTTCTGTTTATATATTCTTAGTATAATAGCCCTTGTAATTCCTTGTTTTGTCTCTGGACTAAGAGCTCAAATGACTGAGGAGGAAGCAGCTGCTGAGCAACAACGTATGTTTGCTGAAGCACGTGCTAGAATGAATGGAGGTGTTACGGTTCCTCAACCCGAACATCCAGAACCCGAACAGAGAAGTCTGGAAAGCTAATTGAAACCATTCTTCGAATCGATAGGCGAAAAAAAAAAAGTCCTTTTAAAAATGCCCTTGTAAGTGCTGCGTTTGACTTCTGTTTATATATTCTTAGTATAATAGCCCTTGTAATTCCTTGTTTTGTCTCTGGACTAACACCAAAAGCATCTGGTTAAATGGTTTTACAGACGTGAGTTTGATCCAAATCCTAAAATTATACTAAGATAAATAGTTATGCAAGAGAAACTTCTTTTTTTTTTTTTTGTCATGGGCAAGAGAAACTTCTGTATATTATATACTCAAGTCAAAACACTAAACTAAAAGGTAAGAGATCAAAATATATGATAGTTATATTTGAACCAATCATAAAGAGACACGTGTATACTACGTAGACGTTAGATAACCACACCAAAAGGATGAGGCGGGACAGAGAGGTCGAACATACGCCACATCAATGGCGTCTCTGCAACTCTGCGATGGCTATCTCATCTTCAAACCCTCTGTATCTCCTCGATTCATCTCCCAACGTATCTCTCGTAGCCTCATCCCTCAGGCATCTGCTTCTCCTCCATCGCCATCACCATCACCATCATCATCATCATCCTCGTCTTCCATCTTGTCTTTCAGTCGGCGGGAGCTTTTGTACCAATCTGCGGCGGTATCACTCTCACTTTCTTCCATAGTTGGACCAGCGAAAGCTGATGATCAGTTATCCGAATGGGAAAGAGTGTATCTCCCAATTGATCCCGGCGTTGTTCTTCTCGACATTGCTTTCGTCCCCGAAGAACCTAGCCGCGGTAAAGACCAAAGTAGAGACTCTAATTCATGTATTCTCAATGGTCTTTGCAGAACAGTATCAAGTGGAATTAGTGGTGCTAGTTACTACACTGGAACTTTCAGTGCTGTTAATCGTTCACCAGATGGAAGATATGTTGCTGTTTCGAGCCGTGGTAACTTCTTTTTGACATGGGAGCCTGGGCAGGTGAGCCTCAATTAAGGCTATGTCAGCATTTATCATGTGGTTTGCTGTTGAAATTTTAGTCCTTTTTCTATGACGATTCTAAGTGAAGTTGTAGCAACTTGCGTAGGCTCAGTCTTATGGCTGATCTTGATTTGATCATTGAAGTAAACGGTATCATGTGTCTTAGAAGGTGATCTTGATTTGATCATTGAAGTAAACGGTATCATGTGTCTTAGAAGGAATGATCAAACTAACCCTCTTTTTGTTCTTGTGTGTGGTTTGGTTGCTCTAAAAACTGTGATTTACCATAGTATTTGCATATTGCAGCCTTACTGGCAACCACACAATAGAGCTGTTGCGAGAAGAATTCAGAACATGGGATGGAGAGCTGACGGTGGTCTTTGGCTTCTTGTTCGTGGTGGAGGGCTTTATCTTAGCAAAGGCACAGGGGTAAGTACTTCAACAAGACCTAAAAAAAAAAGCTCATTTACTTGCGAGTTCCCGGGTTTTAATGCCACTTGAAGGATGAAACCAAACCCATCCATGAGAACCAAGAAAACAAGGAAAATAAAAGACTGCCAGCAGGAGGAAGTGGCATTCTACTGAGAACAAGAAATGGAGGCAAGTCATGGAACCGTGACAAAGCAGCTGATAATATCGCAGCTAACCTTTACGCAGTCAAGTAAGTCTCACCAAACATCAAAACCATTGTCTTTTAATAACATCATTGTTCTTTTAATCCTTTGAACAAGCAAACAAATCCAAATTTCGTTTCTGTTTTGTTTTTGCAGATTTGTGGATGACAAGAAAGGTTTTGTGCTTGGCAACGATGGTGTCTTGCTCCGATATGTTGGTTGAGTAATAAAAATGGTGTATTTTTGTGTTTGAGACTACAGAACACTATTGTATACATTCCCCTGCGTAAAGTAATAGAGATTTTATGCTTCTTCTGAAAAGCTCTGTTTGACTGTTTTGTTGTATTTGTACTCAGAAACTATAGTACTGCTACTGAGCAAGAAAAAGTTATTGTGTGTAAGCAACAAAGAATTAAGATGACAACAAAATATGTTCTGCACGCCAAAATTATCCAGTGACAGA
>CM071717.1:58422237-58432495 GCA_036630335.1 Physaria fendleri | reverse complement strand
TATGTTTTTATAGTTTTGGGTTTATTGAGACATGATCTTGCAGTTGATGAAGATATATCATTGCACGATGTTTTTACCAATTGAACTAGTTCCACGCATCTGTCATTATTATTGCTTTATACTCTCTATCAAGATAAGGATTTTGAATGTTGAATTGGCCAGACACTGAACTGAACTGGTCCAAGTCTGAATAGATTCTGAATTGGTTCGTAATTTTAAATTAGTGTAAAAAAAATATTGTGGTCCAAGTGCAACTGCAATAGAAATATAAAAATGTAAATCCATTTTTCTTGGCATAATGCAATAGAAATATTTAGAGATTTTTTTTTTGTCAAGAAGAGAAATTATAATATATCAAATTGAGAAATCCATTAAAAAAAATGTCCAACTTGTGTATTATAACAATTTGGGTCTCGAACTTTGAAAATATTTGTTTTAATCATATATTGTTATATAGATTACAGAATAAATCGCATATTTTTTAACATTTTGCACGATTAAACACGTCGCTAAGTGTCATTTAAAAGGTTTTATAGTTATGATTAAAAACGCAGTATTTTTACTAAATGGTACTGTAGACGAATTATTAACTGGGTTAATTACAATCGTTAATCAAGTTAACGGTATGTTTAATCGTGAAAAATGTTAAAAAAATATGTGATTTATTCTGTAACCTATATAACAATGCATAATTAAAACAAATATTTTCAAAGTTTGAGACCAGTTGGGTAAACAATGCATAATTAAAACAAATATTTTCAAAGTTTGAGACCAGTTGGGTATTTTTTTGATGGATTTCCCGTATCAAATTGCTTATACTATTAACTATTAAGGTTCGACTTCAAAATACCGTAGAAATAAAGATAGTGAAATATTGTAACCAAACTTATACATATAGTTCGATGAATGTATACACAAACACGATAAAAACATTTTAAATATCCTATAATTATTGTAAACCGTAGAGGAAGACATGAATCCTCAATGGTCGTGACATAGAAGATAGAATCCTCAATGGTCGTGACATAGAAGATATTTTCTTATCGACCAAAATCAAATCACCTTGAGTATATATATACATGTATATATTAAACTTATTCTAGAATATTGTAAAATAGGATGTAACAAAATCAAAGATTGAGAATAATAATGATAAAATAATAATAAAAAAATAAAGCGAACGTGGGATTGGGATAATGCTGAGGAGGAGACATGGCTACAGATTCTTGCTTCGACCATTCCAGGAGGCATCATCTTTGTTAGTCTTTTTTTTTAGAAAAAATATTATGGGTGGTGATTTTGTCTTTTTTTTTATTTGTTTCTTGGAAATATTAATAAATGAAATGAATATAGACGTAAAACTTAAAATAAACCGAATTAATATTAGTTAAAAAAAAAAAAAACTAGTATTTTTTTTTAACATGTCAATTTTTAAATTTTCAAAACCCACAAAAAATAGGAAAAGCTTTACAAACAACTAAGAACCTTGATTTTATCATTGATGGAGTCTGGTTCTTGTAAAATCAAGGGAGAATCTTACGGCGACAACATGGTGTTTCACGATTAACGTACATCTTCTCCACTTCGTTGAGTAGTCGGCTTGATCCATCTGGTAGACTCACCAACGTTTGCCCTTAGCACCCAATTTATCTACTGTGATTTTCCATCCATCTGATGAACGTCTCCTACTGTACTTGTGGCAGTGCATTTCTCCTCTCCACTGGTTAGAATAGACCAAAAGGGAACATGTGTATTTTTGTTATCGTCTAACAAGTAACAGCTCAACAAGAATATATCTGTATGTCATGGATCTACCAAAGCTATAACCTTGTAAACTACCCACTAGCAAGTAACAATGCCATTTTAGCTTTGCCTTTCAATGTTGATTTCACAAACTACTAAATTAAGAGCAGAAAGTTCCAACTCTGCATCTAGGTCTCAGCACTAAGATATCTCAGTCGACAAATGTAGCATTGATCTACTAAGTCAAGTCAAGTCATACTCGAGGGGGTAAAAGAAGGGACTTACTTTCATTTTGTTGAACATGCCATCCTCTTTCTTTGAGATTTCAAAATGGACTTCATCCATATCTTTGATTGTACCATCCCATCCTTCTGGCATGACCTTGAAGTCTGGTTTGTAATCAAGGGAGGCCACATGAAAGTCCCGGACATGTGAACTGAAGAACCTGCAAGATAAATATAGATGAGGGTCTGACTGAGTATGAACAGACAAAAACTAGTTTTTATGTTAGTAACTTACTCCGGGTACTCTTCAAGCAAACGTTTAACAGAGTCATCCAAGGGACGACATAGCTTTCTCTCCTCTTCTTTTTCATCTTCTTTAAGAAAAAGAATAGCGTGAACACGCTGCCTCATATAATCCTATAATCCTTAGCAAGCCTCTCAACGGTATATACCTCAGGATTCTCTTTATGCAATCTATATATCTCAGTCTTCTAAGAGTCCTTAAGATAAGTTCCTCTAGCTCCTGGCTCTTTCACATGCTTCAACAACACACTGATCTCCATCATTCTTTCTTTAATCCCATCAACAAAAGCTCTGCTTTGTCTATTATCTTGCTCAATCTCTTTTATCATATCATCGTACTCATTCATTTCATTGACCAAAGCTACTTCCTTCGGACCTAACTTGCTCATTACATCACCAGAATCAGAAGCCGAACTATCAGAAGATGGATTCACTGCGTTCTTCTGACGACCAACAGAGACACCATTGAAATGCTCTTTGGTTAAACCAGTCGACCACATTGATTTATTGTCCCAATCAAAAATGCTCTTTGGTTAAACCAGTCGACCACATTGATTTATTGTCCCAATCAAGATCATCAGATCCTTGCTCTTTGGTTAAACCAGTCGACCACATTGATTTATTGTCCCAATCAAGATCATCAGATCCTGTATCCCCAAATGATCCTCCCATTGCAATATCCCAACCATTACCATCGCCTCCAAATCTAGCAGAACCTGATTCTGCAGAAAATGCTCGATTTGTAGCAGAAATGAGTGTTGATGAGGCGGAAGCTTTTCAATCAGAAACTCAGATGCTCTTCTGCTAGGCTAGGTGTAAGTGAAACCGAGGAGAAACGAGAAATTATCCTACTAAGATTATACATTCTACTGACTATTAAAATCGAACGTTGAATTGCACGAACTCTGCAACAAAATCAAGAGAAAAGATCTAGTAGCTACCCATAAATAACTAAATACACAGACAAAAAAGTTCGAATTTTTTTTTTTTTTTAAAACAACAAAAGATGTGTATTGTTCATTTCCAAACAAACAAAAAAATAAGCCCTGGACAATGAAACCAAATGCTTCATGAGACTCTGTACTTTTAAAACAGACCACCTCGGTAATGAAACTAGACCCTGACCGACTCTGACCTTTCACCATATTCTTAGCTTCTAGTTCCATTCCTGTGAGTTTTTGTTTCATATATTTCCATCAGATTTTTGCAGGTGTTTCTGTTTATGTTTATGTAGAGAGATTATTCGGAAGTTGAAGGGGTTTTACTTCTTATTACCTTTAGCCGAAGTTGAATCCACCAGATGGGACAAACTGGAACCCAGTCTGAGAACCATCAACACCTGGAGGTTGCTGTGTCTCCTCATCTTCCTCTTCAAGCCAGTATGGCTCCAGAATTTTAACAGCTTTCTCATAGATCTCGTTGTTGTCATGGCTCAGAAGGTTTTCAATCTTTTCTAGCCCTTCGACATCATCAATCAGCTGAGCATAATAGTTCATGTCTCCTGTGTTACCCAAGTTCTTTTCTGCCTCTCCCACCTTCAAAATGTTTTCTAATCCTTCAAGGCAGACGGTTATGATTCTTGGATCTGGGCATACCAGGAGATCGCATAGTGGTTTAATACATCCTTGCACCACCAGGTACTTGATTTGATCATGAGATCCACCTAAAGTTGCATTTGAAATTGCCCATGCAGCTTCTTTCTTAATGTAAAATTCAGCATTTTGAAGTAGATTGACCAAAGGGGCAATCAGATTAGCCTCGACTACTTTCTGGATTTGGTCTCTGTTGCCAGCTGTGATGTTTGAAATAATCCAGCAAGCTTCCTTCTTTATGCTTTTCTTATAGTTTTGAGTGAGAAGGTTGGCAAGAGAAGGTAGAGCACCGCTATTGATCACCCACTGTGTCTGTAGATCATTCCCAGTGACTATGTTCCCAACGGTGCGAAGTGCAGGAATTTGCACAGACAGAGAAGGATGAAGGAAAAGTTCAACAAGTCTTGGGACAACACCAGCCTCAATAACAGTCTGGATCTTATCATTGGTCCCATCAGAGAGATATGAGAGAGCCCAACAGGCATCTGCCAAGACTTCTTCATCGTTCGAATGAATTAGTCGTTCGAGGGCCGGAAGAGCGGGTTTCACCTGATCAAAGTGAGGCTGAGGCTTGCCACGACAGAAGTTTGACAAGGTCCAGGTGGCATTTCGAAGCATAGACAATCTGGCATGCTCGTTAAGATGACTGAGCAGCGGCACTAGTGCCCCACATCTAAGAACAAGATCACGGCATTGTGGTGAATTAACAGCAACGTTACCCAACGCCCACACAGCCTGCTCACGGACATCATCACTAGGGGAAGCGAGAAGCTGGACAAAAATTGGAACAGCATTGTGATCGATGACAACCTTTGTGTGATCAGATGTTCCAGATGCAATGTTTGTTAGAACCCAAGCTGCCTCAAACTGAATAGGGGGGTGATCCTCTTTCTTAAGAAACTCAACAAACCTAGGCACAACACCAGCAGCTATCACTTCCTTGATTGGAGGACTTCTCTCGATAGAGAGAAGCTTCCTGAACTGAGTAGTGGACTCAAGCTGCAAGGCAGGATCATCGGACCAAATGATCATCGGACCAAATACCAGCAACCATATCTGGCAAACTCTCCAACTTCTTATCAACAGAAGCGGCTTGAGCTGAAAAAGTAAATCGATCCAAATCGAGAAACACTAATTCACTTAACCAAATTGCTCTATTAACTCAATAAAAGATAACGTTTTACAATCTCTTGTTCTTCTTCTCTGAGAAAATTCTTGCACAAACAAAGATCAAAGCACTCTTAGGTTTTTTCTAAAGTCTCTATCTTCGTTTGTCTCTTAATCTCGCCTTATTGCTCTCCCAAAGTAGCTTCTACCTTCGCCCTCTCTTTATACTAAGCAAGTGCTTGTCTTTTGCAACTTGACCTTTTCTACCAAATCACAACAAACCCATCGTTAAAATCGTTAAAACCTTAACAATATTTCCTAGGATTTAGGATTTTGTTAATCTTTATCCTAGGATTTGTTAATCTTTTTAAATAAGTTTGTTGATTAGCTCTTGTAATGTATATCCTTAAAAACATTACATCTTCATGAGCAGCAGCGGAAGCAGAAGAATTTTCGGTGACTGTCACGATGAAGACCCAGCGGAGGACACTAACAAAAAAGGAAGGGTTTTGAGGATAAACAAAGAGATTTGTATTTATGATACAAGACTTGAGGGTTATAGAGTTGCAGAAACCTTGCACTTCGAAATAAATTTTAATCCTAATTATCTCAACAAGAAGAAAATCATATGATTTTGACAATGATTAAATCTAAACCGACCAAAATAACAAACCCTAAAAAGTTAGAAATCACACATAAAATAAGAAGTAACGAGAGTCCAGCAACTAAGATCATCGGACCAAATACCAGCAACCATATCTGGCAAACTCTCCAACTTCTTATCAACAGAAGCGGCCTGAGCTGAAAAAGTAAATCGATACAAATCGAGAAACACTAATTCACTTAACCAAATTGCTCTATTAACTCAATAAAAAATAACGTATTACAATCTCTTGTTCTTCTTCTCTCAGAAAATTCTTGCACAAACAAATATCAAAGCACTCTTAGGTTTTTTCTAAAGTCTCTATCTTCGTTTGTCTCTTACTCTTAGGTTTTTTCTAAAGTCTCTATCTTCGTTTGTCTCTTAATCTCGCCTTATTGCTCTCCCAAAGTAGCTTCTACCTTCGCCCTCTCTTTATACTAAGCAAGTGCTTGTCTTTTGCAACTTGACCTTTTCTACCAAATCACAACAAACCCATCGTTAAAATCGTTAAAACCTTAACAATATTTCCTAGGAATTTAGGATTTTGTTAATCTTTATCCTAGGATTTGTTAATCTTTTTAAATAAGTTTGTTGATTAGCTCTTGTAATGTATATCCTTAAAAACATTACATCTTCATGAGCAGCAGCGGAAGCAGAAGAATTTTCGGTGACTGTCACGATGAAGACCCAGCGGAGGACACTAACAAAAGCGGAAGCAGAAGAATTTTCGGTGACTGTCACGATGAAGACCCAGCGGAGGACACTAACAAAAGAGGAAGGGTTTTGAGGATAAACAAAGAGATTTGTATTTATGATATAAGACTTGAGGGTTATAGAGTTGCAAAAACCTTGCACTTCGAAATAAATTTTAATCCTAATTATCTCAACAAGAAGAAAATCATATGATTTTGACAATGATTAAATCTAAACCGACCCAAATAACAAACCCTAAAAAGTTAGAAATCACACATAAAATAAGAAGTAACGAGAGTCCAGCAACTAAAAATAACAAACCCTAAAAAGTTAGAAATCACACATAAAATAAGAAGTAACGAGAGTCCAGCAACTAAAACAAAACCTCTTAAAAAAGGCAAAGAAAAGCTGAGATTTGGCTCCTAGTACATCAGAATTGGTCAACCACTATGAGATAAGCTCCTAGTATCACCCGAATCATCATCACCATCATCATCATCATCCTCGTCTTCATCTTTGTTCATGTTCATATTCCCGTATCCATGATAGTTTGTTGTGAAATTGTTGTTCACATTTGAATTTTCGTTGTTGAAAGAAGAAGGCATTTGAGCCATCGGTCTCACTATACCACCACCATTATAGGCTTGTTGTTTCGCTTCCTCACCTGTGGCTACAACCATAGAAGTTGAATTCACGGTGGTCATGGTGAAAGTAGGAGGTTGTTGTTGCGGTTGTGGTGGAGCAAATGGGGGTTGTGGTGGAGCAAACTGCGGTTGTGATGGAGCAAAAGGCGGCTCCATGATTTGAGGTTTCTTCTTTTGGTTTTGTTGCTCTTGATGCATCACAATGAAACTTCCCATTACCACCTATCACACATAATAAGAATTTTCAGAGGATTAGTTTTAAGAAAACAACATTTAAAAAAGACAAAAGGACTTAATTTGTATCACCTGAACAGGACCAGCTGCTATGAGCATACCGGCAAGGCCACCACCGATGATTTTGCCGTTTGGTCCGGCTAAAGAAACACTCATCCCACCCGACCGACCTTTTGTTCCTCCGTTTTCAGTTGGCATAAAGGAACCAGTCAGAGAAAGTATCTCAAATCGACCCTAAGTAACAGCAAAAACATTAGAGTCAAGAACCACTAAGAAGCAAAATTCAAAGTTTTGTAGGGGCAGTAGGAATGTTTAAGTTGGTTACCTCATATGTAAGAGTACCACCTGAAGTGGTAGGCTGACGAAGAGTGACATTAGAGATCGAACCAATTGCAGAGAGAATGCAAATAGCTCGAGATCCTTGTTGTGAATACGGCATAACCTTCATTGTTACATCCTAGATCAAAAACAAAGACAGACAATAGGTTGTATCAAAGCTTCAGTTACAAGCCTCGGGATTAAAGAAAGAAAACAAAAGAAACCTCTTTTGAGGAAGTTATTACCTCTCCAGGATTGACAGTAAATTGATGGGTTGTAAAATTTGCACCCACATACAATGATTGACCAGCAGGAGCAACTATGACCAGACACACTTAAGATTCTGTCTAAGATCTTAAGACACTTCTTCTAAGACAAAAGGAAGAGACAGAGTTGATTCTGTCTTTTTTTTTTTCTTTATAAAAGAGTCTCCTTTTTTTGTTTCTGTTATGTTTTGGTCAGCATCATCAGATTCCCTATCTCTGTCTCTAACTGGTCTGATTAGTATTAGCTTCTTCAGACAAAAGGGTACCCAGCAAAATCCATTTATATTGGTCCCACTTCCCAACATCTCAAAATCCACACTTATAAAATCAACACTAAAAAAAGAGACAAAACCTAGATCTAATCAGATCTATTTTACTGAATTACCTGGGCTTCCATACTCAAATTTGTGAACTTTCTTAACGAATTCAACAGGCTGATTCTGCTGAGTTTTGCCTCGTTTCCAGTGATAATCTCCAGACAATGGAATCGAAGATGAAATTGGAGTAGGAGACAAAGCTGGTCTCATAGCCCTTGGGTTCAAACTTCCATCTGGAGCGTATTTCCTCGGTCTTCCTCTCTTCTTCTTCGTCGGATCTGACCCGGTGGCTCCACCTGCTGAGTCAGGAGTCACGGTGGCGGGAACTGGAGGAGGCGGAGGATTCACCCTGAGTCAGGAGTCACGGTGGCGGGAACTGGAGGAGGCGGAGGATTCACCACCGTAGTAGGACTCCCGAATTGAAGAAAACTAGGGTTTTGTTGAAACTCTGTTCTTGGAACCAAAGGTTCATCTCCCTTAACTGTCATAACACCACTTGGACTTATTCCACTTTTCTCTTCCATTTTCTTATTATCCACAATTTCAATGGGAGATTAAATCTCAAAAATCTTCAGAAAATAACATGCAATAACCCCCAAAAAAAATTTCAACAAGGAAAAGAAGATATTTTTTTCTCTCTGAAATGAATGTGAAAAAAGGAACCTTAAATAAATAAAATGGAAAATTTCAGGAAATTTCTCTCTGAAATGAATGTGAAAAAAGGAACCTTAAATAAATAAAATGGAAAATTTCAGGAAAAAAGTATGATAATATATAAAAATAATATGGACAGTTGTATTATTTAAGACGAATATTAGGAATTTAATTAGTTTGAAATCGATATAATAATTACTAAAATCAAAGTATTGATTTTGGTTTAGGGAAAGATTCACGTCCGTCTTGGAAATTTAATATTTCTAATTAAATAAATGAAAATACGAAGAAAATTAAAGTGAAAATTTGAAAAAGGACAAAGAAAAAAATAAATAAAGAATACCAACTTCTGACAATCTCTTCTGTTTTTATTTTTTTTTAATTAATCACTTTTGAAGTAAGGTTGACCAGAAAATATTGCTTTGAATATCTCAGTAGAGCAATTAATTTTTTGGTTAAAGATAAGATTAAGATTTATTTATTTATTCATGTAAAAGTGATTGGTTGGGAGTTTAAAAATTTTGGTTATGAAATTATTGGTGTAAACTTTGGGACCGTTTTTTTTTTTTGTTCACGATAAAGATTAATATAAAGATGGGTTTTACAACTACCAAATTAACAATAGATACCAAAATTAACAAAAGCTGCAGAAGAGATCAAGCAGAGAAGATAAAGCAGCATTACAAAAGATTTAACATAAGCCAAAGAAGGATATAAATCTTTGGAATCGACAGAGGAAACTGGACTTCCATGAACAAAGATGAGACTTGATCATAAAGAAACTGGAACTTAATAAGCCAAACCACACCGAAACTCAACCAAGGATAAACTGAGATGCTTGATTGAGGAAGAACATCCTTGTGCTTAGTGTACCAAAGCAAGGAGAAGAACAGTCCTTCTACGCCAAAGTCAAAGAACCCACTAAGGAATGAACTTTGTAACTTTGGAGACGTCAAAGCCAAAAGGTTGACAAGATGAGCAGAACCAGAAGCATAAAACAAGCCCCGAAAAGATCATGGTCAACATCAATCCTCTCAAAAGCGGCTATCCTGAACCATAGCTTAATACTATTACTAGGCTGGCCTAGCAAAAGACCTAACCAAGGCAAACTAAAGCCGTACTACGCATCGTAATGAAGGATCTACGACTGCGAGACAGAAACTGAGCCGAAGCACCACCTAGTTAACGGAACTTGGATGAGCTCGGAAACTGAAGCCGAATTCGTTCGTATCTTGTGGAGTACGCCACGAATCGGAGACAAACAGGGTCTAACACCGGGTATTGAGGAGAAAAACGAGCAGAATCCGATAAAAAACGATGTCGCCACCGTCTTCCGCCCAGCTCCGCCGTACTCCGCCTCCGTCTCCGGTGAGACCAAACTCTACAAAACTAACATCAAAAGAAACTGTACACCAAGATGAAGCCGGTGGTGACGCTAAAAGAGCCGCCGCCACCGTCACGACGTCGCACGCGCTTTCTGTGTTCCTCCTCCGGATGAGAGAAGATGGAGAAATAAAGAG
>CM071717.1:58389641-58400557 GCA_036630335.1 Physaria fendleri | reverse complement strand
GTCAACTAGTTTTTCACCGGCAGGAGTGTGCAGTTCCAGGGAACCTTCATCATTTTCTTCACAGAACCAACGGTTTCAACCCAGCACCCCTCTGCCCCAAAGACCTATGGTTAGGCTGCCTTCAGCACCGTCCAGTCATTTTCCGTATCCAAGCCATGTTCAATCACAATCCCAGCACTCCTACACTCATCCATACACTTTCCCTCCTCAACGTGATGATGGACGGCGATACAGAAATGAGGAACCATGGCGGATGCCTGCAAGAGGACATCATGCAGAAAGTCAAAGTGGTGCCTGGATACGTGGTAGAAATTCACATCCAGACCTTCCTAGAGTTGCAGACAGTATGTAGATGCTTGAATCCTTATAGATCCTTTACCTGTTGAGGTGTATAACTTGCATGATTGCTTGTGATAACTGTTATGCATATGTTGATTGTTGTCCAGCATGTCTGTTTGTGGCATGGCTTATCCTTGCAATTAATTGTCTTGTTTGCAATTTCTCAGCTTTCTTCCGGCCACCTCCTGAACATCCACCGTAAGTCCTATAATTCATTCGGTTTAATGAACTCATGATTCCTTACTATTATGAAATATAAATGCATCATTTATCATTTATCTCTCAACTCCTGGGTATGAATCATGTTCAGGGTGATCAAATTGTCCAAGGGCTAGGAAGTTCTTCGCGTGGAACCCATGTTGAGGGGCTGGGACAACCCGATTTTTTTGTGCAGCAGTCAACTAGTTTTTCACCAGCAGGAGTGTGCAGTTCCAGGGAACCTTCATCATTTACTTCACAGAACCAACGGTTTCAACCAAGCACCCCTCTGCCCCAAAGACCTATGGTTAGGGTGCCTTCAGCACCGTCCAGTCATTTTCCGTATCCAAGCCATGTTCAATCACAATCCCAGCACTCCTACACTCATCCATACACTTTCCCTCCTCAACGTGATGATGGACGGCGATACAGAAATGAGGAACCATGGCGGATGCCTGCAAGTGGACATCGTGCAGAAAGTCAAAGTGGTGCCTGGATACGTGGAAGAAATTCACATCCAGACCTTCCTAGAGTTGCAGACAGTATGTAGATGCTTGAATCCTTATAGATCCTTTACCTGTTGAGGTGTATAACTTGCATGATTGCTTGTGATACTGTTATGCATATGTTGATTGTTGTGCAGCATGTCTATTTGTGGCATGGCTTACTTCCTTGCAATTAATTGTCTTGTTTGCAATTTCTCAGCTTTCTTCCGGCCACCTCCTGAACATCCACCCAGACTTACCTACTGTGAATTGTTGGAGGCCAGCTTGAAGTGAAGGTAGAATTTTGTTTGCTTCTCCGGTTAGTATCAATGGAAAAGAAGCCGCTAGTGTCTCATTAACAAGGTTAATCCTCTAGGTTTGATTTTCTAAATTATAAAGTCAAGTCTTTAATCAGTGTTGTCATCAAACAGTTACAGTTATACTATTTTCTCCTCCATGGAGGACCTTTTTCGGATATATTAACTTCCAGAGGCATCAAAACTATTGTAGAATTTTGCCAGGATTCTGTATATTGTAATTTTTTCCTGACAAATGTATATGTGGATTATATTCTTCACAGTATAGGTTCTTGTTTTTTAATTGGTAGTACATCTGATCCGCAGTTCCTGTAATTATGCGGAGCACAATGTGATCAAAGCTTTTACTGGTTACATGAAAATTGAACTTCATACACATAGTAGCGTTCCTTTAGGTCTATATACATGGTAGCTCCTTTTGTAGACTTTGGTATAACCACCTTCTCCAACGCTTCAATACTAACTATTTCTTTCTCGTAATTATTTTTTTCCTCATGTCTTCCTCTTCTAGAGATAAGCCATGTCTCGCTCTGCCTTGTATTTTTAGCAGGAACAAGAAGCATGCATTCTATATAATTATGAGTTCAGTCAGTCCATTTTACAAGAATCTCCATATTGTTATCTTGTGCATTGCTGATCTGAAGAAGTGTGTGGAAGACTTGTGAGGTACTGCTTTTTGTTTGTTTGTCTGTCTGAAAATTATGTGCTCTGAGCTCAAACCATGTGTGTCTGATAGTGACATAACGAGGTTTTGCTTCATAATTGTGGTTGAACACTTGAGGAAGTGTTTGCTCCATTTGATTTCTAAGAAGAGCCATTTGTTTTTCATTTTTTGCAAGTACATTAAAACATAGAATGAAAGAGCCATTCTTTTGACCTTTACATGGTTTCAAATGATAGTGGGAAGTACACATAGTAGCGTTCCTTTAGGTCTATATACATGGTAGCTCCTTTTGTAGACTTTGGTATAACCACCTTCTCCAACGCTTCAATACTAACTATTTCTTTCTCGTAATTATTTTTTTCCTCATGTCTTCCTCTTCTAGAGATAAGCCATGTCTCGCTCTGCCTTGTATTTTTAGCAGGAACAAGAAGCATGCATTCTATATAATTATGAGTTCAGTCAGTCCATTTTACAAGAATCTCCATATTGTTATCTTGTGCATTGCTGATCTGAAGAAGTGTGTGGAAGACTTGTGAGGTACTGCTTTTTGTTTGTTTGTCTGTCTGAAAATTATGTGCTCTGAGCTCAAACCATGTGTGTCTGATAGTGACATAACGAGGTTTTGCTTCATAATTGTGGTTGAACACTTGAGGAAGTGTTTGCTCCATTTGATTTCTAAGAAGAGCCATTTGTTTTTCATTTTTTGCAAGTACATTAAAACATAGAATGAAAGAGCCATTCTTTTGACCTTTACATGGTTTCAAATGATAGTGGGAAGCTGGTAAAAGATTTTGATGGCCAAAATGTGAGTTTATTTTAATTATGGCTTGATTTGAGAAGCAGCTATTCTTAAGTCAGTGTGTTGGGAAGAACTCCCTTCTTAACTTGTTCTACTAAGGATGTGTTTTCAACTGCCATTCAGGCCTGTATTGTTCAATTGGCATGAATGGTGGTTGCACTTGTGCACATATGGACTTTTTTTTAGACTGCGCATGATGGCTTTATAGTCTTTGGTTTAATTTGAGGATGTTTTCATCATAAGTAATAGCCTTTCTTTCAAATATGAAGTTGTGGGGGAAATCTTCTTGCTTGATCTTTGATAAATCTCTAGGTTTAACTCCCTAAATTCCAGAGTTTGATAGAAATCTTCTTGCTTGATCTTTGATAAATCTCTAGGTTTAACTCCCTAAATTCCAGAGTTTGATACTCCATCTGCCTGCTTGTTATGTTGCGAAGTACGTTCAAGGTGGGGAGCATGTAGTTAGATTAGGTACTAGATGTAGTTAGATTAGGTACTAGATTTAAACTCAGATACTTAATCTCATCACATGAGATGGCTTATACACAGCTCTATCCTGATTGAATTTTGCAAAAGCATGAGGGTAAGAAACTTTTCTCTTGTCCTAAGAACATATAATGGACATGGATTAGGGAGTTTTGTCTCACTTGAAATGGCTACAAGCAACCCTGGTTTGTTAGTTTATGGTTTTTCAGGTGTTAAAATTCTGAGATTGATGCGGGAGGAGCCGGGATTTGGAAGTCCGCTTTAGAGGAGTGAGATCTTCTCTTAACGATTCAGTTTCTCAAGTTTAGAGGTTAGTTTATTTCATCACTGACAAGGTTATAAACTTTTCATTCACTCTTATAAAGATTTGGAAGCTTCTGGTTTAAGACAGGAAGTAAAAAAAACAGGTGAGAAGCTCGGGTCTTAAAGACGCTAGACATCATGTAATGAGGAACTTTTTACTGAATTACAAACTGAGAGACTCGTAAGAGACGAACAGATTTGTAAACTCCAGTGAACCAAGAGGAGGACGGAGAAGATAATGCTAAACTTCTTCAGAACTCCTTTATATCTTTTGAAACAAACTTGAAAGGCTCTGTTTCAAAACATGTTCCTCTGTTTTGTCTTTGGGGCTTGTAACAGTACGACATCGTTTCACCTAGTGTTTCTCTATTTTGATATTGCTAGAACTATGAAGCTCCAAATTAATTTTTTTTTTTTAAGTTTTTTTATTAATGCTATATATATATAGAGATATTAGCAAACATTTTCACAATCACATTATAACGACAAAACATCCAAAATCAACAAATTCTTTTCGTGTACGTTTCATACTTAATTTAAGATCGCAAAATGGTTTACTAATATTTGAGGTATGAAATTTAAAATTTCTGATGTTTTTGATTTTAATTAATTTCCACCAGTACATTAATGCCTTGTGAGATCTTTGAACTATATAGGCATGATATGAGGTACCACAACATGAAGACGTATAAGATACACACACTTACAATGACGTATATTACCAGAAACTGAATCTTTATTACGCAATCAAAGGCGTAACATTCTGTTTTTGTTACATTCTGACAGATACTTTAATTTTCCACATTACATCATAAATCAAAACATTATATTAATCAATTTATTACAGAAGGTTGTTGCTATTTTCAAGGAGCAAGAACATGAAAGATAAGTAAACAAAGTAACAAACAGTGTTTTGGTCAAATCTCTCTTCTAATCTTATGAACCGTCACTTTCTTCTCCCTCTCATTTGCTTTTTGTTTGGATCCTTCTATTCCAATTCATTGACCAATCACTTCATTATCTCTTTATTATTTTATATTATGATCCTTCTATTCCAATTCATTGACCAATCACTTCATTATCTCTTTATTATTTTATATTATCCCTTTTTTTTAAAATTGGTTTATGGTATCAAAAAATCATAATTCAGATTTTGGCAACATATCTCAAGTTGCGTCAGTCTAAATTGGTTTATGGTATCAAAAAATCATAATTCAGATTTTGGCAACATATCTCAAGTTGCGTCAGTCTATACGTATTTTGCCCATAAAAGAGGTCGGAAAACTCAATTTCTAACAAACCTTTCTATTTTCTTATAAAAAATAAATAACTTATCTTTGTATTTTTTCACTATTCATATATATTTATTAGTATTATTAAAATAGTTAAAAGATGAATTATTATAAAATTCCAAAGAGAAACGATATAAAAGACAGCACAAGTTGCTTTACCTCTAGTATAATACAAAAAGAGAAATGTACACCAATAAAGATTTTTCATATTTTAATAAAACCTTTCTATATTGAAAATTATTATTTTATTTTTAAAAAATCTTCTTTTTAAGAAAATTTTGATATTTTCTTAAATGTCTTATCTTATGAATATGGTTACCACCCAGTGATTCTACAGAGTGTTCTTATCTGTCTCTCAATTCTCTCTCTCTCTCTATTACCAATATTATATAAACCTTGCAAAGTCACTTCACAATTTCCACAATTTTAATCCCATTTTTATAATTAATAAAAAAAATGGGTTCTCATTCTCATAGTGTTCTCTTCTCTGTTCTTGTCTTATTTCTTATATCCTCTTTTCTTATATCATCATCAGCTAAAAAGCTTTGCAGTGACAAGAACAATGAAGACAATGGTTGTTTCAGGTCTAAGGTTTTGGCGGCGCAAAGAGCTGATAGAGTTAAGGAACTTCCAGGACAACCACCGGTGAAATTCAGACAATACGCTGGTTATGTTACGGTTAATGAAACACATGGAAACAACCACCGGTGAAATTCAGACAATACGCTGGTTATGTTACGGTTAATGAAACACATGGAAGAGCATTGTTCTATTGGTTCTTTGAAGCAACTCATAATGCTAGCAAAAAGCCTCTTCTTCTTTGGCTTAATGGAGGTAATCTAAATCAATAATTCACCATCACTCATTTACCTTCTATAATTCAGAACCACTCATTTATCTTCTAGATATGTCTCTTGGTTAATCTTAAATTTACTCATAATGAAAAGGTTAAAAATGACATAAAATTATAGAAGTGTCTATCATGTTTATTGTGCATTTCATCTACTTGATATTGATTTCTTGAATAAATAATTTGATAATTATGATACCTTTTTATTTCGAATTTTAGTGTTGAATTTTGACACTTTCTTAGGTTTGATTCTTGTGTGGTAATAAGCTATTAAGACCAAAACTTCCCAAAATAATAGGAAATATAATAACTACATTGTGGTTTGGTAAAAGTTAAACTTAAATGAGGATATTATTTAATTATTACAATGGTTAAAAATAACCAATAAGTAAATAGGAATGTATGGTAGTCATTTGAATGCACGAAGACAAAAGATTAAGTAACTGTGGACCAGAGAATAATATTAGGTGAACCTTACTAATAGTAAAGATGTCAAAATCAAAGAAGCATATAGAGTATGTGATTAATACTAATAATTACCATCTAACATAATAATTAGTTTTGGCTGTGTTACTTAAACCTCAACAAATTTTGGAAGCTTGTAATGATTCCACATGCTTGCTAGTTGGTTACATCATCCTATCTATATGCTTAGCTTTTTCTTGCAGTCTCATTTAATTTGCTATATATATCTTCATAAAATTCTAAAAAAAGATGAATTATTATAAAATTCCAAATAGAAACGATAATAAAGACAGCACAAGTTGCTTTACCTCTAGTATAATACAAAAAGAGAAATGTACACAAAGAAAGAAAATTCATATTTTATTTAAACCTTTCTATATTGAAAATTAGTCATTTAAAAAAGAAATAAATGAAGAAATAAATAAAAATCTTCCCTTTAGGAAAATTTGATATTTTCTTAAATGTCTTATCTTATGAATATGGTTACCACCCAGTGATTCTACAGAGTGTTCTTATCTGTCTCTCAATTTTCTCTCTCTGTTACCTTATTATATAAACCTTGCAAAGTCACTTCACAATTTCCACAATCCCATTTTTATAATTAATTTAAAAATGGGTTCTCATAGTTTTGTGTTCTCTGTTCTTGTCCTAGTTCTTATATCCTCTCTTCTTATTTCATCATCAGCTAAAAAGCTTTGCAGTGACAAGAACAACGAAGAAGACAATGGTTGTTTCAGGTCTAGAGTTTTGGCGGCGCAAAGAGCTGATAGAGACAATGGTTGTTTCAGGTCTAGAGTTTTGGCGGCGCAAAGAGCTGATAGAGTCAAGGAACTTCCAGGACAACCACCGGTGAAATTCAGACAATACGCTGGTTATGTTACGGTTAATGAAACACATGGAAGAGCATTGTTTTATTGGTTCTTTGAAGCTACTCATAATGCTAGCAAAAAGCCTCTTCTTCTTTGGCTTAATGGAGGTAAGCTAAATCAATAATTCACAAATCATTCATTTATCTTCTATAATTTAGAACCACTCATTTATCTTCTAGATATGTTTCTTGGTTAATATTAAATTTACTCATAGTGAAAAGGTTAAAATGACATAAAATTATAGAAGTATCTATCATGCTTATTGTGCATTTCATCTACTTGATATTGATTTCTTGAATAAATAATTTGATAATTATGATACCTTTTTATTCGAATTTTAGTGTTGAATTTTGACACTTTCATAAGTTTGATTTTTGTGTGGTAATGAGCTATTAAGACCAAAACTTCCCAAAATAATAGGAAACATAATAACTACATTGTGGCTGGTAAAAGTTAAACTTAAATGAGGATATTATTTAATTATTACAATGTAAAAGAAATTTAATGTGGATAAAAATAACCAATAAATAAATAGGAATGTATGGTAGTCCTTTTTAATGCATGAAGACAAAAAGAAAAAGTAACTGTGGACCAGAGAATAATATTAGGTGAACCTTACTAATAGTAAAGATGTCAAAATCAAAGAAGCATATATGTGATTAGTAATAATTATTATCATCTAACACAATAATTAGTTTTGGTTGTGTTACTTAAACTTCAACAAATTTTGGAAGCTTGTAATGATTCCACATGCTTGTTGGTTGGTTACATCATCCTATATATATATGCTTAGCTTTTTCTTGCAGTCTCATTTAATTTGCTATATATATCTTCATAAAATTCTAAAAAATATATCTTCATAAAATTCTAAAAATAGATATGTATCTTAATAATACATTTTCATTTATAGTTTAGTTAAAAAAAAAAAAATTGTACTTGAAATAAATAAGCTTTCATAGGCTCCCGTGATCCTTTACTTTAATATTAAGTCACGGTAGTAATTATTGACAATCTATATAGTATCATCACCTCTCAAGAAAAGTCAATTTCATGAAACTTAAAATCGGTCCATATATATAAATTTCAATACTATTAATTATAACAAACATTGCACATGGTCCATGCACGTATGCACGCCCTAAAAGTTTGTCCATTTTTGTTTTTATTTGTTGATAAAAGTAAGTTTATCATTATATGAATCCAACAAACCACCATAAATTATATGGACCCTTTTGTTGAAATAGTGAATATATAAAGTAACTTAAAAACTGTATAGTAGGGGCCTAGATCACCTTAGTTTGATTTGTCTGTTTCAATTAATAAAAAATAATGAATTTCATTTATGAATACAAAATTTTCATGTTTAATAATCTATTTAACATGATTTTGTAAAATGTAATTATAGGACCGGGATGTTCATCTGTTGGATTTGGAGCATCAGAAGAACTAGGACCATTCTTCCCACAAAACTCGAGTGAGCCTAAACTCAAGCTAAATCCATACAGTTGGAACAGAGGTATATTGATATCCCACAAAACTCGAGTGAGCCTAAACTCAAGCTAAATCCATACAGTTGGAACAGAGGTATATTGATATCTATGTCTATCTTTCTCAATATTATTATACATTTCTTTATTTTTACAATTGAATTAATTGATGAACATTTGGGATATAATATTGTAGCTGCAAATTTGTTATTTTTGGAATCACCTGTTGGAGTTGGATTCTCGTACTCTAACACAAGTCGTGATATAAGTGAACTCGGCGACTCTGTCACAGGTTCATTTATATTATATTTATCTTAATTATACAATGAACTATATTAGATTTGTTTGGAAGTAACTAAAAGTAAAGATTTTTATGATTTGATCAGCGAGAGACTCGTATAACTTCCTTGTAAACTGGTTCAAGAGATTCCCTCAGTACAAGTCTCATGACTTTTACATCGCCGGAGAAAGCTACGCCGGTAATTCAGTAACTTTTTTAAAACAGTACGAGTGTACGACGTCCTTTCTACATTGACAAAACATTGACTATGTGTGTTGCATGGAATTAGGACATTATGTTCCTCAGCTTTCGGAACTCATCTACAATCAAAACAAGATTGTTTCCAAAAACGATTTCATTAATCTCAAAGGTTTAATGGTAAGTAATTTTCTTAAACCAATCAATAATTAAGCATTAGAGACATTTTCGTGGAGATTTTTTTTGTTAATGTTTTAGGATTTTTTTTAAATATAAATAGTAATAATATAAAAAAAAGACTATTATTTAATAAAAAAATTTTTAGAATTTTTTTTTTTTACATTTTTCATGTCCTAAAAATTATATATATTTTTAAAAAAATTAAATCAAGCTAAAAATGTCAATTATTATACATATTGAAATTTTGATAACAAAATTTTATGGTGTTTTAGGCGATATCTAACTTGTCGACCATCTCTACTGGTCCTGCTGATTGATCGATAATAAATTTGAAAATTGTATATATACAGATAGGAAACGCATTATTGGACGACGAAACAGATCAAAAGGGAATGATAGATTACGCATGGGACCACGCCGTAATATCAGACGGATTATACAACAAAGTGAATCAACACTGTGATTTCAAACTAGAACATGTCTCCAAGGAATGTAACGAAGCTTTGGATGAGTATTTTGATTTATACAAGATCGTTGACATGTACAGTTTATATTCTCCAAGTGTGTTCCTACTACCTTCACCAACTCTTCTACTTCTCATTCAGTAGCCGGAAACCGCCCCTTACCCGCGGGGCGAACCGCTCTTTGGCCACGTCTCATATCTCACAATGTATGTATTTCATATATTTTTAGGTAACATTTGTTTTGTTAAGGATTTGAGTAACTGGTTTTGTGGTTGGTTATATATAGGAAGGATGGAGGAGAATGGCGGCAGGGTATGATCCATGTGCATCGGAGTATACAGAGAAGTATATGAATAGGAAAGATGTTCAGGAGGCACTTCATGCTAATGTCACTAACATCTCTTATCCTTGGACCCATTGCAGGTATTATGATCATAATTACAATGTTCAATTTTAGTTTTTTCTTCAGGTTTTGTCTAGTTTTCATAGTTTAGATTTTCATTTGAATCCTCTTTTTTCACAAATTATGTTAAAATGGCATACTTGGTGTTAGTAATAAAACCATATATTTGTTTACTATGTGCAGTGACACGATCTCATTCTGGACGGATGCTCCACCTTCTATGCTTCCAACCTTAAGAACACTTGTTTCTGCTGGATTACGCGTTTGGGTTTTCAGGTATAACACCTATACTCTTTGACTTAAGAACACTTGTTTCTGCTGGATTACGCGTTTGGGTTTTCAGGTATAACACCTATACTCTTTGATCTTGTTACGTAAGAAATTAAACTGAAAATTAACTAGCTTAACCGGTTTGACTTGTTTGTGTAAAACAGTGGGGATACAGACGGACGAATCCCAGTGACAGCAACAAGATACTCATTAAAGAAGCTTGGTCTTAAGATAGTACAAGACTGGACACCTTGGTACACCAAACTACAGGTTTGTATCCAACTTCTAATAGAATTTTGAGTAAATGTGACTTGACTCTAAAGACAATTTTTGTTTTCTTTTTAACTTGCCGTGTACAACAGGTCGGTGGGTGGACGGTGGAGTACGACGGATTAATGTTTGTGACGATAAGAGGAGCAGGACATCAAGTTCCGACATTTAAACCTAGAGAAGCTCTTCAACTTGTTCATCATTTTCTAGGAAATAAGAAACTTCCTACTTTTCCCTTTTGATTATTTTTCTGCATTTGATTATCTTTCTATGATTCTTAACAAAATTAATAAACAG
>CM071717.1:58350137-58372767 GCA_036630335.1 Physaria fendleri | reverse complement strand
AGGCCAATTTTTTCTGGTTAGCACGGGGTCCTTAATTAGTTCGGAACGGCCCTGCCCACAACGTGTGTTCTAACTCTGTAACCTGACGCAAAATTGATTCCCCGAACCTTTGAAAATTCTCTACAGTCTCGGGAACTGATTTCCCCTGAATACTCAACTTTCGGGAACATGGGACATTATTTATCTGACTTTGGAACCATTTTGCACTGACGACTTAAATCTCGGGATGCTCAACTCTTCTGTAGTTTTAGAGCTTGTCTGTTCTTCTCAGGGACTTTCTATTCTTTTTCCTTGCTTCTTACAGCTTCCATACCTGTGGATCTTTTTCGCAATATGAGGTATTATAACAATGACTCGTATCAACCACTTGGATCACATAGAAAAAGTCATCTCTATGTGTTTGAACTAACCTTTCGTTTTTTTGCTTTATATTGTTATGCGATTTACCCTTTTACTTTCCGTTTGGGTTTGAAGACGCTACTAAGATTTACCCTTTTACTTTCCGTTTGGGTTTGAAGACGCTATTAAGAAGTATTGTGATTATGTAGATAACTTTATTAAGTAATGAAGTTATTTTCTTGCCAAAAAATATTATTTTGAAATTTAAAAATGTAATATAAGTCGATAATTTAGTTGACGATTTTGCCTCAAAATATGCTAAAAGATCCACACGGTTTGGATAATTTTTGTAACTATTATATCATTTATATTGATAATTTATAAATCGAAATATTTTAGTTTTGTAAATTGTGTATTAGGACCAATTTTTTCTGGTTAGCACGGGGCCCTTAATTAGTTCGGAACGGCCCTGCCAATGACCATCACTATCTCTTTGCTTCCTTAAAAATAGTGTGACCCAAAATTTCAAAGGAAAACACTTTACGTCAAACCGAGTGATGTATATAATGTATATATTGCTCAGACTATAATAAGTTAAAAATTTAACCGAGTGGTGTATATAACGTATATTGAATTATTGACCCAAAAATTCTAAAATTTTTAAATGTTCCTTGTTTTATAGAGTTATAAAGGCGTAAAATTTTTAGTAAACTAGTAGTTATATGAAGTAAGAATATTCTTTTGTTAGTAATATTTATAATTTTCCAATAAAATTTAAAAGGCAATACTTTTTTTTTAACGTTTAGGCATCCCAAAAACATTGGAGCTTATGATCTCCTGTTGTCTCTACTTGCTTCGATCCGCCGTAATAGAGATTTGTGTTCCCTTGGTAAAAGAAAGATAAGCCTAATCCTAGATCGAAACCCTAAGTTCTCAAAAACTAAGAGATCGAAACCCTAAGTTCTCAAAAACTAAGTCTATAATATATGATGAATGTCCGGCCAGAAGCAAAGAATTGATAGGACATTTAAGATATGAAAAACTATTGAAAAGAAAACATGTGTTTGAGGTGTATGAACCTATATATTACCTCCAATCCAAAATTTATGGTATTTGCTACTTAGCCTCAAAAATGCAACAAATAAACTGCTAGTTGAACTGAGAGAGATTTAAAGGTTGGATGCAGTCAAGCAGAAGGTTCCTTTCACTGTACTAATGACCAATTCTGTGAATGTTAGGGTCATATAGACATATATGATCATTTCCGCTTCCTAAAATTGGATCTAGGTAATATTGTTATGTTGTAGCTCATATGTTTGTAACCATTTTAATTTATTGAATTCATTTTTGGTATTTGGACTTGAAAGGACCAATAAAAAAGAGGTACACATCAAATAATCTAGCTAAATTACAAGTATAAAAACAATAAGCATGTATATATTCGTATATAAAGGCAGAGGAGGTGGGTAAGAAAAGCAAAATCACTTTCATGTATTGTGACACTTTGTCCTTACCTATTTGGCTACTCTCTAGCTCTCTCTCTTTTGCCTTTTTACTTTTCTGGATTTTGCGTTGCCTTATAATACATTTTCATTAGGTTTCCATTTAGGGTTATCATCTGAGTCATCAAAGAAAATTAGTGGTTGGAGATTTTACTTAAAACAGCTTCTTTCCTAAAGAAATTACCAAACACTGCCATTTTATTTATGGCTTATCTAATTACATTTGTTTGTCTACTCTAATTTTGTTAATTTGTAATTGCAGTTTGACATTAATTATGTTATTATTATCTCAATTTTTATTTATTGAAATTGTAATCAATTTAATCATGGAAAGACAATTGAATTTGTTGCAAGGTTGGATCCATGGTGAAATGTGAAAAAGAAAGAAAGAGCAGAAAATAAAGAGTAATGAAATGGAAACCTTTTTCCTTTTCTGGATTTTGCTTTGCCTTATAACACATTTTCATTAGGTTTCCATTTAGGGTTATCATCTGAGTCATCAAAGAAAATTAGTGGTTGGAGATTTTACTTAAAAGCAGCTTCTTTCCTAAATAAATTACCAAACACTGCCATTTTATTTATGGCTTGTCTAGTTAAATGTTTTGTCTACTCTAATTTTGTTAATTTGTAATTGCAGTTTGACATTAATTATGTTATTATTTCAATTTTTACGGTAATTTATTTCCGTTGCTTAATTGTTGGTGTAGTTAATCTTAGTAATTATTACTTTACATAATTTTCATTAGGTTTCCATTTAGGGTTATCATCTGAGTCATCAAAGAAAATTAGTGGTTGGAGATTTTACTTAAAAGCAGCTTCTTTCCTAAATAAATTACCAAACACTGCCATTTTATTTATGGCTTGTCTAGTTAAATGTTTTGTCTACTCTAATTTTGTTAATTTGTAATTGCAGTTTGACATTAATTATGTTATTATTTCAATTTTTACGGTAATTTATTTCCGTTGCTTAATTGTTGGTGTAGTTAATCTTAGTAATTATTACTTTACATAAACTTAAACGATTACATATGATTTTGTAAGAAATAATCTCAAAATAATAATCGAAATAATTAGACTTGGAATTTTTTTTAAAAAACTATTTCTAAAACAAAACTATTAAGATAAAAACAAAAGAACATAATATATCTAAGTTATGAAAAATTAGAACGCACTAGCTAGTATCATGAACATTTACTGCATAATTTATACAGTAAAAATTTGAAACCCTAAAAAATGAAAATTAGGTAAGCGATTTTGAACCGTGTAATTTACTTGAAAAGAACCCTAAAAAGAAAAGAGAAAAAATAAATTAGAAAATTGTGAGCTGAAACCACACGTCATACACACAGATTTATATAGAAAAAAAGGAAATATAATTAAGCATATTCTTCGATCATCATCTCTCTCCTTTTGTTTTTGTGTGTCATACAAAACCTCATATACTGCTGATCATCTCCATTTCCAGATCCACAAGTACACAACTTCTCCAACCAAAAAGTACTTTAAAAATACTTTTTCTCCCTCATGAACATTTACTGCATAATTTATACAGTAAAAATTTGAAACCCTAAAAAATGAAAATTAGGTAAGCGATTTTGAACCGTGTAATTTACTTGAAAAGAACCCTAAAAAGAAAAGAGAAAAAATAAATTAGAAAATTGTGAGCTGAAACCACACGTCATACACACAGATTTATATAGAAAAAAAGGAAATATAATTAAGCATATTCTTCGATCATCATCTCTCTCCTTTTGTTTTTGTGTGTCATACAAAACCTCATATACTGCTGATCATCTCCATTTCCAGATCCACAAGTACACAACTTCTCCAACCAAAAAGTACTTTAAAAATACTTTTTCTCCCCCAGATCCACAAGTACACAACTTCTCCAACCAAAAAGTACTTTAAAAATACTTTTTCTCCCTTTCTCTCTATATATATCTCTATATGTAATTTTCACTAGCTCTTTCACAGACTTGCTCTCTCTTTTCTCTCTAATTCACACATCAAGATTCAAGAATCAAACCCAGATCCACAAGTACACAACTTCTCCAACCAAAAAGTACTTTAAAAATACTTTTTCTCCCTTTCTCTCTATATATATCTCTATATGTAATTTTCACTAGCTCTTTCACAGACTTGCTCTCTCTTTTCTCTCTAATTCACACATCAAGATTCAAGAATCAAACAACATCCTTGAAATGAATCCTGTAATTAACTAATTAACTCTAGGGTTTTTCAGTTTTTTTTTTGGGTTCGTAGTTAATTAGGGTTTGTTTTTTGGGGTAAATGGAAGCTGATCTAACAACTTGCTTGAATCAGGAGGAAGAAGGAGGGAGTAGTAAGCGGAAGATGGGAAGAGGAAAGACCTAACAACTTGCTTGAATCAGGAGGAAGAAGGAGGGAGTAGTAAGCGGAAGATGGGAAGAGGAAAGACAGAGATAAAAAAGATAGAGAATCAAACATCGAGACAAGTGACTTTTTGCAAGAGAAGAAATGGTCTTATGAAGAAGACTCGTGAGCTCTCCATTCTCTGCGATGCTCACATCGGTCTCATCGTCTTCTCTGCAACCGGAAAGCTCTCTGAGTTCTGCTCCGAAACCAACAGGTTAACATCTTTTCTCTTCTTCTTCTCTCTCAAATTTGGGTTTCAGAGATCTATACATACATGTGTGGTGTGTATGTATCGATCTAATTAATGAGGAAATGAGCAAGATACATGTATAGCTTGTGCTTATGAACAGACAGTTTTTCATCATTAGTTTCTGAAGTAGCAGGTGGTTTCATGAGTGTTTTTGATTTTAATCAGACAGACAGTTTTTCATCATTAGTTTCTGAAGTAGCAGGTGGTTTCATGAGTGTTTTTGATTTTAATCAGAAGTCAAAGAATCTTTGATCCAGTATTTTTGTTCTTGCAGTATATTTTTTTTTGTATTTGGTACATATGGGTCAAATTCTATAATTTTTGTATTTGGTGTATATGTATGTATGTATACATATGGGTCAAATTATATAGTTTTTAAAAAGAGATCTTTTCTGAAAAGATCTGACATTTCTTGATCTTGCTTTTTCATATTATGTAAAATATTAATTAAATAGCTATCTACAAGTCTTTATGTTAAGGATTCGATTTTAGTACAATTATAATTAGAAGTTGTAGATCTAAGCCATAAATCAGAAGACGAATTTATTTATTTTTAGTACAATTATAATTAGAAGTTGTAGATCTAAGCCATAAATCAGAAGACGAATTTATTTATAGCCATAATAGAAGAAGGTTATGTTTAATTAAGCTTTGAAATTCACAAAAACGCAAGGAAAAAAAATCTTAATTTTGTATTTTCCAAACCCATTTTTTTGGCCTATATATATATATATATATATTTTCCAAACTCTTTTGAACAATATTTGTTAATTGAACTTGTAACATTATAAAGATACTAATTTGATCACATTTTGTATTGAATGTATAGGATGCCTCAACTCATTGAACGATACTTGCAGAACACCGGAAACCGTCTTTCTGATCATCAGGACGACCGGGTACACTTATTTCACTGTGTTACCAATTGACAACAAACAACATAATACATTAATGTGTCTTAATTTATGTGTATAGGAGCAATTGCATCATGAGATGGAAGTACTAAGAAGAGAGACATATAACCTCGAGCTCCAACTCCGTCCCTACCATGGACATGACTTAGCCTCCATTCCTCCACACGATCTTGACTTACTCGAGCGACAGCTCGAACATTCTGTCCTCAAAGTTCGTGAGCGTAAGGTAAAATGCAATATATGTCACTCTTACAACTATATTGATTATTGAGTACGCTTATGTTTGATCTTTGCTGTTAATGTAAATGAAGAATGAGTTGATGCAGCAACAGATGGAGAATCTCAGGAGAAAGGTAATTATAATCACTCTTGTTTAACTATGATTTCCTCTAAAAGGGTTTAATGATCATTATCATTTCTATATAGAGGCGGATGCTGGAAGAAGATAACAGCAAGATGTACCGTTGGGTAAGTTTTGGTTATTATAAAAATGTTAATTCTGTTGTTACTTTTTTGTTTGACTGTGTAATGGTGTTTATGGTTAGATTCATGAGAATCAGGCAGCAATTGAGTTTCAGCAAGTTGGGACAGAGACAAAACCTGGAGAGTATCAACAGTTTCTAGAGCAACTTCAGTACTTTAACAATGATCATCATCAGCATCATCAACAGCAGCAACAACCAAACAGTTTCCTTCAGCTTGCAACCCTTCCTTCAGAGATTGATCTTAGTTACAATCTCCAGCTTGCTCAACCTAATCTTCAAAACGATCCAGCTCCCTAGACTGATTAATCTAAGGATCTAAAACATATATCTACTCTTTACTTTCTTGGGACTAGTTTATGAATTTTTATTACCTTTGTAGATTCTTGTCTGTCTGTTTTGTGTGATCATGGAACCTCAATGGTCTTGGCTATAATTCTATAGATATTATGTAAATGGACATGTGTTTCAATTCATGTTTGTGAGACATCACAAGCTGTTATCTAAAGGGCAAAGAAATATATGTTTAGAAACATAGAATTTTCGATTAAATCCTAATTAAAATTCAATGTACGGTTGAAATTGATAAGCAAAAACTATTCTTAGATAATTCGCTACTAACCCTAAAAATCCAGCCATGGATCTTTGTTCTGTCTGCTCACAGTTTAACGGTGAATAGATGTTATAGCTTCAGACAGATTGCAACATCCCAAATATAGCTCTTTAAAAATAAAAACTCAACCAAAATTGAAAATGAACCAATTACTTTTGCAAAGAACAATCAAGAAGGGAGAAAGAAGCTTGAGAACAACAATCTTCTTCTTCTTCTTGATGGTCTCAAACTCTGTTTTCAATTTTCATTACCACGCGAAAACTTGATTTCTTGATTATTCCAATAACCACCACCATCATCACCATCTAAACCTTAAAAACAGTTTTGGGCTTTCTCGTCGTATATCCATGGCACCTGTGGTTTTTACTACAGGCGAGAATGGCCATAAAGGAGACTACGAAGAAGAAGGACGTGTAACCCCCTTTGTTCTCATCACCTGTATTGTAGCTGCAATGGGAGGTATCCTTTTTGGTTATGACACCGGTATATCAGGTTTGTTTCTTCCTCCCCAAGTAAACCTGGTTTTTCTTTCTCCTCTATAATAATCTCTGATTCTTATCAAATTTTCCAGGAGGTGTGACATCAATGGAGGAGTTTCTAACAAGATTCTTCCCTGACGTGCTACGTAATACACAAAACAAAAAAGGGCGTGAAACAGAGTATTGTAAATACGACAATGAGCTTCTAACACTCTTCACATCCTCTCTTTACCTCGCTGCTCTCTTCTCTTCCTTCCTTGCTTCATCAGTCACAAGACTTTTTGGTCGGAAGACGTCAATGACAATGGGAAGTCTCTCTTTTCTCACAGGAGCTTTACTAAACGGTTTCGCTATGGATCTTGAGATGTTAATCATGGGGAGGTTATTACTAGGTCTTGGTGTAGGATTCGCTAACCAATCTATACCTCTTTACCTCTCTGAAATGGCTCCTGCTAAACTTAGAGGAGCTCTCAACTTTTGTTTCCAATTAGCAGTCACAATCGGGATCTTAACAGCGAACCTTGTGAACTATGCAACCACAAAGCTCAAAAGCCAAGTCGGATGGAGATTATCTCTTGGTTTAGCTGCAGTTCCTGCAACTAACAACTTGCTTGAATCAGGAGGAAGAAGGAGGGAGTAGTAAGCGGAAGATGGGAAGAGGAAAGATAGAGATAAGGAAGATAGAGAATCAGACACAGAGGCAAGTGACTTTTTCCAAGAGAAGAAATGGTCTTATGAAGAAGACTCGTGAGCTCTCCATTCTCTGCGATGCTCACATCGGTCTCATCGTCTTCTCTGCCACCGGAAAGCTCTCTGAGTTCTGCTCCGAGACCAACAGGTTAACCTTTTTCTTCTTCTCTCACATTTGGGTTTCAGAGATCTATACATACATGTGTGATGTGTATGTATCCATCTAATTAATGAGCAAGATACATGTACAGCTCATGCTTATGAACAGACAGTTTTCATCATTAGTTTCTGAAGTAGCAGGTGGTTTCATGAGTGTTTTTGATTTTAATCAGAAGTCAAGAATCTTTGATCCAGTATTTTTGTTCTTGCAGTATAATTTTTGTATTTGGTACATATGGGTCAAATTCTTTTCTTTTTTTTTTGTATTTGGTGTATATGTATGTATGTATACATAGGGGTCAAATTCTATAGTTTTAACAAAGAGATATTTTCTGAAAAGATCTGACATTTCTTGATCTTGCCTTTTCATATCATGTAGAATATAGCTATCTACAAGTCTTTATGTTAAGGATTTGATTTTAGTACAATTATAATTAGAAGTTGTAGATCTAAGCCATAAATCAGAAGACGAATTTATTTATTTTTAGTACAATTATAATTAGAAGTTGTAGATCTAAGCCATAAATCAGAAGACGAATTTATTTATAGGCATAATAGAAGAAGTTTATGTTAATTAAGCTTTGAAATTCACAAAAAGGCAAGGAAAAAAACATCTTATTTTTGTATTTTCCAAACCAATTTTTTTTGGCCTATTTATATATATATAGATACTACTCTTTTGAACAATATTTGTTAATTGAACTTGTAACATTATAAAGATACTAATTTGATCACATTTTGTATTGAATGTATAGGATGCCTCAACTCATTGAACGATACTTGCAGAACACTGGAAAGCGTCTTTCTGATTATCAGGACGACAGGGTACACTTATTTCATGGTGTTACCAATTGACAACAAACAACACAATACATTAATGTGTCTTAGTTTGTGTGTATAGGAGCAATTACACCATGAGATGGAAGTACTAAGAAGAGAGACATATAACCTCGAGCTCCAACTCCGTCCCTACCATGGACATGACTTAGCCTCCATTCCTCCACACGATCTTGACTTACTCGAGCGACAGCTTGAACATTCTGTCTTCAAAGTCCGTGAGCGTAAGGTAAAATGCAATATATGTCACTCTTACAACTATATTGATTAATGACTACACTTTTGATTGATCTTTACTGTTAATATAAATGAAGAATGAGTTGATGCAGCAACAGATGGAGAATCTCAGGAGAAAGGTGATTACAATCACTCTTGTTTAACTATGATTTCCTCTAAAAGGGTTTAATGATCATTATCATTTCTATATAGAGGCGGATGCTGGAAGAAGATAACAGCAAGATGTACCGTTGGGTAAGTTTTGGTTACTATAAAAATGTTAAATTCTGTTGTTACTTTTTTGTTTGACTGTGTAATGGTGTTTATGGTTAGATTCATGAGAATCAGGCAGCAATTGAGTTTCAGCAAGTTGGGACAGAGACAAAACCTGGAGAGTATCAACAGTTTCTAGAGCAACTTCAGTACTTTAACAATGATCATCATCAGCATCATCAAGAGCAGCAACAGCCAAACAGTTTTCTTCAGCTTGCAACACTTCCTTCAGAGATTGATCTTAGTTACAATCTCCAGCTTGCTCAACCTAATCTTCAAAACGACCCAGCTCCCTAGAATGACTAATCTCAGGCTCTAAAACATATATCTACTCTTTACTTTCTTGGACAAATTAATGCAGTTTTATTACTTTTGTAGATTCTTGTCTATCTGTTTTGTGTGATCATGGAACCTCAATGGTCTTGGCTATAATTCTATAGATATTATGTAAATGGACATGTGTTTCAAGTCATGTTTGTGAGACATCACAACCTGTTATCCAAAGGGCAAAGAAATATATGTTTAGAAACATAGAATTTTCAATTAAATCCTAATTAAAATTCAATGTACGGTTGAAATTGATAAGCAAAAACTATTCTTAGATAATTCGCTACTAACCCTAAAAATCCAGCCATGGATCTTTGTTCTGTCTGCTCACAGTTTAACCCTAAATATAGCTCTTTAAAAATAAAAACTCAACCAAAATTGAAAATGTACCAATTACTTTTGCAAAGAACAATCAAGAAGGGAGAAAGAAGCTTGAGAACAACAATCTTCTTCTTCTTCTTGATGGTCTCAAACTCTGTTTTCAATTTTCATTACCACACGAAAACTTGATTTCTTGATTATTCCAATAACCACCACCATCATCACCATCTAAACCTTAAAAACAGTTTTGGGCTTTCTCGTCGTATATCCATGGCACCTGTGGTTTTTACTACAGGCGAGAATGGCCATAAAGGAGACTACGAAGAAGAAGGACGTGTAACCCCCTTTGTTCTCATTACCTGTATTGTAGCTGCAATGGGTGGTATCCTTTTCGGTTATGACACCGGTATATCAGGTTTGTTTCTTCCTCACCAAGTAAGCCTTGTTTTCTTATCTCCTCTATCATAATCTCTGATTCTTCTCAATTTTTCCAGGAGGTGTGACATCAATGGAAGAGTTTCTTACAAGATTCTTCCCTGACGTTCTCCGTAATACACAAAACAAAAAAGGGCGTGAAACAGAGTATTGTAAATACGACAATGAGCTTCTAACTCTCTTCACATCCTCTCTCTACCTTGCTGCTCTCTTCTCTTCTTTCCTTGCTTCATCAGTCACAAGACTTTTTGGTCGGAAGACGTCAATGACAATGGGAAGTCTCTCTTTTCTCACAGGAGCTTTACTAAACGGTTTCGCTATGGATCTTGAAATGTTGATCATGGGGAGGTTATTACTAGGTCTTGGTGTAGGATTCGCTAACCAATCTATACCTCTTTACCTCTCTGAAATGGCTCCTGCTAAACTTAGAGGAGCTCTCAACTTTTGTTTCCAATTAGCAGTCACAATCGGGATCTTAACCGCGAATCTTGTGAACTACGCAACCACAAAGCTCAAAAGCCAAGTCGGATGGAGATTATCTCTTGGTTTAGCTGCAGTTCCTGCAAGCAACCACAAAGCTCAAAAGCCAAGTCGGATGGAGATTATCTCTTGGTTTAGCTGCAGTTCCTGCAACTATGATGCTTATAGGATGCTGTATCTTGCCAGAGACGCCAAACTCAATCCTTGAACGTGGGAATAAAGAAAAGGCTAGGGAAATGCTTGAGAAGATCAGAGGAACTGTGATGGTAGATCATGAGTTTAAAGATCTTTGTCAAGCGTGTGAGCTTTCAAAGAGAGTTAAACATCCATGGACGAACATAATGAAACCTCGTTATAGACCACAGCTAACGTTATGTTCATTCATCCCATTCTTTCAGCAGTTAACTGGGATCAATGTCATTATGTTCTATGCACCTGTTCTGTTTAAAACCATAGGGTTTGGTAATGACGCATCTCTCATGTCTGCAGTCATCACCGGTCTTGTCAATGTCATCGCTACCATTATTTCTATCATCTGTGTTGATAAATTCGGACGCAGAGCTTTGTTTCTTCAAGGTGGTGTTCAAATGATTGTGACTCAGGTACGTACAAACAAACACCTGAAACGATCTATTTCCCCATCAACTATTACCATATCATATGAGTTTTCATGTAGTAATGTTTTGTTCTGGTTTCAGATTGGGGTTGGATCAATGATTGGATGGAAATTTGGATTAAAAGGGGAAGGAACATTAACAAGAACCGATACAGAAATAATATAATAAAATTATTTCTCCTTTGTTGTAAACTTTATTCATACTAAATTTGTTTTATTTTCTTTGATATATTTTGTAAATATCATCTCTATGAAATTTGAACAAAAGTGTTTTTGGCAAATTACTGATTAATGGAAATTAGTTATTAAATAATTTGTGTGTAAAAGAAAATCTCTATTTGTCTTCCACAATTTTTTCTTAGAAATTGAAATTATAATTATTTTTATATTAAATTTATTAATTTTAAAAAAAAATTATTTGAATTAATGAATATCGAACTTTTTTTTGATCAATCTAAATCGAACATACACTTTTTTTTTATCAACCAGTATAGAAAATTTGCGGGATTAGGATGGAATTTTAATACAGATTCATTAACCTTGGCTCTTTGTGGAGCAAAGAGTGTGGTTTGTCCGTTGTCTCCTCTTCATGCGATGGAGTGTCTGCTGTTACACGAAATAAGAGTATTCAGATTCAAACGGACTGTCAGATGCAATCACCCTTGATTCACTCGCTGATTTATGGCCAATTTTCAGATTTCATGCTATCTTTTTTGTCCATTTGAAGTCAAGATTTGATGTTTTCTCCATTTCAAAGATCTCTTGAGCACGGAATGAATTGGCGGACTCGTTAGCCCACGTGTCATTTAGATTCTCTTTTTGTCATGTAAACTCTTTTGTTCCTTTTAGTTTTCAAGGATCTTTTATTTAATAATAATTAGTTTTTTTTTTTGGTGAAAAAAAAATACCAATGATTGGATGGAAATTTGGATTAAAAGGGGAAGGAACATTAACAAGAACCGATACAGAAATAATCTTGGCATTAATATGTACCTATGTTGCTGGTTTTGCGTGGTCATGGGGACCATTGGGATGGTTAGTACCGAGTGAGATATGTCCATTGGAAATTAGATCAGCAGGACAATCTTTAAACGTATCGGTGAACATGTTCTTCACTTTCTTCATTGGACAATTCTTTTTGCCGATGCTTTGTTACATGAAGTTTGGTCTGTTTTACTTATTTGCGGGCATGGTCGTGATCATGACCGTTTTTATTTACTTTTTCTTACCGGAGACAAAAGGAGTTCCGATTGAAGAGATGGCAGGAATGTGGAAAGAGCATAAATATTGGGGGAAATATAGTAATATGAGTGATGGTATTGGTGATGACGATGTTGATAGTGATCTTTATTATCTTAGTTGATTTTGTATCTTAAAAATTATTTTATTTTTTCTTATAAATTTATTTTTATCTTTATTATCTTAGTTGATTTTGTATCTTAAAAATTATTTTATTTTTTCTTATAAATTTATTTTTCAAACCACATAACTGGTCCATTAGGTGACGTGGTACAATAATTTAATGAAATGTGGGACCCTTATAATGTTGAGAGTGGTCCCTACTCGAATCCTTCTTCACCGAAAGAGATTTTTGATTTGTTTTTGGTAGAAGATTTTGGATTTGTTGTAAACTTATAGTAGTTTTATATACTCAAATTATTTCTCCTTTGTGGTAAACTTTATTCATACTAAATTTATTTTATTTTCTTTGATATATTTTGTAAATATCATCTCTATGAAATTTGAACAAAAGTGTTTGTGTGTAAAAGAAAATCTCTATTTGTCTTCCACAATTTTTTCTTAGAAATTGAAATTATAATTATGGTTATATTAATGTTATTAATTAGAAAACATCAAAAATTTATATGAATTAAATGAATATCGAGCTTTTATTTGATCAAATCAAAATAGAAAATACACTTTTTTTGTTTGTGTGTAAAAGAAAATCTCTATTTGTCTTCCACAATTTTTTCTTAGAAATTGAAATTATAATTATGGTTATATTAATGTTATTAATTAGAAAACATCAAAAATTTATATGAATTAAATGAATATCGAGCTTTTATTTGATCAAATCAAAATAGAAAATACACTTTTTTTGGGGGTCAACCATAGAACTAGAACATGCACTATTGACTATTCTATTTACATTTACGGCCTCTAAAATGTTAAAAACAGCTCAAATGGGCCTTATATGGGTTTCGAACATGGTCCGGGAGCTTCCAACTCAAAGAGTTTGTTTCCTTCATGTTGATCTTTCTGGTTCGATTTACCGGTTTACTGTGCTTAATTGGATGGATTTAGTTTACATGTTGATCTTTCTGGTTCGATTTACCGGTTTACTGTGCTTAATTGGATGGATTTAGTTTAACCGGATTGAACAAAGATTGATAAGGCCCGTCTATGAAAAAGCGAGCCTAGGGGTTTTAACAAATTCTCTTCTGTTCTAATCTTTCATTGACGTATACGTTGAAGTGAGATTCTAAAGACACTGTGGGAGGAAAATGAGTTCTTTTGCGGTGACGACAAGCTGTTTCTGTTTAATTCCAGATACTAGTACACGTTTCAAATCCTCCAAGCTCCTCAATCTGGTACGAATCGTTTTTATCGTTTAATTCTGTTTCACGTTAATCTGCGTATTTGAATCACTAAAGCTTTCAAATTTTGGTTTTTTTGATTGTTTGTTACTGTTTAGAGTAACCAGCAGAGAAGACGTCCACATGGGTCTCGAGGTTGTTTCAAGGTTGAAGCTTATTACGGTCTAAAGACACCTCCTTATTCACTTGTAAGTGCAAATAGAGCCTTCTCGATTAAACATACAATATTGGGAAAGTTGGCTAATTTGGGTGAAATGTCTGGTGATTTTCGGCAAAATTGCATCTTTTACTAGGTTCTGTAAATTAGATGGGTCTTGATATACCAAAGAACCTGTTTTAATTGAGATTCTAATTATGATTTAAAATCCAAATGTGAATAGGATGCTTTGGAACCGTACATGAGTCGAAGAACACTTGAAGTGCATTGGGGCAAACATCACCGAGGTTATGTGGACAATCTAAATAAACAGTTAGGGAAAGATGATAGACTCTATGGATACACCATGGAAGAGCTTATCAAGGCCACATACAACAATGGGAATCCTTTGCCTGAGTTCAACAATGCTGCACAGGTAAGTTACTTTATGAGTTGCTTGAACATCACCTGAGGCACACACTAGTTCTGGGACTTGGGAGGATCATGATGATGATGTTGTTGTTTAGGTCTATAATCATGATTTCTTTTGGGAGTCAATGCAACCTGGTGGTGGAGACATGCCCATAAAGGGTGTTCTTGAACAGATTAACAAGGATTTTGGTTCTTTCACAAACTTCAGAGAAAAATTCACCAATGCAGCTCTTACTCAGTTTGGTTCTGGCTGGGTCTGGCTCGTCTGTAAGAAAGCTTTCCACTTGTTATGAGTTAACTGGGCTCCAAAAAACGGAAATCTTGAATCTATTTTGCTTTGGAATTTCAGTGAAGAGAGAAGAGAGAAGACTAGAGGTGGTCAAAACCTCAAACGCAGTTAACCCACTCGTGTGGGATGATATCGTAAGCAAAGCCTTCTGAAAGTCCTTTCTTAAACTTGATGTTACTTCTTTAATCACATCTCTTTTGTTGTTACAGCCAATCATCTGCTTGGATGTGTGGGAGGTAAACTACTTCTTTAATCACATCTCTTTTGTTGTTACAGCCAATCATCTGCTTGGATGTGTGGGAGGTAAACTATCTCATCTATTCCCTCATACTCCTAATAAACACTTCAAAACAAATAAAAGATTCTCCTAATGTCTTTCTTTTTTAAATCTTACTTTGCAGCACTCTTATTATCTGGACTACAAGGTAAAAACTAGCTTCAGTATTGATGCTTTCATGTTCTGTTTCTTTGATCAAAAGGCTAAATGAGTTTTTTGTTTTATCTGTTGCTAGAACGACAGGGCGAAGTATATAAACACTTTTATGAACCACTTGGTGTCATGGAACGCTGCTATGAGTCGGATGGCCCGTGCAGAGGCGTTTGTGAATCTTAATGAACCCAACATCCCAATAGCTTAAGCTAAAAACTTTCTTGAGAGTCCATGTGAAAGCAAAAAATCAACTTCAAAGATTTGGGCAGTCTCATTTTTCAAACAGAGTTCCCAACTCCCAAATCAACAAAGAAACAAGAACCAAAGATTTGGGCAGTCTCATTTTTCAAACAGAGTTCCCAACTCCCAAATCAACAAAGAAACAAGAAGTCAAGAACTGCTTTCTCTATGTGACCCTTCTTTTTTGTTCCGTGTAATTTAGCTATAGTTCTCTCCTTTTGTCTTTTGACCCTTTAGAGACTCTTTACCTTAAATAAAGATCAATGAGATTGTTTAGAAAGGATCCTAATTTCCTTTCTCTATGTGACCCTTCTTTTTTGTTCCGTGTAATTTAGCTATAGTTCTCTCCTTTTGTCTTTTGACCCTTTAGAGACTCTTTACCTTAAATAAAGATCAATGAGATTGTTTAGAAAGGATCCTAATTTCACTACTGGTTTAGATAATTTTTTTACTTTTCTCTTTTTTCTCTCTCTGAGAGCGAACCTTCTCCTTCATCGGAGCTTGAAGACACTTGTGCGCGCGTGACGGTGACTCCCGTGACCGGAGGCTTTTTCAGCTCCGGTTAGGGCTCTCTCCTCACATCTTCCTTCCAGATCGGTGGGTGTTTGGGTCGGAACTGTCCGGAATATGAAGTTAGGTTTGGAACGGTATCGGATTTGGCCTTTGATGTGGCTAATCCTTCTTGCCGAGAGTCTGAGATGGTCAACTGCGTCGCCTCTTCTTCGGTTCTCCAAAGAAAGCGGTCGTGAGAGTGAACCTTGCTTGAAGCGGTATGTTTCGACGATGGATCTCCGTTCTGAGAGATCTCTGTCTTAGGTTACAACTGTCTCCAAGAAGGTATCAATAACGCCTTCATCTCCTCCACCTGAACTCTCTTTAATTTTGGTAACTGTAGTTTCGATTTTGCCCAAGCTTTCGTTTCTGGAATGAGTTCGAGGATATATTACAGTATTTATCGGAGTAATTTGTAGATGCCGTACAGATCCACAATATTGTGACGGTTTACATCCCGATTAGTTGGTGTTCTTCTCCAAGAGAACACATCTGAGTCGGCTTTAGTATGTTAGTACTCGTTGTTGGCTATTTGATTTGGATTGGTAGTCGGCTTTAGTATGTTAGTACTCGTTGTTGGCTATTTGATTTGGATTGGTTGATTAGCCTCCTTCTCCCTCTGCTCATGTTTTGTCTCTTGTCTTGCCGTTCGAGAGTCTCTCTTTGCTCAGTACCATTAGGCTTGGCGAAGCCTTCTTAATCCTTAGCATTCTCTGTTTAGGTGCATAACTTGGGTAACATCAGTCTGAGGAAGCCCCTCCGTTACCCTCCACCACTTATAACCGATAACTTGGGTAACATCAGTCTGAGGAAGCCCCTCCGTTACCCTCCACCACTTATAACCGGCGGTGTCCATAACCTCTGCGGGTACTGATGAGTGCTTAGCCAAGTAGCTCTTACGGTTCCCCGGTTTTGGTTAGAGAATAGCTTGATCTCAATTTGTTTCAGGTACCCTCTTTCAGCAGGAGAACCATGCCTCTCCAATGAGGTCCTTGGGGAGATTGTTTTGGCTTGACCTTTGCTATTGAATATCCATTCAGTCCGTAGTTTAATTCTCGATACAATGAAGACTATGGTCTTCCCCTTGCTGTTCTTCATTGTTCCTTCCTTCAGGCTTGAATAAGGTTTCCTTTTGTCTTGGTTAGGATGGCTTCAGTTAGTGCTAGCATAGGTTTTATGTTCTCTTTTGGATTGTATCTCGTCTGAGTACAATGTTAGATTGTTATTATTTTGGGTGGAGGATTGATTCCGGATTAAATTCCCTTTGTATCAGGCAATGATATGTAAACATTGCCCTTATCTTCTTAATTTGTTTGCTTTGTAAAACTTTTAGTTAAATATGAAACGGTCTCTCTGTAGAAAAAAAAAAACGGGTACTGATGAGTGCTTAGCCAAGTAGCTCTTACGGTTCCCCGGTTTTGGTTAGAGAATAGCTTGATCTCAATTTGTTTCAGGTACCCTCTTTCAGCAGGAGAACCATGCCTCTCCAATGAGGTCCTTGGGGAGATTGTTTTGGCTTGACCTTTGCTATTGAATATCCATTCAGTCCGTAGTTTAATTCTCGATACAATGAAGACTATGGTCTTCCCCTTGCTGTTCTTCATTGTTCCTTCCTTCAGGCTTGAATAAGGTTTCCTTTTGTCTTGGTTAGGATGGCTTCAGTTAGTGCTAGCATAGGTTTTATGTTCTCTTTTGGATTGTATCTCGTCTGAGTACAATGTTAGATTGTTATTATTTTGGGTGGAGGATTGATTCCGGATTAAATTCCCTTTGTATCAGGCAATGATATGTAAACATTGCCCTTATCTTCTTAATTTGTTTGCTTTGTAAAACTTTTAGTTAAATATGAAACGGTCTCTCTGTAGAAAAAAAAAAAGAAAGGATCCTAATTTATGGAAGTGACTCTGATTAACCCTTGCTTTAAATCTGTAATGTGAGGCTGGTTTACGTGACTGCCACGTGTATGTTTCTCCTGGACGTTTCTTCATCTTCTTCTCTTCATCTCCTCACGATACGATTAACAAAGGTATAAAATTTCTGCTTCCTTGACTTCAATTTTGCAAGCGATCATCTCTTGTCTCGCTGAATACAGGGTAATTCCCTGATTGTACTAAATTTCTCTGACAGACGCTGTCGATTTAGATTGGGTACTTCTCTTTAATCATAAGGATCTGTTCATTTCCTCGTATCTGATTTTTCTACAATTGATTAGGATCTGTGTTGCGTGAATAAAAGGGAACCCTTTCTTAAAGATAAGTAATTTCATGCTTACTGTATGAGAAATTCTACACTGAGTGCAAGGGGTATAGAAAGACAAGCCTAACTAATGGGGAGTGTATATTTGATCACTAATCCTTGTATTAAACTTGCAATGCGATTATTTTGTTGGTTTTGTTTACAATCTCAATGTTCATGTAGGAACTGAATTTTTGCAGACTCAGTGCCAATGAAGACTGTAGTTTTAGTCCTCACTTTACTACTTTTGAATGCTAGCTACTAGGATACTCAGATATTACAAGATTGATTTAGATCAAGATCACATATGATTTGTTTCCTTTGGAAAGTTTTCACAATTGGTTCAAGATTTGTTCATCTTTTAGATTCTTGCTGTTGCTTAAATTGAATGATTGCAAATGTTCAGGTTTAAGAATCTTCAGTTAATTGAAGTTCCTTTTTCAGGTGATTATTTCATTGGTGGTTATGCTGTTCTTGAACCCCCTCAGGTTTGTTTTCGAAGATCGGTTGCCATTACTGATATACTATGCATCCGCCTCATTTTCAGGTTTGTAGTAATTCTTTGAATGGATTAGCATAAGATTGATCAAAGATGAGAGAGAATCACTCAAAAGTTTTATTGTTTAATTATAATGACAGAGATCTTGAGTGATACCGGCATCAGACAGTTATCTCAATTTGTACTATCACTAGTCTTCTTCCACACATCTGAATACATTCTAGCTATCGCCATTCATGGAGCATCAAACGTAACCCTCAGCTCATTTTTGATTAGCAAGCATTACACTTTAGCAATGTTTGTGTCGCTGCTCGAATACATAACTGAGATTATCCTCTTCCCAGACCTGAAACAACACTGGTGGGTTTGTGTCGCTGCTCGAATACATAACTGAGATTATCCTCTTCCCAGACCTGAAACAACACTGGTGGGTCAGCAACTTTGGACTCATAATGATAATCATTGGGGAAATCATCAGGAAGGCAGCAATAATAACAGCGGGAAAATCGTTCACTCACCTCATAAAGATCAACCACGAAGAGCATCACAGGCTTGTTACCCATGGCGTGTATAGATTAATGAGGCATCCTAGTTACTGCGGGTTTCTCATCTGGTCGGTCGGGACACAAGTTATGCTCTGTAATCCCATTTCAGCGGTGATGTTTATGGTTGTTGTGTGGCGGTTTTTTGCTCAGAGAATACCGTATGAGGAGCATTTTCTAAAGCAGTTTTTTGGAGTGGAGTATATAGAGTATGCAGAAAGTGTTGCCTCTGGTGTTCCATTTCTGAACTGACACTTGAGTTTATATTTGAACATATGAGTTTGACGTACTGAAACCTGAAAGTCACACACAATACAAGAGCAGGACCCTTTGGGTGAAGAGAGGGTTTGTGTGTATACATCGAATATCAACAATTCAACACAGAAACAGAGGACATAGAAGAACGTTTTCGTAACTCAGATTGTCTCAAGATTTCTTTTCTTAGGGATTGAGTTCTGTTGATTCGCATATTGATAATCAAAAGAATCACCTTTCCCATTTTAAGCTTGAATAACAGATTTAATAAGGGTGATAAATGTTTTAACTTTGAGGCCATTTGGCAATTACGTGGAGGTAAGGTAACGACTTAAAAAAGTTCGAATTTTTGAAAATGTAAGGAGTTTTGACAATTCATATGACCCACCGTATTGAGAATGTGGAAGAAGACGAAGCATCATAAGTGGGAAGATAATTAAATGTCTCTCTCTATCTCAAAGTCATTGACTTTGGTTGTTGAGTGTCTCTTACTACCAAACAAACCGCCATTAGAAGTGCTCTCAATGATAAGAGTTAGACGCATCTTCTTATACCAAACGTTTCAAAATTCCTGAATTGCCCATCCACCTAACAGGCGAATCATTTCAGAAAGAGGATCTTTGCGTCATTTTGTCATCATCATTGTGTTGCTTTCCTTGTACCACATGATCCGTGTGGCTCATCTAACCCCTTTTAATCAGCAGGAGTAGAAGAAGAATAAAGTTGCTGAGGAGAAAGAGTAGATTGGGGCTTTTCATTTCATAGTAGCCCTTAGATCAAATTCGAAATCTTTTAATTGATTTTGATCTCTCCGATCATGTCGTCGGTCTGTGTTAACGAAGCATTGACCGACGACGAGCTGAGATGGATATTGTCGAGGCTAGACAGTGACAAGGACAAGGAAGTGTTTGGTTTGGTCTGCAAAAGGTGGCTAAATCTGCAGAGTACTGACCGGAAGAAGCTAGCTGCGCGTGCTGGTCCGCACATGCTTCGCCGTCTCGCCTCTAGGTTCACTCAAATCGTCGAATTGGACTTGTCTCAGTCTATCTCGAGGTCCTTTTATCCAGGTGTCACTGATTCTGACCTCGTTGTTATCTCTGAGGGATTCAAGTGTCTCAGAGTTCTTAATCTTCACAACTGTAAAGGTATCAACTTTTTGGTGTTAAACAACAAAAGAGTTCCAACTGTAAAGGTATCAACTTTTTGGTGTTAAACAACAAAAGAGTTCCTTTTTTGTTTTGTTTTTCCCCTTATCTCTCTAAGTTCCATTTTTGATTTGAATTGGAAAGATGGTTTATGAGTGATTAAGATGTAGTTGCTATGGCTTTATAAGACAGTGGTGTTAGATTTTATCCTCTGGTGTTTAACTTTTTTTTTGCTTACTCCAATGTTGTTTGGTTCTGTCCCTTTGTGTGTGAACTTTTCTGTAATCCATCACCTTTACGGATTTTTTGTTTAAGAGCATCTTAAGAGAGGAAGAATCTCCTGAAGTAATAAGATTTCTGTTATTGAATTCTTCTGTGGGTCATTGTATTCGATGAATGGTACTCAGTCATAAATGTTCTGTCAGAATTTCTTTAACTCATATACTGTATGTTGTTGTGATGGTGAAACAATCCTATGTCAGAATTTTACTGACTATGTTTCTCTTTGTATCTTTCTGCTTAATGATTTGTCGTCTGGGAACAGGTATTACAGATACTGGATTGGCTTCAATTGGAAGGTGTCTTTCTTTACTACAATTTTTGGATGTATCCTACTGCAGAAAGCTCTCAGATAAAGGATTATCAGCTGTTGCAGAAGGCTGCCATGATCTAAGGGTATTGCATCTAGCGGGTTGTCGTTTCATCACCGACGAATTGCTGAAATCACTCGCTGAGAAATGCCGTGATCTGGAAGCTCTCGGGCTACAAGGCTGCACCAATATAACTGGATCAGGCCTTGCTGATCTTGTGAAAGGATGCAGAAAGATTAAATCTTTGGACATTAATAAATGCAGCAACGTCGGAGATGATGGAGTTTCCAGCGTGGCGAAAGCTTGTGCATCTTCCCTCAAGACGCTCAAATTGCTGGACTGTTACAAAGTTGGGAACGAATCTATATCGTCCCTGGCAGAGTTTTGCAAGAATCTGGAAACTCTGATAATCGGTGGATGCAGAGATGTCTCCGATGAATCTATTATATTACTAGCAGATTCCTGCAAAGACAGTCTCAAGAACTTAAGGATGGATTGGTGCTTGAATATATCTGACTCCTCCCTCAGTTACATTCTGAAGCAGTGCAAGAACTTGGAAGCTCTAGATATTGGTTGCTGTGAAGAGGTCACAGACTCTGCTTTCGGTGATTTGGGGAGCCAAGCTGTTTTGAGATTGAAGGTCTTAAAGGTGAGCAACTGCACAAAGATCACAGTAACAGGGATAGGAAAACTTTTGGAGAAATGCAATTCCTTGGAGTATCTAGATGTAAGGTCTCTTCCACATGTAACAGAAGTAAGATGCAGTGAAGCTGGTCTGAACTTCCCCAAATGTTGTAAAGTTAACTTTTCTGGCAGTTTAACTGAGCCAGATGTTCTGCTTTGATCATTGCTGTTGTGATTTGGTTACCCTCTGTGATCTCTCTGTATCTGTCAAGTGTATGGCACACTCATGGCTTATATGGTCCATCAGTGAGCGCGCTCTCAAGCTCTTGTATCCTTCTGTGACAGCTCCATTATTATTATTCTTCAGTTGCTTTGCAAAGTGTGTGTAGTTTTCATTGTATCTGATTCTCAAAGCATCTAAACGCTTTGAGATAAAGATTATGAAATGTTCTTATGTACTCATTTCTTTATGTTTGATTCAGACATGACATATCTGTTGTCATGTTTTGGTGCAACAAGAAGATTGTAATTGATAAAAACAGATTGGAACATCTCTCTCGTTTACAATGACAACCAAAAACATATAAATTTGTACAGATAAAATTTGTCAGTCTATTCTAGGCTCTCTACTAACATTCTCTGATTGAAACAGGTGAAAAATAGAAATGATATATTTCCTCTTCAACCACTAATTAGCTCCTCAGAGAAGATCACTGCAGTTTATTGCTCATCATTGT
>CM071717.1:58315825-58326029 GCA_036630335.1 Physaria fendleri | reverse complement strand
ATAAAAAAATATACTGATGGCACGGGTATTACAACAACCTTCACACCATAACTCAAAGAAAAGAAACCCAAATAGCAAAAGAGCCTCATCACCGATGGAAAATCAAATAACCAGAGCCATCGCTCAATTGACCCTAGGAGCCTACGATCTCCCTGTGATGATTTCCGTTGAAGCCCAAGCACAAGCTCAAGTCCAAGGACAACACAACATCGTAGTCAGAAGGCTCCATCACTCGCAAAACATCCACAGCCTTAGAGACTTACTGGTAGATCTTTGGAAGTTAGAAGACAAGAGAGACACGATAGCCCAGGAAGATGGTACCATTATTGCAACTTTCACTAAAGAAGTTAAGATGATGTAGATTTTCAACAATAAGCCCTGGTACTACAAAGGATGGTTCCTGGCAATTGATCTGTGGGCTAGCAGGTTTGAAGAAACCTACTTAGAGGAAGTGATGTTATGGGTAAAGATTCTTAACCTGCCAGGAGACTACAAAAATAAAGCAGGAATAATGGATGCAGGTAAAAGAATTGGAATAACTGTAAAATGCAAGATCAGACACAACTCCTGGGGCACTGGAAAAAGAATTGGAATAACTGTAAAATGCAAGATCAGACACAACTCCTGGGGCACTGGAACAGATTGTCTTGTCTTAGTAAGGTTTAACATTAACCGGAAGCTCAAGTTTGTTAAACGCATAAATTTTCCTCCAGAGCCTGAGCCAGTAATAATCCATTATGTCTATGAAAAGTTAAGGAACTACTGCACTGAGTGCGGCTCAATCCTACACCAAGCACAAGATTGCCCTATGAACCAACCCCAGAACCAAAACAACTAAGAAGCTCTACCGCAGAACGAGGATCTCCAAGACCAAGCTCAATTGCATCTGGACGAGCCACCACACCAAAGACAGAACCAACCTCAGAATATAATCCCCCAAAACCCCTATCAGCATCAAGCTCAAGAAGGGACTCAGCTCAGAGCACTTCATCCACATCGAAGCTCACTCCCAGCTTTGCTCCCTACCCCATCGTCTTCCTCCATAGCGGCTCTCCTCAGGACTCCAAACCATTCAGAACAAAACTCCCCAACAGGAAACCAAGCCGATTCCCAACCACATCCACCTGAGTCGAGGCCAACTGTCAGAGCACTAAGGCTTAAGGACTCAACAAACACAAGGAATGTACGCAACAAGGAGACAAATCAGTCAAAAGGAAACCTGGAACCACTTTCTTTGGATGATTTCCCCCAATTTGAGCTTCCGCCACTTAGTAAGGAAGGGGTTGAAGCAATTTCCAGTGCCTGGCCCCTAGCCCTTTATTCTGCCTGGCCCCTAGCCCTTTATTCAGCAGACCCTCTAAACCTCAATGATCTTGGTATTGACCCCTCTATCCCTGCGGGAAAGGGTAAGAATTAGGAAGGAAGTGCAAGCTCTGAGTCTGTTAACGAAGAAATAGAGATGGAAACCCCACAGCTAACTAAAAAAGCTGGAAAATAACCTGTAAAGAGCGACATCTCTACTATGAAGAAGCAAAGATCAAGGAAGATAGTATGGAGATCCCCAGCAGTTGTGACACCAAAGAATGAAAAACAGGAAGGCACTTCCAGGAAGAGAAAGTCCCTTGACGCATCATCCAACTAGACCATTCGCCAGGTGAAGACCAAAAACTTCTCTGATGAAGCAATAACTGAAAACTCAGTTTTGGTGGCACCGGAGAAGCCACCACATCAACCATGATACTACTACATTAGAATTGTCAAGGGATCCGAAACCCTCAGATAATTCAGTACCTACGGGAGCTTGTCAGAAAGCAAAATCCGGATATCTTATATCTTGTTGAAACAAAAAATAAAGATGAAGTAGTCAAGAGTCTTGTAATGTCCTTAGGATTTGAAATAATTGTAGTAGTAGAGGCCTTAGGAGCCAGTGGAGGTCTGTGTTTATGTAAAATAATTTTAGTATCTTTTAAACTTCTTTCACCACCGTCTTTAAATTTGAATCTAATGGAAATCTCTATTTCCGATTATTCTTTCTGTATGGCTTATATATATGGTCCATTGGAGCCCTCACCAAGGAAAGATCTTTGGGAACACTTGAGAGCATTAGCAAGCACAAGAGAAACTTTCAACAAGCCATACTTGTTCCTAAGAGACTTTAACGACATAGAAGACCCATCACTCAAAAAAGAAGGACCAAAAAAAGAGACTTTAACGACATAGAAGACCCATCACTCAAAAAAGAAGGACCAAAAAGAACAAAAAGCAGCTGCAGAGTGTTCAAAGAGATGCTTGAAGCACTATCACTCAAGAAGTTGCAGCATCGAGGAGCAAATTTACATGGCATGGTAAAAGATACAACCACTACATAAATTCTAAACTAGATAAAGCTTATGGAAACCAAGAATGGCACAACATACATCAAGAACCTCTAGTTACTCACCTACAATGGCTCGGATCAGATCACAAACTCATAATCATAAACACAGAAAAACAAAGGCCGAGACAGAGCAAAAGGTTCTATTACAATAACTCATGGTCTAACATGCCAAGATTCCACAACTTCTTTGAGGAGACATGGAACCAACTTCACAACCAAAACCACTCAGCTAATATCAAGGAGAATATTAGCAACTTACAGTCAAAAATTGAGGAATGGAAGCCAAAGATTATCCCAAATGCGGCGAAATGGATTGAATCTCTAAAGAAGCATCTAAGAAAACTCTATGAGAAAGATGAATGGGATGAACAGGCAATCTCAAAGACAAAACAAGCATTGGCACACTTCTCACAAATTGAAGAAGAGTTTTGGCGTAACAGAAGCAGAGCCACATGGTTGTCACAAGGGGATAAAAACACTAAGTTTTTCCAAACAAAGATGCGCCAAAGAAGATTCCCAAACAAGCTTCTCATCCTAAAAAATCAAGCAGGCCAATACCATAACAATCCAGACAAGATTCAATCACTCATTGAAAACCATTTTCAATGCATCTATGGAAGTGAATATCCTCTGTTAATGGATCCTCTCCCAAATTTACCGCAGCTAGTAACGGAGGAGATGAACAAGAAACTCACCAGAGATGCAACCCATCAAGAGGTTAGACAGGCAGTATTCCAAATGAACTCATACAAGTCTCCTGGCATTGATGGCTTTACCACAGGATTCTTTCAAAAACTCTGGAGTAAAATTGGAGGCAAAGTACTATCATACGTTCAAAACTTCTTAGATATTGGACGTCTAGATCCCGACTTAAACCATACTCTCATCTGTCTGATTCCCAAAGTACATCCTCCTACCATGCCAACACACTTCCGCCCCATCAGCCTCTGCAATGTGTTGTAAAAAATTATCTCAAAGGTACTAGCAAACTGCTTCAAGGAGGTTCTTCCAAAGGTTATTTCCCAAAACCAATCAGCTTTCCTAAGTGGCAGATCGATCACCGATAATGTGATAGTGGCACATGAAATGCTACATTCCCTAAAGACAAGGAGAAGGAAAGAACCACATAGCAATCAAGCTAGACATCACAAAAGCTTTTGATAAGGTGAATTGGGAGTTCATTAAATACCTCCTCACTAAATTGGGATTCAGTAGCACATGGAATTCTTGGCTTATGGAGTGCATCACCTCAGTTTCTTACTCAATCCTAATAAATGGTAGACCTAGTAACAAGATAAAACCGAAATGTGGTATTAGGCAGGGAGACCCCTTGTCACCTTACCTATACATACTATGCTCAGAAGGTCTATCTGATGGCTTTACCACAGGATTCTTTCAAAAACTCTGGAGTAAAATTGGAGGCAAAGTACTATCATACGTTCAAAACTTCTTAGATATTGGACGTCTAGATCCCGACTTAAACCATACTCTCATCTGTCTGATTCCCAAAGTACATCCTCCTACCATGCCAACACACTTCCGCCCCATCAGCCTCTGCAATGTGTTGTAAAAAATTATCTCAAAGGTACTAGCAAACTGCTTCAAGGAGGTTCTTCCAAAGGTTATTTCCCAAAACCAATCAGCTTTCCTAAGTGGCAGATCGATCACCGATAATGTGATAGTGGCACATGAAATGCTACATTCCCTAAAGACAAGGAGAAGGAAAGAACCACATAGCAATCAAGCTAGACATCACAAAAGCTTTTGATAAGGTGAATTGGGAGTTCATTAAATACCTCCTCACTAAATTGGGATTCAGTAGCACATGGAATTCTTGGCTTATGGAGTGCATCACCTCAGTTTCTTACTCAATCCTAATAAATGGTAGACCTAGTAACAAGATAAAACCGAAATGTGGTATTAGGCAGGGAGACCCCTTGTCACCTTACCTATACATACTATGCTCAGAAGGTCTATCACACCTCTTTAAGCAAGCTGAGGAAAGCAACAAGCTAACAGGTTTTAAAGCGGCTCAAACAGCACCACCTATCACGCATCTCCTGTTTGCGGATGATTCCCTAGTTTTCTGCACGGCAACTGAGCAGGAAACATCAGAGTTAAAAAGAGTAATGAACTACTATGCAGAAATTTCAGGGCAAAGGGTAAACTACTCGAAGTCTGCAATCTCATTCAGTAATTTGATGGAGGACCAGTCTAAGAACCAGATTCTAAGAACCAGATCGCAGCTGAGTTGAACATCCCAGAACAAAACAAACTAGGATTTTATCTTGGACTGCCAGAATTTAAAGGGAGAAATTTTGCTAGCTGCTTCCAATACTTACTCGAATAAATCCACAGAAGAATTCATAACTGGAGTACAAGACTGTTGAATTAAGCGTGAAATGAAGTAATGATAAAATCTGTACTCCAAGCCCTACCCACATGCGCAATGTAGTGCTTTCTCATACCAAGAAAACTTATCACCAAATTAGAACAGGAAATTAGAAGCTTTTGGTGGCATAAAAGAAGTCCTAAGCCAATACCCTGGATAAGATGGGGAAGGTTAACAGAACCAAAATGCAAGGGAGGTATCGGTTTTAGACAGCTCATTACTTTCAACAGAGCACTCCTAGCCATGCTAAACATGGAGAATCCTCAGTCAACCGTCACTTCTTGTCGCAAAGGTGCTGAAAGTTAAGTACTACAGGAAAGAAACAATCCTTGACCCTCCGGAAAGGAAGAATGCGAGTTTTGGATGGAGGAGCATAAAAAGAACTATCCCGCTAATCAAACAACACATCTGCAAACAAATAGGACCCGGTACCAACTCTCTTATATGGGAAGAAAGATGGTTACAAACTAAACCACCTCGAGCCCCAAAAGCTAAATCAAGACAGAACGAAGTGCAGTGTACCTCCCCAAAGCAACTAATGAACCACTATACCAGAACCTGGGATCGTGATAAAGTCCATGAATATGTTCAAAGTACCAAAGTAAAAGAGGTCCTAAACACAAGGATATTACAGTACGCTAAAAAGGACAAGTACATATGGCCATACACCCAAACTGGTCAATACTCAGTCAAAACGGGCTATCACATTCTCTACCAACAACAAGCTCAAGAGCACACGCTCCACCCCCAGGTATCGCAACTTCTCCATACCCTATGCCAGAAACTATGGAGTTTCTCACTACCCCCAAAGGTAAAAAATTTCTGGTGGAAAGCACTGCAAAATGGTTTTCCAACTCTTGTCAATCTGAGAACCCGAAGGATAGACTTAGACCCAATCTGTAAGTTCTATCATGAGAAGGAGGAATCAACTGATCACATTATAGTCCATTGCAAACTAACAAAAGAAACCTGGTCATTGCTCATCCCAGATGCTTACAGCACTCGACACATGCCCACAATGGACTTTATAAATCACTTATGGTCTGGAGAAGTGAAGAAATCCTCTCCCATCTCAGCATTTTTAGGCTGGAATCTATGGAAAGCAAGAAATAACATCATCTTCCAACATGAGGAGCCTATTATCCCCTTTATCCTACAGAAAGCATCTAGTGATCACCATGTCTGGAACACAGTTGAAGAACCACTGCGCAGAGCTAAAAATCAGAACCTCGGACAACAACAAACGAGAACAACACCAAAAACAGAGGAAAACCAGGGACCAAAATGTTATGTTGATGCATCATGGCAATCCACATTCTCAAACATTGGCATAAGTTGGAGATTATATAAACAAAACACACTATCCCTTTATGGGATTGGAGCTTTTCCCCTAACCCAAACCCCTTTCGACGCTGAAGCCATGGCCATCTTGGAAGCGTGCACTCAAATGACTCGTTTCGGCCAACAAGGAATCACAATCCTCTCTGATGCGAAGTTAGTGATAGATTATGGTCCATTGCAAACTAACAAAAGAAACCTGGTCATTGCTCATCCCAGATGCTTACAACACTCGTCACATGTCCACAATGGACTTCATAAATCACTTATGGTCTGGAGAAGTGAAGAAATCATCTCCCATCTCAGCTTTTATAGGCTGGAATCTATCGAAAGCAAGAAATAACCTCATCTTCCAACATGAGGAGCCTATTATACCCTTTATCTTACAGAAAGCATCTAGTGATCACCATGTCTGGAACACAGTTTGAGAACCACTGAGCAGAGCTAAAAATCAGAACCTCGGACAACAACATACGAGCACAACACCAGAAAAAGAGGAAAACCAGGGACCAAAATGTTACGTTGATGAATCATGGCAATCCACATCCTCAAACATCGGCATAAGTTGTAGATTATATAAACAGAACACACTATCCCTCTATGGGTTTGGAGCTTTCCCCCTAACCCAAACCCCCTTCGACGCTGAAGCCATGGCCATCTCGGAAGCGTGCAATCAAATGAATCGTTTCGGCAAACAGGGATTAACAATCCTCTCTGACGCGAAGCTAGTGATAGACACCATCAACGGATGCTTTAGCTCAAAACAGAACAACCTTGCAGAGGAACTCGATCAAAACAACAGAGCCATTGCCACAAACCCCTTTATAGAGGACATTTTCAGGAGAGCCACTGCCATATCGCCAGCCCTCACGTTCAAGTATATACCAAGATTACAGAATAAAGAAGCTGATGCCGATGCTAAAAGAGCGAGAATAGCTAACCGGAACTACAAAATTACTTGGCCCCAATGTAATTCAAACTACTCTTCCTAATGTAATTCTCAATATTCTAAACATTATAAAAATAAATAAAACTACCGTTAAAAAAAAAAAGGTTAGATCCTTGTGCATATACTTTACTTTTTTCCTCTTTTAATCAATATAATCTTCATAACAAAAAGATACTGAAGTTATGTTGACCAACCTTTTTTTAAAAAAATCAAGTTTAACTTTTTTTCAATCACAACTTTAAACTAAATAATATTTTTAATAAATAATAAAGAAATCAAAATCTATTGTCAACAAAAACAAAATATATCAAAAAAAAAACTTTAAAAAATAAGTACCAACACAATATTATGATCAATTTTTAAAACAAATATTTAAAATTTAATTTTAAAAAAGCAAACATGATTCACCTGAACCACATTTAAAAAAGAATTTCATCTTGATTTTAAATATGTAATTTCATTTTTATTTATAAATCTACTATTAACATTTTTAAATATAGTGTTTATATTTACTCTGCTTCAGCAAAATAAAGTGTATCCTATTTTTTTTCTAACATGATTTTTTCTGAAATGTATATATATGTTGATTTTGAATTTTTGTTGATGTTAATTTTGTGAATACATTTTTGTAAAGAAAACAATGGATTATGAAATTTAAATTGGATTCTAAAATGTTTTTATTATGATGAGACTAAAATATGAAAAAAAATTAATATTCTTTTTTTCAGAGTGAGACATGTGAAATTTACATTTTCTTACAATTAAATTTTGAATATTTAACTAAGGATTTTTCAAAAAATATTAAGTACATATTAAAAACAGTAACAAGAATATTGTGATGGTATATTATTTTTCTTAAAGTAGAACTGTAAACACTAAAAATTTTAATTAAAATATGAAAAGAGAATTTGTTTAAAATATATGAAATTTCGTATTAAAAAGTGCAATAAAACTCTTTTCAATTTTTTCTTTTTTAAAATGGTGTCGGTGAAATCACGTTTGGTTTTCTGAAAAATTAAATTTTAAATAATTATTTAAATATTAGAAAAGTTTTGATCAGAATATTGTGTTGATATTTTTTTAACTTCATTTTCATATATTCCGAAATTTTTTTTTTACCTTTTTTGAAAAATAATGTTAAATTTTTTTTATTAATTATAAAAACATCATTTGTTTAATGTTGAAGTTGACAAAAATAAAAAATGATATTTTTAGACTTAAAACGGTTGGATCAACAAAAATTTAATATTATTTAGACCTATAAAAATTTTGTACTTAAAATAGTGAATTTTGAAAAGTTGAGTATTTTAATGACCTTATTCTTCTAAATAAACAGAAAAGTAATATCAGCAAATCATTTGTTGTCAAATGTTTTTAAAAAAATCTAATTCACTTTTTTGTTCACAAGTAATATCAGCAAATCATTTGTTGTCAAATGTTTTTAAAAAAATCTAATTCACTTTTTTGTTCACGTAAGAAAAATAACATTGAATCAAAATTTTTTTTAATAAATGTTAAATTTTTTCAACAAAAAAAATGTTTCAAAAATTATTTTAACATATAACACAAACCAGAATGGAAACAACTATAGACATCAGAGAAATCTCTATAGCACACCTACAACCTAGGCTGCCTCATTAAAACCTTAATAGGAAATCCGATGAGGGTAAAAAATTTTTAATAAGGAAAGAGTAGAGCGTTGAAGCGTCTTCACGCTTTAATCATAAAATCTTCTGGTGTGTGGAGCTTCGCAGAAACCAAATCTGCAAACAACAGTTCATCCAGAGAATTCTACGTTCCCGCATTGTTGAGATCTTCTTTCGAATCCCTTTATCTAATTATGTCCGCATCACTACCTGAGACTGAGGAGTCTATCCATGGCGTCTATTATTTCTCTCTATCCACATAGCATAAACCACGGCCTGAAAAGTATATTTAATCAGAAATTTCACCTACTTATCTAACCTCGCCGAGGTAGAAAGTTTGCTATCTGATTCCAATTAGCTGAAAAAGCAGAACTCATAAGATTGCCAATTAGATCAACCCAAATACCCCTTGAGAAATAGCATTCAAAAAACAAAAGATCTCCCGATTCCCGAGAGACATTACAAAACACACAAGAAGCATCTACTATAGCATTTCATACTAAAACACGATCCATATTTGATAGCCTATTCCAACACGCCAACCAGAAGATAAAAGCATACTTCAGAGTAACCTGGGGATACCAAAGCAATCGACTCCACTCCACTCGGTTATGGTGTATCCGAATCAAAATACAAGTATGAAAGCTACTGAAATCCGAAGAATATTTGTCAGCACTCCTCTGCTAAAAGTTGTTCCTCAAATTGGCGATAGATATCTACCCGACATCGTCGTCTTCTTCGCATTAACAAAGCTTCATCAACTGTTGTGTTATTAGAAATTAAATTTTAGCAGAAGTTCAATCCCTAAAGTGGATTAAGAAACAAAATAAGAATGTAGGATATTATTGCAAAGTACATAAGAAGCTTGATATGAGATTCAAGATAAGGAAACAAACAAAGAGGAGCAACCTACACTCCAAACACAAACTTAACTAAAGTGGACTTAGAGCAAAAAAGACAATAAGAGGAGAAACGAGGCATGTAATTTTGTAGAAGGGTGGCTATGGAGGCAAAGGAGAATGAAGAACCCTGGAAGATACGAGAACACCTGAAACCTTCCAATGAAGGCATACTCTCTTTAAATTCGAGCACTGAAACGTTGAAGAACTAATCGATCTCTTGGAAAGTTGCTGCAACTCGAAGAACTTTTGACTTGTGAATTGTCCTATGAGGTTGGCCTAAGAAGATGCACACATAGGCTAGGAAGAGAGCATGCTTCCACGTATAAGGCGTGGATAGAATTTCCATGTTGACGTACCACAACAGAGATAGCAAACAAAGCCTCTGATAGGCAAGGTAAGGCTGGCGGAGAGCATTAGGATTATGACCAGAGACCAATCCTGACCAAGGGACTCTGACTGTCACAACGCCTCTGCCTAAACCTCTATAGTGAATAAACAAGTTGGAGGCTTCCAAAAGACCTTTCTTCAAGATCTGTAACACCCCCAATCCGGGTCCTCGACCGGATGGGTCAAGAATGACCGAGAATCCGAGGGAATAAG
>CM071717.1:58303868-58314594 GCA_036630335.1 Physaria fendleri | reverse complement strand
GAATCATGCCTAGCGGTTAAGGAATTTTTGAACTAACACTCGACCTACTCGGGTTGGGGTGTTACAGAACCGAACCTAATAGTGGCCCAAATAAGTCAAAAGAAAAATTGAATTAACAAAGTACGATATCGACTTTTTGGAGAGAGTGAGTAAAAATAAGTACGATCGAAAAGTTGAGAAGATGATTTTCAGATCCAGTACAAACCCCTTTAAATCCGCCGCATGTTTATATTATGTCTTAATATTATTGAATATATATGAATATTTACGTAATTGAGATGTTGTTTTGACATTTTATAACTTAATTTTCACATGTATTTAAATTAGTTTACATTTTATCACAATACTTATAAAATAATCTAGACTGGTTACTACAAATAAAACAAATATGAATGATTAATATTACTATATTAATTTATAATTATTAAAACAATAAATGTTTTTAAAATATTATAAATTGTATTGAAATATATATCTATATTTTATTTGATTTAAAATTCCCCTTCACAAAAAAATTGTTAACTACACTCATAATTTGATCAAAATATTTTTTGCACCCACAACAAAAATATTTATAGTTCCGCCACTGCCTATATTTATATAATAAAGTGTAGGGTCCAAATTTTGAGAAGAAAGCATATATTGAGATCAAATGATTAAGTTTACCTGTGTTTGTCTTCTGTCTACGCACCACCTTTCTTGTTCTCATGCTCCGTCGTTGGTTCAGAGGATCCTCCGGCACCGGAGATAATGTTAAATATTGTTTAGCAGCAGCTGCAGCATCGTAATTGTCAGGGATTGAGATCAATCCCGCTTCTACTTGTAAGGAAAATATTTCGAACTCTTCATATTTTTTCATCACATCTACCTCGGTTTTTCCGGGTAACATAGCAGCGAATCTGAACCATCTTTCTAGTGTATTTTCGTCATAATAGCCTAACACTTTTTCAAATTTCTGTTCCTTTTCATCTGTCCACTTGGTTCCCCTGTTCTCTTGACACAACCAGTTTGATGTCTCTTGATGAACTTGTTTTCCTCTGTTCATGTTTTCAACGATTGTTGATCAAATCAGGGGAAAAAAGGCAGATAGTTTTAGATTTTATTGTTTCTATCTTACAAAGGTCCTATTAATAGACATTTAATTTTGTTTGTTAGGTTATTTATTTTAAAAACACCAAAATTATATTAAACGTTCAACCTATCTATATAAATCCCCAATAACCTGTTCCAAAGGCTAAGTGGATTTATCTTTATTATTACTAAAACCTATCTATATAAATCCCCAATAACCTGTTCCAAAGGCTAAGTGGATTTATCTTTATTATTACTAAGATATGGTACTTACCCCTGAGTTACGCATATTACTAAGATATATTTATCCTTCATCACATTCTAATGGATTAACGATCACTCCTCTATCGTAGGAAATTCTCCAACTACGTACTACAAACAAATTCGGTTGTACAAACACAAAATACATGTATGGACGCATGGACTCTAACTATGTTTCATAGTTGTTATTGATAACTATATAAACGCATGGACTCTAACTATGTTTCATAGTTGTTATTGATAACTATATAATAATCTATCTTCTTTGCCTTTTCCATTCTTTTAAACGTGACTTCCACCACATGTACCTTCAATTTTATTTAACTATCAACTTTCATCTTCGAAAAAAAAAAATTGTCATCAATTTTTTTCAATTTTATTTCACTATCAACTTTCATCTTCCAGAAATAAAAAATTGTCATCAATTTTTATTATAGCTTTAAACTATTATTACGACAAAAGATGAAATATTTAGATTATAAAGCATTGCTTGTAACTGTTACTAAGACATTTGAGTGATACAACACATTGTTAACTCAATTTCAAATTCATAATTACAGGCTATTAGACTATTATGGGCTTTTTTCTGAACTAATAAATTGAAGTAGGATTGACAAGGTTATAAAAAATACTTTTAACTCGAGTCACCCTCAAAAATACTTTGAACGACAAACCAATAGAGGCAAAGACAAACACCGTTCAAGCTTCCACGATATAACCATAGACACCGACTCGCAATTAGCAAACGATGTTGGTTTTGGTAACATTTAGCCACTTAAACGGGCTTTGTAGACACTAACCCAAAAAAAACAAACGATGTTGGTTTTGGTAACATTTAGCCACTTAAACGGGCTTTGTAGACACTAACCCAAAAAAAGTCTTATAGACATTTGGATAATTGCTTCAGCAATGCGTTGTATCACTCTAAGTAGATGCGGGTTTGATCTCAATCTTACAATCTGAATGTTTCATCATTTGTCCTAATAACAGTTTAAAGATATGATAAAAATTGATGACAATTTTTTTTTTTTTTGAAGATGAAAGTTGCTAGTGAAATAAAATTGAGGGTAAATGTGGTAGAAGTGATATTTAAAAGAATGAAAAAGACAAAGAAGATAGATTCTTATGTAGTTATCATTGACAACTATGAAACATAGTTAGAATCCATTCGTTAATTGATTAGAATGTGATGAAGAATAAAAGTATCTAGTAATATGCGTAATAATAAAGACCAATCCACTTACCATTTGAAAAAGGTTGTTGGGATATATATATATAGGTTTGAAAGTTTAATAAAATTTTGGAGTTTTAAAAGTAAATAAACTAATAAACAAAATCAATTATCTATTAATATGACCTTTGTAAGATAGACACAACAAAATCTAAAACTCTCTATTTTTCCCCTTATTTGATCAACAATAACTCTCTTTTTTTTCCCATGATCTGATCATCAATCGTTGAAAACATGAACCGAGGAAAACAAGTTCATCAAAAGACATCAAACTGATTGTGTCAAGAGAACAAACCAAGTGGACAGATGAAGAGGAACATAAATTCGAAAAAGTTTTAGGCTATTATGACGAAAATAAACTAGACAGATGGTTCAAAGTCGCTACTATGTTACATGGAAAAACCGAGATAGATATGATGAAAAAATACGAAGAGCTCGAAATATTTGCCTTATAAGTAGAAACGGGGTTGATCTCAATGCCTGACAACTACGATGCTGCAGCTGCTGCTAACAATATTTAACATTATCTCCAGGGCCGGAGGATCCTCTGAACCAACGGCGGAGTATGATAACAAGAAAGGTGGTGCGTGGACAGAAGATGAACACAAGTAAACTTAATCATTTGATCTCAATATATTTTTTCTTCCCAAAATTTAGACTCTACGTTTTATTTTATAAATGTAGGCAGTGCCGGAACTATAAATATTTTGTTGTGGGTGCAAAAAAAATTTAGATCGAAATATGAGTGTAGTTAACATTTTTTTTTTGTGACGGAGAATGTTGAATCAAATAATATATAGATATATATGTCAATACAATTTACAATATTTTAAAATCATTTATTGTTATAATAATTATAAATAAATATAGTTATATTAATCATTCATATTTATTTTATTTGTAATAACCAACTCTAGATTATTTTATAAGTATTGTGCTAAAATGTAAACTAATATAAATAAATGTGAAAATTTAGTTATAAAATGTCAAAAAAAAAATTTCGATTATGTAAATATCCATATATATTCAATAATATTAAGACATAATGTTAACACGCGGCGGATTTAAAGAGTTTCGTACTAGATCTGAAAATCATCTTCTCAACTTTTCAATTTTACTTGTTTCGACTCCCTCTCTCTCTCTCTCTCTCTAAAAAGTCGATATCGTACTTTTTAATTCACTTTTCTTTTGACTTATTAGAAATATCTCTTGCTTTGACCCACTATTGGGCTCATTTATTTTTAATGGTTTAGCCTATATATCCATTTTGTATGTTGTTTCATATTAATATAGGTTTTAAACATTTCTTTTTATTTGGTTTAGCATATAAATCCATTTTTTTATGTTGTTTCATATTAATATAAGTTTTAACATAAACTGTAGACAATTTCTGAAGGGTTTGAACAAATATGAGAAGGACAATTGGAAAAGCATAGCTTGCAACTTCATGACCACACGGACGGCAACACAAGTCGCGAGTCACGCTCAGAAGAATGGCAACGCAATAGAGACAAAGACAAACGCCGATCAAGCATCCACGATATCACCATAGACACCGACTGGCAATTTGCAAACGATGTTGGTTTTGATAACATTTAGCCTCTTAAGCGGGCCTTGTAGAGACTTACCCAAAAAAAAGCCTTAGAGACAATTGGATAAATGCTTCACCAATGCGTTGTATCACTCTAATGTCTTAATAACAGTTTCGAACAATGATTTATAATCTTAATGTTTCATTTTTTGTCGTAATAACAGTTTCAAGCTATAATAAAAATTGATGATAAATTTATATAGGTTAAACCATTAAAAGAAACGAGCCTAATAGTGGTCCAAAGCAGGAGATATTTCTAATAAGTCAAAAAGAAAATTGAATTAACAAAGTACAATATCGACTTTTTGGAGAGAGAGTTCGTAAAAATAAGTACGATTGAAAATTTGAGAAGATGATTTTCAGATCAAGTACGAAACTCTTCAAATCCGCCTCATGTTAATATATATATATATATATATAAAACTCTTCAAATCCGCCTCATGTTAATATATATATATATATATATATATTTTCTTTTTTTTTGGTCAATCATTCATTTCATTAATAACTTAGAATCTTATAATTTGAGCTTTCTTCCAATGGGTCTTCAACCATGGACTACTAACATGCAAACAATCAGATCTTCCAATGGGTCTTCAACCATGGACTACTAACATGCAAACAATCAGAGTATAAGGTTACAAAAGAAAGACTTAATAACAAGTAGCCATAATAACAGGATCCAATAACATTGGTCCAAAACTTTGAGTTTAAGGCTAATGGGCTTTTCAATTTAAATTAAACAGATCAGGCCCATTACTAAACTTCATCCTCTCAATTAGGATTTTCCCATTTAATATTAATACTTCCGCCGTCGTACGGATGTGCAACCACCACAGCGAATCATCGCTGCAAAGAAAAGATGCATCACCGGGAGAGGAAGCAACACAGGGACCGGTGAGTCTAAAATTGACTAAAGAACCAGTTAGAGAACACGAAATGAGGCGTTCATAATGCCAATCAGAGATCGGGACAGTTCTCTGGTGGTGGTCACTAGGACGTGAGGAGGGATATGAGCCGGAGACAAGTTGTCGGCCAGTGTTTCCGGGTGGTGCACTCACACACGAGACTTCTAGGAAAGATGTATAGCATTTCCAAACGGGTGAGTAAAAGAACTCATACCTTAGTTGATTTATAATCGAGACCAGACGAGTGATGGTTCTTCTCCTGGCAGTAATGAGGCAATTGCGACAGATGTATAGCATTTCCAAACGGGTGAGTAAAAGAACTCATACCTTAGTTGATTTATAATCGAGACCAGACGAGTGATGGTTCTTCTCCTGGCAGTAATGAGGCAATTGCGACTTGTGAAGGCGGAGACGGCAAGGTGAGCCCGAGTTAGATCTGAGATATTTTGTGCTATAAGCTTCGGGATGGGTGATGGTGAGATTGATTTGTGGCAAAACGTCGAGACTGATACGAGAACAGAAGTGTGAGCCCTTCCAGAGCCTCCGGAGATGAATCTACTGATACCAGACGGGATGGTTGGTGGAGATAAGGATCTTCCGCCAGCGTTTGGTGGGACATCATGACAAATGGATCCACCGGCAGAGAAGTCTAACACACAAACGCCGCCCATGAACGGCGGTTGAATGGAGAAAAAAAGCAGATCTGAGGTTCCTCGGTTATTGGGACAGAGAGGTGTTGAAAATGTGTAGATATTTATTTCAGCTTTTCAAAATGTTTCCGCATGTTAATATTATGTCTTAATATTAATGAATATATATGGATATTTACGTAATTGAAATGTTTTTTTGACATTTTATAACTAAATTTTCACATTTTTTTATTTAGTACAAATAAAATAATATAAATTGTTTTACTATATTAAAATAAAATAATCTAGATTTAGTTACTACAAATGAAATAAATATGAATGATTTATATTACTATATTAATTTATAATTATTAAAACAATAAATGGTTTTAAAATAATATAAATTGTATTGAAATATATATCTATATTTTATTTGATTTAAAATTCTCCGTCACAAAAAAAATTGTTAACTACACTCATATTTTGATCTAAAATTTTTTGCACCCACAACAAAAATATTTATAGTTCCGCCACTGCCTATATTTATAGAATAAAATGTAGGGTCCAAATTTTGAAAAGAAAGCATATATTGAGATCAAATGATTAAGTTTACCTGTGTTCGTCTTGTGTTGTGTTCGTCTTCTGTCCACGCACCACCTTTCTTGTTCTCATGCTCCGCTATTGGTTCAGAGGATCCTCAGGCGCCGGAGATAATGTTAAATTTTGTTTAGCAGCAGCATCATAGTTGTAAGGGATTGAGATCAATCCCGCTTCTACTTGTAAGGAAAATATTTCGAGTTCTTCATATTTTTTCATCACATCTACCTCGGTATTCCCGGGTGCAACGACCTTGGATCTCTTCATATTTTTTCATCACATCTACCTCGGTATTCCCGGGTGCAACGACCTTGGATCATCTGTCTAGTGTATTTTCGTCATAATAGTGTAAAGTTTTTTTGAATTTATGTTCCTCTTCATCTGTCCACTTGGTTCCCCTGTTCTCTTGACACAATCAGTTTGATGTCTCTTGATGAACTTGTCTTCCTCTGTTCATGTTTTCAACAATTGTTGATCAAATCAGGAGGAAAAAGCAGAGAGTTATTATTGATTAAATTATGGAAAAAAAAACAGAGAGTTTTATATTTTGTTGTTTCTATCTTACAAAGGTCCTATTAATAGACATTTAATTTTGTTTATTTGTTTATTTATTTTTTAAACCCCAAAATTTTATTAAATGTTCAACCTATCTATATAAAATCCCCAACAACCTTTTTCAAATGCTTAGTGGATTTATCTTTTTTGTTACTAAGATATGGTACTTACCCCTAGGTTATGCCTATTACTAAGATATATTTATTCTTCATCACATTCTAAGATATACTTACCTCTATCGTAAGGAATTCGCCAACTACGTACTACAGACAAATTCGGTTGTAGAGACATAATACATGTATGGATGCATGGACTCTAACTATGCTTCATAGTTGTTATTGATAATTATATAAGAATCTATCTTATTTTTCTTTTTATTCTTTTAAACGTCACTTCCACCAGATGTACCTTCAATTTTATTTCAAAAGAAAAAAAAAATTCATGAATTTTTATTCTAACTTTAAATTGTTATTATGACAAAAGATAAAATATTTAGATTGTGAAGCATTGCTTGAAACTGTTACTAAGACATTTGAGTGATACAACGCATTGTTAACTCAATTTCAAATTCATAATTACAGGCTATTAGACTATCGTGGGCTTCTTTTCCAAACTAACAAATTGAAGTAGGATTATTACAGGCTATTAGACTATCGTGGGCTTCTTTTCCAAACTAACAAATTGAAGTAGGATTGAAAAATTGATAAAAAATAATTTAACTCTCGAGTCATGCTCAAAAATACTTTGAACGGCAAAACAATAGAGGCAAAGACAAACGCCGATCAAGCTTCTGCGATATCATCATAAATATCTTTTGTCAAAGACGATGTTGCTTTGGTAACATTTAGCCTCTTAAGTGAGCATTGTAGACACTTACCAAAAAAAAAGTCTTATAGACATTTGGATAATTACTTTAAGAATGCATTGTATCACTCTAATTTGTTACTGTTTCAAGCAATGCTTTACAATCTGAATGTTTCATCATTTGTCCTAATAACAGTTTAAAGATATGATAAAAATTGATGACAATTTTTTTTTTTTTTGAAGATGAAAGTTGCTAGTGAAATAAAATTGAGGGTAAATGTGGTAGAAGTGATATTTAAAAGAATGAAAAAGACAAAGAAGATAGATTCTTATGTAGTTATTAGAAGTGATATTTAAAAGAATGAAAAAGACAAAGAAGATAGATTCTTATGTAGTTATCATTGACAACTATGAAACATAGTTAGAATCCATTCGTTAATTGATTAGAATGTGATGAAGAATAAAAGTATCTAGTAATATGCGTAATAATAAAGACCAATCCACTTACCATTTGAAAAAGGTTGTTGGGATATATATATATAGGTTTGAAAGTTTAATAAAATTTTGGAGTTTTAAAAGTAAATAAACTAATAAACAAAATCAATTATCTATTAATATGACCTTTGTAAGATAGACACAACAAAATCTAAAACTCTCTATTTTTCCCCTTATTTGATCAACAATAACTCTCTTTTTTTTCCCATGATCTGATCATCAATCGTTGAAAACATGAACCGAGGAAAACAAGTTCATCAAAAGACATCAAACTGATTGTGTCAAGAGAACAAACCAAGTGGACAGATGAAGAGGAACATAAATTCGAAAAAGTTTTAGGCTATTATGACGAAAATAAACTAGACAGATGGTTCAAAGTCGCTACTATGTTACATGGAAAAACCGAGATAGATATGATGAAAAAATACGAAGAGCTCGAAATATTTGCCTTATAAGTAGAAACGGGGTTGATCTCAATGCCTGACAACTACGATGCTGCAGCTGCTGCTAACAATATTTAACATTATCTCCAGGGCCGGAGGATCCTCTGAACCAACGGCGGAGTATGATAACAAGAAAGGTGGTGCGTGGACAGAAGATGAACACAAGTAAACTTAATCATTTGATCTCAATATATTTTTTCTTCCCAAAATTTAGACTCTACGTTTTATTTTATAAATGTAGGCAGTGCCGGAACTATAAATATTTTGTTGTGGGTGCAAAAAAATTTTAGATCAAAAATACGAGTGTAGTTAACATTTTTTTTTTGTGAAGGAGAATTTTGAATCAAATAATATATATAGATATATTTGTCAATACAATTTACATTATTTTAAAATCATTTCTTTTTTTAGTAATTATAAATTAATATAGTAATATTAATCATTCATATTTATTTTATTTGTAATAATACCAAATCTAGATTATTTTATAAGTATTGTGCTAAAATGTAAACTAATTTAAATAAATGTGAAAATTTAGTTATAAAATGTAAAACAAATCATTTCAATTATGTAAATATCTATATATATATTTAATCATATTAAGACATAATATTAACATGCGGCGGATTTGAAGAGTTTTATACCGGATCTGAAAATATTCTTCTCAACTTTTCAATCGTACTTATTTTGACTCACTCTCTCTCCAAAAAGTCGATATCGTACTTCTTAATTCACTTTTCTTTTGACTTATTAGAATGTTTCCAGAAAAAAGGTAGCTGTTAAAGATGAATACAAATAATTGGTTGGTGGCGAATTCGAAGGTGGATTGACAAATTGAGAATGCATTGTTAACTCAGTTTATGATATTCTTCTTATCGTATTTGTGAAGTATCATTTCAAAAGAAACCTTCGTTTCACTAGAATATTATGTGATTTGCCATTATACATTTGGACCCCTTCAAATGATATTTAAATAAAAAGAATTATATAAATATCTAAGTAAAAGAGAAATATCATCAATGAATATTAATTATATACGTTTATATCAATCTTTAACCAAAAAGGAAACATTATGATTGAATATTATATTATATATTGTATTGTTTAAATCTTACTATAATAGTTAATAAGTAACTAAATATTCTTTTCTTGGTCAAACCAAATTTTCTAAAAAATAACCATGTCATTAAAAATAGTTTTTCAGATTTGAATTTACTATCAAATAAAATTAACCAATTTCCTTAAAAGTATTTTTCATCAACAATAGTTCATTAATTATTATGATTTATGAACTAATTCAAAAAATAGTTTTTCAAAACTGATTTTTAAGTTCATAATTATATTAAAACTAATAAATAAACTAATTAAATAATTTTTATAATTAAAACCAAATTTGTAAATATTTTTAAATTTACAAACCAAAAAATCAAATTTTATTTTTAAAAAGCGTTAGGCAAAAGAAAATTGTATCTTCTCATTATAAATGCACTAAACTCAAAATCATAAACACTGGATTGTATCTTCTCATTTAAAGAGATAATAATATGACTCTTAAATTTGATATAAATTTGTAATAGAAAAAGAAATAGTAAGATATGCATTGATAATAATATGACTCTTAAATTTGATATAAATTTGTAATAGAAAAAGAAATAGTAAGATATGCATTTAAAATTATTCGGTTTTTATAGTAACATATTTATTAAAAACGAGTAGAAAGAAAAAAAAACCGAATAGGCACATTCATACACTATTATCACATTTATGATATGCATTAAGTTCAAAATTGTAAACACTCAATTATATCTTCTCTTTAATGAGATATCCATTAATAATATATATATATATATATATATATAAATTGTTAACCGAAATGGAAATCATATATTTCATTGCAAAGAATCGCTCATGATAACTCCCCGGTCATTTTCCTATATAAATGTGTACTATACATACATACAAATTCATTTTACTAACAAAAGTTTAAAATATTTTTTTCTTGAAAATGTCTACTCCAAAATATGAAAAATTAAAACTTTTTAAATTTTCATGGTAAATTATTATGAAGATTGATATTATCATGAAAATTGTGTTTGTTTTTTTCTTTTAAAAAAAGAAAGGAAAATTTTGTTTGCAAAATC
>CM071717.1:58240614-58260441 GCA_036630335.1 Physaria fendleri | reverse complement strand
GAGCATCTCAGGCAAAGTCGAGGGGCCTTCATTTTCATTTGACGTGCCTCGGAAGGAGAAAACTTGAGATGAAAGTAATAAACCAATCTCTCCAGGTGTCATTTCAACCTTAAATCTGTAAAGGGCTTGGCCAGCAGAAGGTCTAACGTCCTCTGGGACTCTTCCATATCTCAGCTTGTCTCCTTGTTGCATTTTCCAAGCAACAATCTCCCCTTTGTAGAATGGTCTCAAAGGATGAAGCTGTACCTGTACAGCATCTTGTGGCATTATCTCCTCTCCAACAGAACTATCAGCTGCGCCGGTGCTTGTATGTGCATAAGAATATAGTCTCAGGCATCTGGCTATTTCAGTTTCAATCTGACGGCTCACAGTCCATAAAGCAGCTTGAAATGACTCGCTCTGCAACTTCCTTCTGATAGTCTTAAGTGATATGGACCCTATATGTTCTAAGGTTTGAAAATGTTCAGCGCTTTCAAGTTCCTATGTAAGGAAGCAACTATGTTAGATCGTTTCACACACATATAAGAAAACAAAGTCATGAGAAAAGTAACTGATGCCATGCATACCTCAATAACAACATCAGAGAGCTTTCTCACACCCAAATTTAGACAGATCTTCTCTGGTAGATGTGGATGAACAAGTCTTAATCTGGCAGTGTCTATGTATTTCACATAGCGTGACCCAAAGGAATCAACATAAACACAAGATCGTGCGTGAACAAGCCTACAGCCATCATCTGGGACTATCACATCTGATTTAATAGTGGAAGCATCAGGTGCCTTGGTCGTATTTATGTCATCACAGAGAAAATGAAGAATTTCCATTACAGCTCGGAGTTCGTTCGGGTTCAGACGCCGATAACCACATAATTTTTGTAATTTAGAGAGGATATCCTTTGCAGCATCGACAGAAAGAACATCTTTAAGTCCCAAATGTTTAAGGATATTCTGAAAAGGTAGATAGAGACTAGGAAGTTCAAATGCAAAAGGTGATAGGTTGATTGGTAGGCGAACAAAAAGGGAGCTTCCCCCCACCAAACGTGTTCCATTTGCAGCGGGTAAAAACGCCACCTTTTGCAACAAAAAGGGAGCTTCCCCCCACCAAACGTGTTCCATTTGCAGCGGGTAAAAACGCCACCTTTTGCAACTCCAAAATATCTGGATAATAGAAAATACAAAAGCGGGAAAAAACATCAGAGATTTAAACATACTAATAGAAAAATCTTACTGCAGTTCTTGATCAAAAATATCCCAATATTTATGCATCAGTAAACATATATCATTTTTCCTGTTTTTGGATATCACAGTCAAATACATTGTTTCCCAGAACAATGCATTATTGCAGAACAACACAAACAATGGACAACTATTTTCGTTACTATTACTACTTCATTAGTTCACACCAACTATTGATTAAAATAGTACTTCACATATCTCTTTTTATTTTACAATTAAAATGAAGTTTGGGAATTCTCATGCAATAGCTCGAATGTTGATGAAATGTGTCTATTTAATAATGTATATAAAATGTTGAATAAAGTAGTACACATACCTGAAGAAGTGAGCGAGGCCCAAACCTTTTCAAGGTACTTCAAAACTTCACAAGAAGCAACATCAACGGTCATCACATTTGGATCATTGGGCCAGTGAGCAAGAGTGTCTTCACCACCATTCCGTCCAATCACCTGGACATTTTTTTTATTAGGCCTCTTTCTTCCCATGTCCGCTACAAAAGTACACAAATAAAGCAAAAGACCTCTTTCTTCCCATGTCCGCTACAAAAGTACACAAATAAAGCAAAAGAGGAGAAGAGTGTTCTTACCTGTAAGTGTTTAAGAACAGTGGAGAAAATTGGAGGACTTCTTAGGCCAAATGCTGTCCATGAATAGTCAGGTGGAATGAATCTCTGACTTGAAAGAATAGGGACAGAGCTCCAAGCCAGGGGCCAGTCCCGTAAAAGAACAGCTTCGCTGTAACGTGTAAGGACTCGTTTGCCACCTTTTCTGCCACCAAGACTAGGGAACCCTGATTCAGCAGGTACGCAAGCAATCTGACCAAGAGTGTTGCAGAATGCTGTGCTAAAAAACCCAGCAAAGTTTAAAAATATAGCTTCAAGTACAGATCCTGCTAATGTTGATAACTCAACAGAAATATCTTTCTCAGAATGCAAGAGATCTGTCTCAAAGTAATCTTCTTCAGAGGATTTATTACGCTCGAGGCCCAGAAATTCAACCCTTTTGGCACATTCAAGAATGACATCGGCTTCCGCTGCAGTTCGAAGTCCAGCTTTCCGTAGAATGCGAAGCCAGCCTTCTGATGAAAATCTCTCTCCAGGAAATCGTTTTCTTTCACCAAAAAAGACTGACACTAGTAATGTATCCGAAGGATCAAATAAGTCCTTCGGTTTAGACAGCTCAGAGGAAAATTCATCAGAATTTCTGACAAACATTGCCTCCCTAAGAGCATCAATCACAGTAGAATCAAACTCTAAATCTACCCAATGTCCATACAAATAAATTAGTATATCTTCTTGTTCAGATTCAGATCTGCTTTCGAACCCAGCTAACCCAAACCTTACTAAAGTCTGATGATTTTGCAACACAGCTACCCCAAGGGCTTGGAGAAACTGACATTCAACTGAATCTGGAAAATAGCAAAAGCAGCATTCATCATATGGTTTGAGAAAGGAATTTCCAGCGATTATACACAAGCCATGCTTTTGCAAATGTGTATAAGATCCAGTGACAGTCTTAAATATAGGAAGTGAACGTAGTACTTCAAGTTCACGCTCTTGATATGTTGAGCCAGTGGAAGAAAAATCATTAGCCAAAAGGGTGAACAGCTCATCACGCCCACATGTTGGGAAGGAAGCCATATCAACAATGTAGCCAGCTCTTTTGCCTTCAGCAAGCTTCGAAGCAATAGCTTGGCCAAGTGTCACGCCTGGTGAAGGCAAACACTTGCATTTCTCAGCACAATCAATATAGGCAACATCAAAAATAGGTATATTGCACTGGTTCAGTAGTAAAATTAGCCAAGGATATAGGCAACATCAAAAATAGGTATATTGCACTGGTTCAGTAGTAAAATTAGCCAAGGATGAGTGCTTTGTGTTAGGCCAAAGCCTGAAGCATATTGCTGCATTAACTCAGATAAGGAACCATCATCACTGTCTCTTTGATGCATATCGGTACCACTTCTAGAGATTGGCCGCAAATGCGGTGGTGGAAAGAAAATTAAGTGTCTCTCTCTTACACGGCATAATATCGGTCTACCAAGGAAGGCAGGAATCAGAGGCCAGTCAGAAAAGAGGGAGATATCATCTGCTGATCCATTAAAATTCTTCCAAAAGAGCCGTATCCATTCAGGCGAGGGACCACTAGCATCACTAGAACTGGATGTATTTTCCCATGAAAACCATGGCACAGCCTTTGATTCTAAGATATAACTAGCCCAATGGTCATGAAAAAGACATTTCATATTAGCGGCCAATAAATGAAGAGACCAGCTTGTCAACTTTAAAAAATTTTGAACTGAAGACTTCAAAAATATTTCAGCCAAGCTCGATCTCTCACACACTTTTGGATGGATAAATCGTGCCGACACAGGCAACATCAATGCCTGTTGCTCCTTGTTGCCCAACCATAGCTCAGAAATACCCAAGCGTGCTAAATGATTTGTTGCAGTTGGGCATGGTAATCCTTTAAGTTCATTAACTGCAGACAGAAAAATCGGGTTAATAAATGATTTGTTGCAGTTGGGCATGGTAATCCTTTAAGTTCATTAACTGCAGACAGAAAAATCGGGTTAATATTACCATATCCAGCACGACCACTATCTTCAACAAAAGCTCTACCCAATTCATAAGCCTTCTCTAGGAGGCTTGTTATACTTGAGCCAGCCTGAGTTTGTGTAGAGATAGACATTGGAGCAGAAGTACTGTTTCCTTCATCCATGTTAGCCCTTTCAGGGTTAAGAGCTCCAATGAATTGAATATCTGAGATGCAATATTCAAGTACAACAATATAAGTATCAACAGATCGGAGATCAATAGATACAGATGACTTCCTTAGAAGATCGCGAACCATCTTTGGTTTAACTTCTCGGACTGGAATCCCTACTGCCTGGACTTCAGCCAACAATTCCCAAGGCACAGAAAACACAGGGTAATGCTCCTTCACGAAGCTGCAAACTGTAACAGGAAGCAAATTAACAGCAACCTCACTACCAGGTTGTGTTAGAAACATACCCTCTTCAGCCTTCACCAAATTTCCTGAATACAGCTGCCACAGAGGAAGGTCAGCATAGAAACATACCCTCTTCAGCCTTCACCAAATTTCCTGAATACAGCTGCCACAGAGGAAGGTCAGCAACACGAGCATAAAACGGCCTTATAACTTGTTCAACCAAGCATTCCCACTCTGCCTTGAGCACTTCAGTTGCTATAGGACCGTCATGTTGGCTGAGAAAAGCAGGTTGATTTGATCGCGGCCAGAAGGAATACAACTGATGACCATAGGCTTTAAGAGAAAGGGCCAGCTGACGTGCTGTACTTGACTCTATTGAAGAGCTCGAATGTTCTCGCCTTAGCCTTTCCATCTCCACCACTATTTCTATGTAAGAATCACGAACACATGACATTAACTCTTTGTTCCATGCATCAATCAATTTATCTCCGGTACCAAGGTGTGGTTCTGACGTAACTCTCTGATTCTGATGTTTAAAAAGGAAACGACCACAATTATTCCGAATGAGGAAGCATCCAAGGATGGTGACAGGTAAATTCACACAACCAGACAAAGGTAAAGGAGACATTATAGGGCTGGCTGGATGAACATCGGATGAACATCAACAGGCCGACCATTTCGAGATACATGTGCAGCAACTCCAGCAACAGGTGTCAAATTGTACGCTAGATACCTCCTACAGGTGAGTAATATATTAACAACAAATAGAGACATGATAACCTCTAGTACACGCATCAGATCTACTATGTTATACAAAACAGAAAACACACAAGGTAAATGAAATTCTTTTGCTTCTTATTTCATCAGTAAATCAAAAGAATTTATTTTCCATTTACTCGGGTGAGCAGTGCCACATCAATTTNNAGATAGGTTAAACATCTGAGAGAGACTATTGATATCACTTTATTCTCTGACATGTCCCAGGTGACATGAACATCAAAGCATACTAAAAGAAGATTTTATGTTGAGTAATAGTTAGTGACTTCGTACCTGTCAAGAGCCATGTTTCGTGATTGTCCGGAGCCCATGCTGAGAACAACAAGCCATCGATCCAGAAATTTGGTTTCTCCTATATGTAGGTTAACCTCTATTATTTGTGATTTAATAGCAGAGCTTGAGCTACTAAACAACCTCGAAAGTTGAAACTTTTTCCATTTTTTCTCCGAGAAGGGATTCCTCATCATAGCTGATGCTGAATCAATATCCAATGCGAAATCTTGTTGAGGTTGAGCATTTCCTTGTTCCCATGTGGAAAATGATACCTGAAGTAAACAAATATTTTCAACATTTTTAGGTTTGATATTGCCATTTGTGCCTGGGCCACCAAGTGATCTGAACGAAATGCAAGATAATAAAAACATGAATCATTTCAGAACATACACAAGTGATTATAGATGATACACGTACATAGTTTAATACAGTCAAACAAAGTTAAACCTCACTTCTTCCTCCTATTTGAACTTTAACTTACTTATCATCCAAAATAAAGGGACTGTCAAAATACATTTCAGAGATACAGCCAAGCATGCCAAGAACATACTAATTTTTGTACTTCTGCAAATTCCAAGAGATTCAGCAAACCATATTTTCTATGCAATACCTAAACAAAATATCCCAAAGAAACAGCCTCAAAACAATCCAATTAGCTAAAGAGTTCTTTACTTAACAGTTCAGAACTACCTGCTAAATAACAACAGCAAAGTAGCCCGAGTTCAAGCCCATAATTTACCAGTTTATAGATTATATTCTGATTACAGTTTTTAATAGCGTCCTACTGCGATAAGAAAAAGCCCATAATTTACCAGTTTATAGATTATATTCTGATTACAGTTTTTAATAGCGTCCTACTGCGATAAGAAAAAATTTAACGACGTCCATAGCATTGTAGTTATACATATTATAATACCTGTGAAACTGACTTCAAGAAAATGAGGATTCTGGAGGCATTTTCCAAAAACTGGTCAGATATTTTCTTCACTCTACATAACGCCCCCTCAAGTCCATCTTTCAAGATTTCAGATGATAAAGGCATTCGAATAATGGTGGAGTCTGTCATTGACCATGCCTTATCTTGACCAATCAGCATGGGATTAAATTGATCACTGAATCGCTCAACCAAATTTGTACCTAAAGGAATAGTAGAAATTAATAAAAGGGAAAGTAAGAAACAAGCCAACGGAATAGTATTCATAACAGCTTTATCAAATTAACAAGAGTTGAAATATAAAAACAAGGATGAACGAAGCATAAGCTGGACGGGTTGACATTGAGCTTGACTATTTACAAGTATTAAGTCACAAATCATGGTAAGACAAATGTAGTAAACCTAAAATATGATCCCTCCCTGATACGACCAATGAACAAAAAACAGTAAACTTACGGATCAGGTGGTTAATCTCTAGGCTACCATGATAGTGATTATTGTCACACGGCTTTAGCATGAGGAAGACAGGTAGAAAAGAAACAGCAGAAACTCATACCTATCAAGGAGAACATCTTTCCAGCAGGATCCTGATTCGTGGATGCAGAAAGGGTCGCTCCTTGGGGATCAAACATGTAAAAGTAGCCACCAGAAACAATAGACAGAAGATCACACATGAAGTAACAGCTAAGAAGACCCAACCCATAGTTGAGAGTTTCACCCTTAACTCTCCATTGTGAAAGAAGCTGAAGACTAGAAACCTCCTCTCTGGTCAATGTAGCTCCTTCTAATACGGCGACTAGAGCAGGTCCTTGAAATTCACCTGAAAAAAGAGAGCATGTTAATAAAAAATCAAGGTAGACAACCTTACAAATCTACAAAACCAACATTCAGCACATATTGCTTGACAAAAAAAAAATGAGCATATATTAAAACAAAGCAACTAAGAAGCTTGCATCCAGTAGAAGCTCATAAGATCTTTTCTCTGTTATCGAAAATTTTCTCCACCATAGACACATCAAGCCATTATCCAATATTCGGAAGAGAAAGCTTACAGCAATACCACAAATAATAAATGTCTAATAGAATCAACTGAAAAGTTGGTAATAAGCTTCATAACGTCTACTACCTAAATTATGCTGTAGCAATGACTTGCGAGAGTGTTCTCTCTTGTCAAAGATTAGGTGCAGCTTTTTAACCCTGCAGCAATCAGCTAACTCAAGAAGATCGAATAACATTGTCAAAGATTAGGTGCAGCTTTTTAACCCTGCAGCAATCAGCTAACTCAAGAAGATCGAATAACAGGAAATTGTTGCTGCCATATAATGACAGAAGCTCTTTCAACTTTGTGAAGTCCATACATGGAAGATCTTGGGTAATATCATTATCCACTAAGGAGATACAACGAAGAGATTGTATCCCCAATCTATTAGCCATGTCATTGTTGATGCTATGATGTACAAACCTTTTCCCAGAGAGAGAACTGCTGTCAACCCATGGTGCATCATTATAAACAAGATCCTCTAATGGGACCAAACATCCAGCGGAATCAGGAACTAGCACTAAATTTTTCTGACAATCTGGTGACGCCTCAGAAAAACAGTCAGCAATGGCTTCGAGAACACAAAGGACAAAATAAATCTGCTCATCTGTTAAAGGTGATCCTTTTGTATCATTCTGCAAGTGTTGCAGAGTGTTCATATAATCTGCTGCATCAAAACTAAGTCTCACACCCAATTGTAGAAGCAATTCTTTAAAGTCTGATAACTCTGAAGGAACAACATATAGATATGGGGCAAACTTCACTGGCGAATCAAAAGAAAGAACATCAGCGGAGACAAAATCATCCCCAAGCCACACCCAAGGAACACCTTTTAGTGCAGATGTAAGAGCAAGAAAGTCATCGTCCCTAGCGTGTTCTTGCAGTCTCGAATAGAGTTGAGGAATTTGACTTTGTATCATGCTCTCAAAATCAGGATTCACAGAGGAACGAGACTTCTGTTCTTTATAAGACTTCGATGTCTCAATTAGTTGTCTGCACAGGACATCAATACTTAAACAGTCCATCCACCCAAGTTTCTGATGTAGATACAATGAGTGGCACTCGCCATCCAGCAAGTGCATTGTGGCAGACACCAAAAACATTTGAGGCTTGGGCCTTACTCTATCTGGAGGTGCCACCAAATTACTACATTCAAGCCATGGAATTCCTTCTATAGGTGGATCAAGACAAATAGGACACCATGGGATAGACCTCAGTTGACACCAAAACTCATTCTCCGATTGTTCAGTGAGAATTTCTCAGAAGGAAAGTAAATTTCTTTGTGAAGAAGCTCCTGCAGCCCAGGAACACGAGGATCATAAAGCCTGAAAGGAGGACAAAATAAGAAGCCAACTATAGAGATATCTAATTGCTGTTAAAGTGCTTAAATGCCAACAAAGATAGCTAATATCAAATTGCCGTATAAAGCTAGTAAATACCAACAAAGATAGCTAATATCAAGTTGCTGCAGAAGTTTGATTAACATTATTTAACATATCAGAATAGGAAAATGGTAAGAAGATAGATAAACCTGGAAGGTTGTTGCCATAATCCATTAGCAGCAAGAATAAAAGGAGTTGTAGACAGTGCACAGTGAAGGGAAGAATCAGCAGCTACCAGATCATTTAGATCATGCAAAATGGTCAACAAAGCTTCTTGGTGAGATAGGAACTCAGACATACGATTAAGTACACAAGCTTTGTAGAATTCCATTCTGGAGGGCTCTTCTATTTGTAAGTATCTTTTGAAGATATTTATCTCCCTCTCTGAGTCCAAGCGTATAAAATTATCATCCAACAGGTCCTCCCTGATGCCTTCAGGTTTGAGCCACTTACCTGGACAGTTCAAACTTACAAGTTTTCTGTTTCTGTATGACTCAAATATGGGGAGGTGTTTGATGGTCTCAAGGTGGACCTCATTCATTTGTCCACCAGAAAACCACTTTGACTGAAGAATAAAATTTCGTAACTCATGCAATTCTCCCTCTGAAGAATTGAGGAATAACCCCTTTATGTTCTCTTGTCCACCAGAAACCGCAAGAAGTGCGTTTAGTATGCCCGTTGCTGTTGGCGGCTGAACAAATGTTTCCAACTGAGGATGCTCTACTGGAAGCTCGCGATTTAAGAACCGGCATCCACATTTCAGCAATAATGAAGACATGTTCTCGCTCCAGCCATCATCTCGAATAACATTTGAATTTACAGTAAGTTGTATGAGACAGCGATCTTCAACTGGCAATATGGGCCACTTCGAAAATATTGAGAGGTAGTTGGTGAGGAAGTGAATCCTTCAGAAGTTCATACCCAATCTCTTCTGCAAAAAAAATTCTCTCACCAGTCCCATTCTTGCTAAAGGTTGTGAATGAACCATCAGCAAGAGGTAGCAGGGGTAGTCCATAAAGAAGATCCGCCGGGAAAGGAACTTCTAAATCAAGAAGACAGTATTCTAGTGCCAAGACCAAGCCATTTCTATCCCTAAACTCACGTTTCCGCCGGGTCAAAAGGGTCCGTAACAATTGGGGTGTCATAAAATGCAAAGACGAACACGCCTCTTGAAATCTTTCAGCAACTGGCCGAGAGATATTTATGACAGGGAGACCAGCGTCTGCTAGGACATCAACTAGCTCCTCTGTCTTAGGAAAGCTGAAATCAGGGTAAATTGCTTGCTTAGTTGAAATCCATTGGCCCCCTCTTGCTTTGGTATATAACACACGAAGACCGTTATTCGCAACAAAACTATAAAGCTTCCGAACCAGTGATGCCCAGGGTTCTGCTCCGAGTGTTACTGGCCAGACAGAGAAGAACAAATCACATGGACCAAGTTCAGATGCAATTTTTTCAAGCAAATGACCATAGGCTGGTACGACACTAGTAGCAACATTCTCTACATTATCACTCTTGACAGAATTTATAAGCATGGCAACACTAGCCCATGGTATTAACTTATGGGACATTTCTGGAAGGTTCAAGTACTTTTTACTTATCTCAGTATTAAGACATTCACCTGTTATCCATCCATGTGAAGTACAGCCAGAAGAATCATGCTCAGTCACCACAATCTTCTGGCATTTATATGGAAGATCTTTAACAACAGTGCTGCTTAGTTTTCTCAACAGCTGATCTTTATTCATTCCAGCAGAAATATTTTCGTCAAGAAGACTAAACACTTGACTAGATTGCTTTGATTCATTATCTTTCCCAGCGTTGTAATCTTTGCAAACACGATGCAGTAACTGCATTTCATGACCAGCTCCTTCCTTGACAAAAATCGATACTGTTTTTACATTCCGCAGGAAAACTAAAGCCTCCGGAATTACAGCAGAAAAAGAAGTGAAGAGGCAGTAACTGCATTTCATGACCAGCTCCTTCCTTGACAAAAATCGATACTGTTTTTACATTCCGCAGGAAAACTAAAGCCTCCGGAATTACAGCAGAAAAAGAAGTGAAGAGGGATAACACATCTTCAGGAGCATATATTTCTTTCTTTATGTGGCTTCCAGGAGCAACACTTGCATTTCTAAGAGGAAACCGAAAGAGTGTACCAGGAAATATATGCTCCAAGTCACAGCCAAAATGCAAGAATGGTGCAAACTGATCAGGAAACTGGTCCAATATATTTCTTCCACCAAATTTAATCCGCAAGCCTGGGTGAGTTGGAGAGATACCTGGCAAATGACTGGCATGAGGATCAAACATAACAATGTTTTCTCCAGAAACAAACGCTGGGATATCAGTGAAATGATAAACACAGTTAAATCCCAGCCCAAATCTTCCAATCGCCAAAGGTTTTTCAAGTTTGCTTGCCTGACCAATGCGTGAGATTGCATACATATCTTGTTGAGTAAAAACCGAATTGTTGAAACAATACAGAGCAGGGCCTTGCCAATCTGCCATTTCAGGAGAAAGGAGTGAAGAAGTCCCATAATGAGTCTTATCCAGAAGGAATGCCACCTCAGAAGCTCCTGCATCTTCTGCGTTTTGAACCAGTTCAAAAAGAATCCCAGGCCCATCGGCATACATTTCTAATATGTGTTTAAGTCTGGTAGTCAATGCCTCATGCTGTCCAAAGGCCTCAGCAGCCCCAGATAAACTAAAATTCATTGAATCAGCACTTTCTGCAAGTAAGACTCTACGAAGTGAGCGAACACAAAGTTTATCTGCCACTTCATTAGATATGTTACCGTGTACAAATTTTTGCATTGTTCTTTTTGCATTCAATAGCATTGTAGACTCTGCACTAATCGAGGTGTTCTCATTTTCTGATGCAGTCAACCATGGAGCATCATTATAGACCAAGTCACTTGCAAGGAAGAGTCGACCAGACACATCAGGTAAATAGATTGTCATTTTGTCGAGAAATTGCGCTTCAGCCAACTGCTGTGCAATCAGCACAGCTACCCTTATTTCTTGTAGGTCAAGAGGCTGAGTACCTTTCCTTGCCGCTATTCTACATAAAACATCAGCGTAATCAGATGGAGTTAAAAATTCTCGAACACCTAGCTCCACAAATAGTCCCCTAAAAACAGCCAAGTCTGTAGGTATGACACGGACATAGGGAACAAGATGAAGAGGGCCATCAAGAACAACCTCGCTCAAAGTTGCAAACCCATCACCTACCCAGATCCAGCGACTACCTTCAAGTACAGCCTTGACAATGTCCATCTCATCTGAACCAAGTAAGCTTGCAAGAATTGAGTATACCTTTGGCATTGCCAAAGCTAGTTCCTGCCGAAGAACCTGATCGATCAGAATTTCATTGTTCTTTCCAAGTTCAAGTAACTGTGCGGCAATTGCACTTCCTCCAGGATGCGATAACCACCCTAAATTATATGAAAGAGCTGTAGAAGAACATTCACCATCCAGTATACGCATGGATGCAGACACAAGCCACATATCTGTTTTTGGACGTACAAGCTTCGGAGGAGCAACAGTGGTCGTAACAACTGGCCATGGTAAAGTTTGAAATGGAGCAGACACTAAAACGGGACACCAGCAAATCATTTTAAGTTCACTCCAGAACTTTGCAAGGTTACATGTCAGATTGCGTGGTCTGAAAGCTGTCGCAGCTCTTGAAAATATCCTATTTATAGCTCCATCATCTTCACTAGACTGATCAGGCAGCCACTTCACAGCATTGACTTCTAAAAATGAAAAAAGCACTTTACCTCGTGAATGTGCCTTTTCCAGATCCATGTGCATCAGTCGCTCCACCAGTCGTGCACTCTCTAAAATTGTCTCAGGAGAAACAGTTGTTCTGAGGCCCAAACCTTGAAGCATGTCCAAGATAGCAGATCCCTGAAACCTGCTACCCGGGAAACAATCTGAATCTTCCAACAAAGCATATAACTCTTCGTTACGTGGATCGTATAAAACAGATGGGCGCTTAAGAGGACCGTTCACAGTTGGAACAAACTCTAGGTTCTGCAATTCTTCCTTTAAGAATTTATCTTCCAGGCATAATTGTGGAAGATTCTGCAGAATAGAAATCATAACCTGATCACGAATCTCAGGTTGCAATACTTCAATTTGGTTGAAAACATTCCGTCTGTAGAAAGTACTTTTCTTCATTTTCTGAATTCCGTAGTACCTCGACAAAACATCTACTTCACTACCTCGGCAACTTAGAATAAATTCACATCCTAAAAGGGAGGCAGGTACATCTGATGGAGGTAAATACTTGGGAAAATTAACAAGATCAGAATAATTGGATTCTTGGGCACAAGTTTCTCCATAGACACGATAAATCGGCAAAATCTTGCAGATTCTGAGGTATAGATCACCAATATGATGTCTTATATGCCATTTTGGCTCCAAAAGAAAATTACGAAGTTCATCCTTCTCTTGAGCATTCAAATTATAAATTAAATTTTGAACCACATCCATATCTGAAGAAGCAGCATCAAAAATTGATTCTAAGACACCTGTGTAACTAGCACCAGAAACAAAGGAGGACAAGTCTGCATGTTTGACTTTAAAATTGTTGTTAAATATTTTGCTACCAATCTTCTCTAAGACATTTCTGACTGCATCGGGAAGCTTCTCCGCGTCTATCAATTTTGATTGCGGAGAAGCAATATACAAATAGCCAGACGTGGATGGCAAAATTGGCCAATCACAGAATAGTGATAGGCTCTGGCACTGTTTCTCAAGATACTGCCAGAAGAGAACAAACCATGATGACGAGGGATGATCTGGGTTAGAATCTGGATGCCAGGAAATCTTGCTTTTGTATTTCCATTCAGCAGGAACAAGCCTGGGAAATAACTGAAGCAAATTGTGGATACTGAAAATGGCAAGATTTGCTGTTTGTGACTCAGCAATCGCAACAATTCTGCTATATAAACCCGGAAACAAGCCTGGGAAATAACTGAAGCAAATTGTGGATACTGAAAATGGCAAGATTTGCTGTTTGTGACTCAGCAATCGCAACAATTCTGCTATATAAACCCGGAGGAATGTTCCTATCAATTACTCGGTCATACACTTTCTGTAAAACCATATGCTCCAAATCATCACAAATAAAATAGGAGACACATTCTGCACTTTCAGAAAAGATGCCAAAGTCACCATTTGCTAATGGAAGCAGTTTCAGGTTGCTGACTTGTGTGCAAACACTATCATCTGTCAGATCATCCAGGCAATACTCCAATAATACTAACTTCAATGATTTCTTCAAAGTTGAAAGCGTTTTGCATTCTTTGAGAAATTTCCGCACTCTATCGGGAGTAACCACTTTTGGAAGAAAAATGGAAGGGTGTTTCAAAAGCATATCAAAAACTGGTCTTGGGAGGCACACAATAGGCATTTCAAGCTCCAGTAAGGCATCACCAAGTTCTTTGCTCCCTTTGAATTCCTCATCATGAAGGTAAGCGTCAATAGGGGACACCCATTTCCCCCCATCAAGATCTGAAAACAATAGAGGAGCATTGCAGATATTTTTGTATATTTGCTCAACTAAAATGCTCCATGGTGCTTCAAAGGATCCACTTGGCCATAAGGAAAAATAAGAATCCCTGGGGTCAAGCATTTCCCTTAAACCAAGAAGTAACCGTGTGAAGGTGGGGGCTACCACATCTTCCAGAAGATACCTATTCCAGGCTGAACGAACTTTCCCACCGTGTGAAGGTGGGGGCTACCACATCTTCCAGAAGATACCTATTCCAGGCTGAACGAACTTTCCCACCTCTGTCCATGTCATCTCCATACCAAATTCCGCGACGATTTGATGAAACTTCAAAGTATCCGTTAACTTGTACCGTCAAACCAGTTCGTACAGGCAATGGAAGAAAGCAGAAAGCATGCCCAAGCTTTAGGATATTATTCTGTCAAAACAATGTGAAGACAGTATGAATGTAAGGTCCAATCCAAAAGCATAGGATATTATTCTGTCAAAACAATGTGAAGACAGTATGAATGTAAGGTCCAATCCAAAAGCAATTTTAAATAAACTTCCTTTGCAGTACAGAGTGAAAACAATGTGAAGACAGAAAGAATGTATGGAATACCCGCAAACATTAGGATGGAGGAATATTAAGATTAATCAAAAATTTATATCAAAAAAAAAAGTTTAAAGCAACTTGTATATCTACACGTTACAACAAGGATGAAAAAAAGTTATCTGGACGATAGGCAGTCACACACAAAGATGAAAGTGCAACAATGGTAAAATACTTACTACATATAAAAAATCCCCAAATGAAAATGTCACAGTACCTCTGGTGAATCATCTGATATGCATGCTGCAACTGAAGCCCATGGTAACAAGTGGATATCATATTCTTTGGATGCAGTGGCAGCAAAAGAACCAATTCTGCTAGACGCTGATGCCATTGTCTGAACGATGTAAAATCTGTCTGTTCTCCGTTTACTTTGGCTTCCATTTTCAGATTCGCTCAAGAATTCCAGAGTAAATGCATCCATCTCCATGTCTCCAGAAATAGATGTCTTCGACAGTCTAAGAACCGCCTGACGATGCCACACAGTATCATCATTTGGTGAGCTAACCGAACATGAATAAAGTTTTTTGGGCTCTGCATCTCCATCATCCCATGTGTACATCTCAATAGATAACACACATTTAAGAAATAGCAACGAGAAAACGCCTTCCTCGAAAAGTTGATCAAACATCAAAGAAATGTCATCTTCGAAATACGCTTGCCTTGAAAGCCTACTAGAAGCTGCTTGCTCTGGATTCCTCAAAGGAAAACGGAATAAAGTACCATGAAAAGGATTCTTCATGTCACATCCAAAGGCACAATAAGGACCGAACTGATCATTATAGTGAGATAGAGCTGAAGAACCAACAAAATCAATTCTCTTCCCTGGATTTGCTGCAGAAATATTTGGAAGATAAGCACCCTGAGGATCAAATAATACCACATATTTTCCACTCACAAAAGAAGGCATATCAGTCAAATGGTATACCGAATTGAAGCCAACCCTGTAATATCAAAGTCAAAAACAATTATCAGAAAATTAAGGATTCACTAATAAACAAATAGCCAAACATCAAATCTGTGACACATTGAGAATGACTGAAACACATTCTTAGCTGTCTTCATAAGCAAGAAACAGTAATCCAGAGAAGGAATCAAACTATACCCAAATCGTCCAGTCTTCCAAGCCTGACCATGCTTCCCACTACCACCAATTCTAGAGATACTAACGAAATCCTCCTCAGTGAAAACAGCATCATTGTAAGCTAGCAAAGAAGGACCCTGCCACTGAGCCAAAGAGTCCGATAACAAAGGAACTGATCATTATAGTGAGATAGAGCTGAAGAACCAACAAAATCAATTCTCTTCCCTGGATTTGCTGCAGAAATATTTGGAAGATAAGCACCCTGAGGATCAAATAATACCACATATTTTCCACTCACAAAAGAAGGCATATCAGTCAAATGGTATACCGAATTGAAGCCAACCCTGTAATATCAAAGTCAAAAACAATTATCAGAAAATTAAGGATTCACTAATAAACAAATAGCCAAACATCAAATCTGTGACACATTGAGAATGACTGAAACACATTCTTAGCTGTCTTCATAAGCAAGAAACAGTAATCCAGAGAAGGAATCAAACTATACCCAAATCGTCCAGTCTTCCAAGCCTGACCATGCTTCCCACTACCACCAATTCTAGAGATACTAACGAAATCCTCCTCAGTGAAAACAGCATCATTGTAAGCTAGCAAAGAAGGACCCTGCCACTGAGCCAAAGAGTCCGATAACAAAGAACTCGATCCATGAACCCGACGGTCAAGGCATAAGCGGACTTTAGTAGCTCCAGCGTCATCAGCGTTCTGTATAAGCTCCTTGAGTACGGTGGTACCTTCAGGGTAGTTCAATAAAACCTCTCGAATTCGCGTTCTGTATAAGCTCCTTGAGTACGGTGGTACCTTCAGGGTAGTTCAATAAAACCTCTCGAATTCGCCGGGTCAAATCCACCTTCTGCCCAAAATCTTCGAGAAGAAGTGAATCCATCTTCGATTGATGTTTTTATCGCAGAAAGTTCATAATCCCATGGATATAGAAATGAAAAAGATGAGATTACGATGTGAATTTGGATGCACCGATTTCAGGAGTCAAGTGATTAAAAGATGAAGATCATCGACTTGAAGAAGAAAGAACGCTTTTTTAAGTTAAAAAGTAAATTATAGAATTTTATTGATTCTTATTGGGCCGTTGACACGTGAATGTAAGGCCTGTTAAGAATATATGATGGATGACACTTGAAAAGTCTATGAGCTATCGTGTGTTTATCAAATAATAATGGTAGTCACCACACAAATAAAAATAGATAAAAATAAAGTTAATCTTATTATAAAATGTTTATCTAAAATTATTATCCACAATTTATTAGTTTTATCTATATTGGAATTATATATTGCTATCTACCATTATTATTTTATATTAAAAAAATTTGGTCAGCTAAAGATTATCTATAATTATTGTTTATTTTAAAATTTTTAAAACTCATATTTTATTATGTATAATATATATAATTTACGAAATTTTTTAATTATAATGGCATATTTGTAAATACGATTTGTGAGAATGATTATGGTGGTGACACCTAAAATATATAAAGATTTTTAAAATATTATTCTTCATTTTTAAAATTTTTTTAAAAAATATGTATATCTTATTATATAAAGTTGGGTTGGAGCGACGTGAGCGTGCCATGTGTTAAACGCGATAATTAGAGAGATCGTGACACGTGTCAGCTTACGTCGATCCAACCGTTGATTACTATTATTTTTTTTAATTTGGTAAGTCAATTTATTACAATTATATCGCTCTGTAGCTATTGAACACTAACATTTAATTTAATCCGATTATTGTAGAATAATACTAACAAAATAAAATAGATATTTTATCAAAATATATATATAATAAAAATAATAATATAAACACTAAAATTTAAATAATTTCAAATAAATATTATTAAGATAAACTCTAATATTTAATTTAATCTAATGATTATTGATAAATATTAAAAAATTATAGATAATATTTATCCAAAAAAAACCCCTATATATTATTTGAGAAGCAAAAAAACTTAGATGTCGTCGACAGAATCACTCTCACGTACCTTATTTACGAACATGCCATTATGATTTGATTTTTTGAATAATTATTAAATATATCATTACAAATATTATATTTTAAGTGTCGTCGACAGAATCACTCTCACGTACCTTATTTACGAACATGCCATTATGATTTGATTTTTTGAATAATTATTAAATATATCATTACAAATATTATATTTTAAGTTTTAGAAAATAATTTTTTAATAAAATTTAATTTAATTACGAAAATTGAAAAATAAATTATAAAAAATATATTTTTGGTTATTATTTAATTTTTTGAATAATTATTAAATATATCAGTACAAATATTATACTTTAAGTTTTAGAAAAATATTTTTTGATAAAATTAATTTAATTACGAAAATTGAAAAATAAATTATAAAAAAAAATTTGAATTTTTACCTAATTTGCTAGATATTTATGAAATTTTAAATTAATAATTTTCTATTTAACAAACACCTACAAATTCTACATATTCATAATCCCCTATATATTATTTGAGAATCAAAAAAGCTTAGTGTCGTCTCCATAATCACTCTCACATATCTTATATACGAACATACCATTATGATTTATTTATTTGAATAATTATAAAATATATCATTACAGATATTATATTTTATGTTTTAGAAAAATATTTTTTTAATAAACTTTAATTTATTTACGAAAATTAAAAAAAATTATAAAAAATACTTTTTTAGAATTTTTAGTTAATTTGCTAGATATTTATGGAATTTTAAATTAATACATATCTATTTGACAAACACCTAAAAATTTTACATATTCATAATCCCCTATATATTATTTGAGAAGCAATAAAATATATCATTTGGGTTGAAGACCATATTACCCCAGAAACTTTCACATCACAGTTATTACATACGAACTTTGAGGGTCATCTAAATCCCACACAGATCTTTTGTTAAAATCGAATTCCCACGCAGATCGTATCTTCAAACCGTTTTAACATATATATATAGTATCTTAAATCCGAGATTCCACATAGATAAAAAAATTGTTATGTGTAGAATTTGAGATTTAAGATACGATATGTGTGGTAGTTCGGTTTCAAAATATGATCTGTGTGGGAACTCGGTTTTAAGATACGATCTGTGTGGATTTTGGACGAATCTCAAAGTTTGTGTGTAGAAATTGTGATATGAAAGTTTTATAATTTAGTTTATATCTAATTTTTAGTGTTTAAACTATATATATTTTAAAAATATTTAATACCGTACATAGGGCGGGAAATCATCTAGTTATACATAGGGCGGGAAATCATCTAGTTAGATAGTAAAGTCTAAACTCGTTCCAAAATAAAGATTTTTTCGAATATACTTTTAAATCGAATATTCGCTTTATTGATGTAATTAAAAGATGTTGTTGACTAAAAGTAATATATAAAAATGTATACAATATGTGATAGTGCCATATATAATAAGTATTAAATTGATTAGAGATAATGAAGCAAATGATGCAGCAGGTAACAGGTGGGAGTATGATTCGGTAAGATTTAGATCATGCATCTAATTGACACTTTTTTTTGTTGATTTGTTAATTTGCCACGTTTTTAATTATAAATATCTTATTAGCTGTGGTTACCTGCTATGGTACGTTTACTCAATCTTAATTATTTCCCTACTTTTACGGATTTTTTTTTTAAAAGATACTTCCTCAGAAAAATATATTTTTTTCAAAATAGATATATATGTTAATAATTCATTGATATCTTCTTCCGAATCAGGATGTCTTCTTGACATAAAGGGTAACCACATCTCGATACAAGTGAGTGGGTCTATTATTAGCAACATTTAAAAATTTCGACACAAAGTTGGTTTATTATTACTAACAATTTTAAAAATCGATATTGATAGTATAATTCGGATATTGGGTAATTAAAAGCATGATTGGAAAAGTGGTGTGGAGAATGATAGCTGACAACAGTTGAAGTGGTAGCGAAGAGCGGTAGCGGTAACAAAAACGCTAAATAAAATCAGTGAAAAAATTTTCTAATAAAAACTATAAA
>CM071717.1:58188073-58201877 GCA_036630335.1 Physaria fendleri | reverse complement strand
GAAAGAGGAAAAAAAAACGAAATTGAAGATGGAGACAGAGAAAGTTGCAGAGAAACAGAAGAAGTCGAAGAAGAAATCGTCCGAGGTTGGTGCAAGTCAAGGAAAACTTAGCAAAAGGTATGTGTAATTCCAGTAATGCGATTTCGTGTGTCCTTATCTTTTCTTGCATGTTGATGATATTTAGGGCACCAATGTAGCGGGGGTTACATTCATCTGAAAAATAAAGGCAGAAAGGTCGATGATAAAGAGGGAGGCGAACCCGATGGAGAACATAACCCACCTGGCAGGTTAGATATCCCAATCCCGTATTTAAAGTCTTTTGATTTCTGGGTTAATTAAGACGAAATTGAAGATGGAGACAGAGAAAGTTGCAGAGAAACAGAAGAAGTCGAAGAAGAAATCGTCCGAGGTTGGTGCAAGTCAAGGAAAACTTAGCAAAAGGTATGTGTAATTCCAGTAATGCGATTTCGTGTGTCCTTATCTTTTCTTGCATGTTGATGATATTTAGGGCACCAATGTAGCGGGGGTTACATTCATCTGAAAAATAAAGGCAGAAAGGTCGATGATAAAGAGGGAGGCGAACCCGATGGAGAACATAACCCACCTGGCAGGTTAGATATCCCAATCCCGTATTTAAAGTCTTTTGATTTCTGGGTTAATTAAGTGACATGCATGTTGGTTTGGTAAGACATATTGATAACGAATAACAGTTATATCTGTCTTTTTATTTGGTATATTCCTGTCTACTAGTGTCTATTTGATGTAATGAGTGGAGCGATATGTCAAATTTGTTTCATTGCAGTGGACAAGAAGCCGAGGGTTTTGAAGTTGGTGAACTGCTTTGATTTCTGGGTTAATTAAGTGACATGCATGTTGGTTTGGTAAGACATATTGATAACGAATAACAGTTATATCTGTCTTTTTATTTGGTATATTCCTGTCTACTAGTGTCTATTTGATGTAATGAGTGGAGCGATATGTCAAATTTGTTTCATTGCAGTGGACAAGAAGCCGAGGGTTTTGAAGTTGGTGAACTGCCACGGAAGATAATCGCACGTGATGACATACCAGAAGGAGGTCGGATTAATACATACTCAAGGATCGACATTCTTAGGGAGATTACTGCAATCCTGAGAGATACCACTGAGTTCGAGTGGTTAAAGGACAGCGTTTTTGGCAAACTATTCACCCTGTCCACCACAGTTATATCTGTCTTTTTATTTGGTATATTCCTGTCTACTAGTGTCTATTTGATGTAATGAGTGGAGCGATATGTCAAATTTGTTTCATTGCAGTGGACAAGAAGCCGAGGGTTTTGAAGTTGGTGAACTGCCACGGAAGATAATCGCACGTGATGACATACCAGAAGGAGGTCGGATTAATACATACTCAAGGATCGACATTCTTAGGGAGATTACTGCAATCCTGAGAGATACCACTGAGTTCGAGTGGTTAAAGGACAGCGTTTTTGGCAAACTATTCACCCTGTCCACCCGGCACTGCAGAGTTCGAGTGGTTAAAGGACAGCGTTTTTGGCAAACTATTCACCCTGTCCACCCGGCACTGCAAGTTTTCTGGTAGACTTGTACACCAACTGTTGTGCTGCCAGTTGGTGACAGAGAAGAAACACGAAATGTGGGTTGTGCTGCCAGTTGGTGACAGAGAAGAAACACGAAATGTGGTTCATGTTCGGTGGTAAACCGATACGGTATTCCTTAAAAGAATTTGCTATGATGACCGGCCTAAACTGCAATCCTATGCAACCTAAGGAGGTGAGGAAGGCATTATACACACCAGAAGACAAGGAGGACCCATATTGGAATACTTTGCTGGGTCCATTGCCGGAGATAAGTATTCCGGATTTGGTTAGATTGCTGAGAGCCGATATGGTGGAGAAAAGGGTAACCAAACGGATGAGCCAGAAGAAGAAGTTGAGGTTGTGTCTTCTGGTGCTCTTGATTGATGGTGTTCTATGCAACAAGTCGTCAAGCATATGTGCAACCAAAAAGATAGTCGAGATGGTAAAGGATTTAGAGCAGTTTTGTGAGTATCCTTGGGGACGGAAATCTTTTGAGAGATCAATGCAGATGGTGAAGGTTGGGAAGAAAGTCAAAGATCCTACGGCCCTGGCAAAGAAGCTTTACCAATCGCACCTATCTAACCATGGCCTGACTATAGCATTCCACTTGCTAACCATCTACACGGTGTCGTTGTTAGAAGCGATAATCCCTGTATCAAAGACAGACTCATATTTCTATGACCCAAAATTCATGGACCTAACAAAGTACCATCCTTTCCATAACAAGAATGTCTGTGTCGCAGAAGAGGACCCAGAGGTATGTTAAAAAACCAATATGAAACTTCTGTTATATAACTGTCCTTCACTCATCTGGTTTCTGTCTATATTGTTTATGTAGTTGCACGCGGATAGTTTTCTGACAACCGGCCATGACACTGGTGATTGGGATTTATCTTGGGAGGACGAAGTCGAGGATGAGCGAGTGACTAACATTCTCAGATGGGATTTATCTTGGGAGGACGAAGTCGAGGATGAGCGAGTGACTAACATTCTCAGAGGTTTGGAGAATGGGTATAATTTCAAACCTGTTGATTGGAACATCGAAGAGCTGGGGAGGGGATTCAAGCGAAGGAAGGGGAAACCCACAAAAATCAAAAGCAAATTTGCCGGCGTGGGTGACATGGCTGGCCTTGGAGCGATGACGGAAGATTTACTGGAGTCGATTGAGACAATTAACGACTACCATGACAATAGGAAATTGGAAGCTATTCAACAGATAGATGAGGATCGGCGCCAGGAAATCAGGAAATATTGGAAGCTATTCAACAGATAGATGAGGATCGGCGCCAGGAAATAATGAATCTGTTTGCCCTTGCTTTTGGCGCAAAGGATGACATATCTGTGGACGATGTAGATGGTGATGTTGAAGAGAATCCCCGTCCGCCAAAGTCTGGTAAAAGGAAGGTCAGAGGTGAGTCTGACATCGAGTCATTGTCATCAGGCGAAAACCAGGGAGCTGGTGCAGCAGAACCTGCAGTTGCAGCAGAACCCGCTAAGAGACCAAAGAAGAAAAAGGAACCTGCAGTTGCAGCAGAACCCGCTAAGAGACCAAAGAAGAAAAAGAGCAAGAAGAGAAAACCAAAGGTTGTTTATCTGTTTGTTTCTGTCTATGAGAAATTTTTCCTGTTTTCAAATATGATTTGGTTTTGTAACGTATTGTCCAAAAATGGTTAGCAGAAGGCAAAATCTGATAAGGATGATGACAACGTCCTTGGAGAAGATGTGGAGGACGTCGACAGGAGTGGTGAACCAAAAGGAGACGATGATGAACATGTTCAGTGTATGGATACAGGTGGTGACAGAGAAAGACATAATGAGGCAAAACCTGTCGTTGCTGGGGACGATGCTGGTAACCCTGTCCACCTAGAAACCTCACTATCGCAAGAAGCACAACCTAAGCGTCAAGTGCAGACAGAATCTGGTGCCATGAGCACGAATCCTCCAGTAATGCCTGGCGAAAGTCAGGAAATAATGACAGTTACCTCCAAGGACGGTGTCCAGGTAATCAAATGTGTCTGCAACTCTGCCATCATATGCTGTATATTGTGTTATTAACAGATGGATTCGAGTACAGAAACAAACGACTGTAGACGATGATATTGCCAGAATTGCAAGGGAAGCTGAACGGGTTGCTGGGGAAATAGGAGATGGGAAATCGAATCAGCCAAGGACAGATTCTGTTGCAGAAAAGGACAGAATTTGTGAGTTGGTTATTCTGTATAGGGATCCTGGGTTGACTCTAAAGTTCAAATTTTTATGTCGGTTCAGGAAGGTGGGGACACCACAGGCGAGCATGCGAATACCCCTTTGGGTGGAAGCAACGCAACTGATGTATTTGGAAAAATTTGTTCAATTGTCAATGATGTTAGTGTATGTTGTTCACTGAATGGTGACTTTTTGCGAGTGTTGTTCCTGGTCAGCGAAAAGACGGTGACTGCAGATCAACAGCACAGCTCGACTGCTGAACCCCATGGTACCACCGACGAACAGGAAAAGGCTGAAGATGATGAAGGATCAGACGAGGGCAAGTTGGATGGAAGTGGAGGGCATTCGAGTGAGGATGATGTGGGAGTCGGGGGTAAAGAGGTATTTCATGGACAGAAATCGGATATACATATAGATAGATATGTACTTACGTATAATTTGTACAGGGTAGCACTCAGGGTAGCCAGCCAAAGTAGGACGGAGTTTGAGATCAAGGCATGCACCGAAGAAATACGGCCATACGTCTGAAGATAAGGAGCAACGAGATGAAGAACCGCGGGAGTACGATCCAATGGCAGAAGTATCTGCAAGAAAGAAGAAGGCACTTGTGAAAATTTAAGATGGCAGTCGTAAAAAGTAAGTAAATACTCGAGTATTAGAGCAATAGTTTTGAAACAGTCCACAACGTATTTAATTCTAACTAAGGCTTCATTTTCGTGTTAGGGATTTAACTGTGTTGGGGCATAAAGTTGCCAAGTCGTTCTACAAAGAACTTTGCAAACCTAAATGCAGTTTGGCAGCCACGGTAAAGACATATAATAAGAATTTGTATGATGTGGATGTCCTCGACAAATAATATTTCTGTCTATTGCAGCATATTGACGCTATTCTTTCGATGGTATGTTCGCGCCGTGGAGATCAGATGCTTGGCAACAGGGTGGCCATAATGGACGGGTTTTTCATAAATTGCCTGATACAGGAAAGGGTGGCCATAATGGACGGGTTTTTCATAAATTGCCTGATACAGGAACACGGACGGTACTCGAATGCTAAAAACCCACAAGTTCCTTTCCCGTGGAACTGACCAATGGAGAATTATGTGGCCGGTAGGGTGAAGAACCGAAGTGGCAACCTACGTTGGCTGGTTGATGTGGACAACGTTTACGCGGTGATGCTTTAGGGGTGGGGATCACTGGATTGCTCTGGCCATCAACCTGCTGATAGGAACAGTTAGCATCATGGACTGCAATCAGACTCTTTTCAAGGAACCGAGAATCTCGCGGTTTATGAAACCAGTTATAGATGTCTTTCCTTTGGTGCTCCGTGACTTGGCGGACAATACATATGATAAGCAAGACTCCTTCAACTACTTCTGTGACATTAGAATGCCTCAAAATGAACGTGGTGGTGATAGTGGCCTTATTACGGCAAAGTACATCGAGCTAAACGCTCAGGGGTTTGCTGTCGATGCAATAACAGACGGAGACGTTGACAATTTCAGGATGAAGTATGCCGTCGACGTCTATGAGGAGAACGAGGGACAGCTCTGAAATCCATATTCCTAATAACTATAAAACTTATTTATGTTAAGACTCTTTTAAGTATGTTTTTTTTATGCGTGCTAGGACGGAATCTTTTAAGTAAAACTTACAATGTTTTAATGTGTAATAATTTATGTCATTTTCTGACAAACACCGTCTACCGAATTTTAACTACTTAGATGAAAAACATTGACAAAAGTCTAAGGAAATCCATATTCCTAATAACTATAAAACTTATTTATGTTAAGACTCTTTTAAGTATGTTTTTTTTATGCGTGCTAGGACGGAATCTTTTAAGTAAAACTTACAATGTTTTAATGTGTAATAATTTATGTCATTTTCTGACAAACACCGTCTACCGAATTTTAACTACTTAGATGAAAAACATTGACAAAAGTCTAAGTGATATCTAATTCTCTACACCAAATATGTTTTTGATTGGTGCAGCCTAATTCTCTACACCAAATATGTTTTTGATTGGTGCAGCAAAATCGAGGATAGGCCCTGCACTTTAATGTAAAGTTGTGATCAAGTAAGACACGGCACTCGAGAGTTCAGAGAATTGTCTTGTCGAGACGCCGTATCAACTTGCCATAAGCGTTTTTTTATGGCACGCGCGTGCCATTTGTGTACTTAACTGGTTTTTCGCCTAATTTTCAATTTATAAAGTGTGCCATGGCTGTCTTCGGTAATACCGATCACAGGTATAAACGAATTGCTGAGCGTGCCATTTCAGCCAGAACACAATACCCGATGAAAAATGAAAAAAAAAATAGGCGGCCAGATTTTGAAATTCAAAATTCGAAATAGTGTTTAGGGGGGAAGCTAAATGAAGTGTGTTAATAAATGGATCTCCACCTATGTGTGTCTCATAACTTAACCTCCCCACAAAATTCTTCAAACACATTCATACAGTGAAATCAAAATACCCGATGAAAAATGAAAAAAAAAATAGGCGGCCAGATTTTGAAATTCAAAATTCGAAATAGTGTTTAGGGGGGAAGCTAAATGAAGTGTGTTAATAAATGGATCTCCACCTATGTGTGTCTCATAACTTAACCTCCCCACAAAATTCTTCAAACACATTCATACAGTGAAATCAAGGAACAACAACAGAGTCATGTCTTCGCTAGATATGTCAGCAGAAGACCACGACCACTACAATCCTGACGCCGAAGAGATCCCCGGAAACCTGCTGGTGTCGCATGTAGGTCGTCAGAAAGATGCAAAAGACAGGGTCGGATGCCGGCAGAATGGCTTTCAAGTGCACTCACAAGGTACTATGACAAACCTACCTCGTCTTTTATACAACTCCCTTTGTCTCACGTATAAGATCTAATAACGGTTCAACCTACATGTGGCAGGACATGGCAACCCGTGGTGGCCATCTATTCCGATGGTTCAACATGGCGGTTTACTATGAGTTCCAGAAGCTAAGGCGTGAGATACAACATCTCCGACATTTACATGAAATTGACGCTTCGGATAACAGTCGAGTGGCAGACTACGAGGTCGCTGTGTACAACCCGTGAGTGGCATTATTAGAAGAAGCTCAAGACCAATTGAAGGAAGAGGTTCGGGTGTTAAAAGAGGATCTAGCACACGAGAGACGCGATATGGGGGGCTGCTGTTTGATCTCGGTGTACGTATGGATCACGGGGTGGTAGTTGGTAGTTCCATAATTAGACAATTCCCAAAATTACGAAATATGTATAGACGACCCCATTATGGAGAAAAGGACGCCAATACATTCGGGACACGGGGATTGCCAACAACTGGAGGACATAAATGGAAGATTTCTCGTAAAAAAGGATAGAAATAAAAAAGACGACGGATGGACAGCTATTAAGACGGAATGTCCGTTCTCGGAACCCGTCCCTCGTAGAGGACAACAATATATCCATTGTATGGACAGCTGAATTTGTTTTACAAATGAGACAGTGTCAGAACGACGGTAATCTGGTAACCAAAAGACAGCCATATATTGTGTCCACTTAAAAACTTCAATGAGGACAGATGTAGAATAATTAGTAGACGGTAATGAAAATGCATATGATGATGAGGCATCTGTCCAATAGGGTTAAGGGCAATAGAGGACATTAATGAACCCGTTTTGCATATGTCTATGGCTATAATGCATCTATTGAAATAAAGAAGGACAATACCGAACCCTTTTATGGACGGTCTAAACGTTATCCTCAATGAAAGCGAAGCCAAAGCCACTGTTTTATGGACGGTCTAAACGTTATCCTCAATGAAAGCGAAGCCAAAGCCACTGAAGACGGCTGCATGTTACTAAAGGGACGGATGTAGTGTATATTACCTCGCGGTATGGCATCATGAGGGTAGAAATGCAATATGGGCTCGGGCAAACATAAGCGGAAGGACAATAAAACGTTTGACGTATGTGGCAGTCATAACTCAGTTGTAAATGGACAGTATCACATTGCAGTGTGGACAATTATATATATCACCTTGTTTGTTGGGTTTGATAAACGTGTTATTATAATCACAATAAGGACGAATGGATTGTCGAACATAACGAGTTTACTATGTGAATATAGATCCTGCCATTATATAAGCAAAGCGAAATAACTGAGATTGTAAGTTACCACTGAGAAAGGAGATAAACATGACAGATGGACATGGATGTTCAAACAACTTAAACGACTTAATATAAAAAGAGCAGTTCTGAATAGTCGAGTCTTAGGGGATGGGACATATACCATCTAAAGACGGTCAGAAACACACTTCTGCCGCCTACAAAAACCAAAAAAAGTGAAATTAAAACACACTACTAATTGTGACCGTACGTAGCTTGTCGAAATGATTGTCTAGTGTTTTAGATGGGGTATTTGTAGGTCCCCTTGTTGTTCCTGTATCGACCACACCGGCCACACCTACTCGAACGTGGACTGCAGTTAAACTATAGCGGTTGCACAGAAACGTTTTTGACTCTTAACCACATTCACAGGTATTACAAATTTTAAAACGTAAAAAGACAGATACATACCATTTTGTTGAAAAATCCTTCCCCTCTTGATGGAATCCGGGTTGTCCTTGGTCTCCCAGCAGGCCTCCTCGTGGACGGAGGCAACATATTTTCGGATGGGACGTCCTCAGCGTTGAGACGGTCTTTCATCCTGTTAAGCGGCATAATGATTTCCTCGTAGAGTTTCCCGGTCTTTCATCCTGTTAAGCGGCATAATGATTTCCTCGTAGAGTTTCCTCTAGTTTGCGGTGCTGTAGTGGACAGACACAAGATCGTAGATGTCCATGCCAATGGTTTTGGCTGTCGCTATCGCATGACAGCATGGTATTTGGATGACATCGAAAACCTTACAGGAACAGCTTTTTTCTCCAAATCGACAGTGAAATTATGGGTGTTAGGTTCATTGACTTGAAAAATTCCACCACTTGCAGCGACTACCTGGCATACCGAGGACGCAGACAGTTGAGATACAAGTTTTTCCTCGATGTTTGGTGTACACACCTTAGCCGAATGACCGGCCTTTTCCCTCCGGGTTGCAAACCATGACATTATCATCCCGCGTAGATATTCAACCATAGCCGCGATTGGCATATCGATTGCCTTAATCATGGCTGCGTTCAGGGACTCGGAAATGTTGTTGGTCATTAGATTGTACCTGTTAACCGGGCTGTGCGACAACGTCCAATGTTTGAATGGCTGCGTTCAGGGACTCGGAAATGTTGTTGGTCATTAGATTGTACCTGTTAACCGGGCTGTGCGACAACGTCCAATGTTTGAGACCAATTTTCTCGAGATACTGGGAGTAGGACGGTGATATCTTCTCGATTTTCGACCAAAAGTAGCGGAAGTCTCCTAGAGTATATGTTCTTGCAGCCTTTTTCCTTAGCCCAGCAAGCTCACCGCTCTTGAAATTGGCCTTCACATTCCTCCACAGGTGGACGCAGCAGGCGTCGTGGTGTGCTTTTGGGTACACAACGCTTAGAGCAGCTATGATGGCAGCGTGTCTATCAGAGACGAAAACAAGGTCTTCCGCATCTGGCAAAAACGTCTGAAGGTTGTCCAGAAAAAACCCCCAGTTTTCCTCGTTCTCCGAATCAACGACACCAAACGCCAAAGGGAATATCTGCATATTACCGTCCTGCCCGCTTGCTGTCACCAAGGTACCTTTGTATTTCCCTTTTAACTGTGTCCCGTCTATCACCACAACCTTCCGCAAAAGAGATACACCTTTAACCGAAGCGCCAAGTGCCACAAACATGTACTTAAATTGCTTCTCCCAGCCCGTGTTGTAACGATGTGTAGGTCGTATAGTGTGCCAGGGTTTGCTTCCATCTGAAGATGGAGGTAAGACACCAGTCTGTTGTAGTTGTCCTCTTCGGATCCCATCGCCAGTGATGTGGTGCTTCCTTCGCGTAATATACTTTCATATAAGAAATTCGTACGTTAAACTCTGATTGGACGATATTAGGAATCTCGCAAGCATGGGGACCTTTGTTACCGTTTTTGTATTTGGATTTCAGCACGTGCCCCAACACCTTAGACGATGCCTTCTCCGTAAACCTCCGTTTTTGTATTTGGATTTCAGCACGTGCCCCAACACCTTAGACGATGCCTTCTCCGTAAACCTTGACCGTGCTGCAATCCCACATTTACGCTCAAGTGTGGCTGTCCTTATTTGGAACTCATCACTGTCTTTCTGCCTGGTAGCATAGACACGCCATTTTGCACTCTGGGTCGACACATTTTGCAATTAGCCTTGACCGATCTGACTTCTCCAGCTTGAAGCAGAACTGGTCTATGGTTTGAGATTTCCCGTCGATTTTGAATAGCTTTTCTAACACGTTCATCAACTCTCTGAATGTCATGTCCTCGGTGAGGGACACAGCACGAGCCATTTGTCATTTGTCAATCACAAACTTCTATTGACCATCACCGAGGCATCTCCATTTCCCAGCAAGGACACAAACGACGTAACTCATTTTCTGCATACAAAAGACAGCATTTCCCAGCAAGGACACAAACGACGTAACTCATTTTCTGCATACAAAAGACAGTAATAAATGATTTGCTTGCTATGTCACAAACGACGTAACTCATTTTCTGCATACAAAAGACAGTAATAAATGATTTGCTTGCTATGTTTAGCAAAGGATAGACAGGGATTTAAGTTTATGTCGCAACCGATTGTTTACCTTCTCAGAATGTCTTGACGATCCCAGAGTTGTTCGCAATGAATTTGTGTTTGGCGAGTGAAGTAAATGCTCTAATTACTAACTAGTTGGGTGTCTTTATATAGTAAGTACGAAGTAGGGTTTCATAACCTCAAACAATTGCCGCCTAAACACAATTTTGATCCCCGAAAATGTTACTTTCGGCGCCAACGTTCGAAAACAAGGACAGAAATGACATGACAATACCTGCTCAACGTCTATAATTCCCTCAGACGTATCATTAGGATCATTAAATGCGTATGGGATAATGTCATAACATGCTTCGGACGTCACCAAAACTCGGATATCTATGGCATCACGTGTCGTCTCCTCGTTCGTCCATGCTTCTGTATTAAACGGCTAATATTCGATGGTTGTACTGTGTCATCTCCGTGCCACACGTCTCGGCATTATCTTTCGTAATGGCAGTCCTGTGCCATACCGATGGCTATCTTCGCAATGTCACTGTGCCATACCGATGGCTATCTTCGCAATGTCACAAAAAATTATGCTAGTTTTATATGGTCAATGCACTATATTGGCAGTCTCTCTAATTGACTCATATTGTTATTACGTATGCAAAATTTGATGTATTTGAAAATAACTATATGATATAAGCATTGCAATTAAAAGATACATGTAAAACATTAATTTAAATTTTTGGTAGTCAAACTATGATTGGATGCTGAATACCAAAAAGACAAGAGTCTTTTTCTAGTTTGACTCTTGAGTGTATTATAAATTGATTTTTCCTCAACGGTTGGCAAACTAAAGTGGACAAATTACCCAAAGGTTTTTCCAGGCTGTTAAACCATTTTCAACGTATCAATTTCTGAAAGCAACATCAAATAAATATAACAAATATTTTCAACCCATCATAAAATTTGTTACCTAATACCCATTATTTTTAGTTACTGCTACAAATAGACACTAATAATTTATTCCAGCTGTATATTATCTTTAATACTAAAGGTAATAGAACCGGCCCACAAGTAAAAGACTAGAGAGAGCGCTCTTGCACGACAACGATGGGTGGTTGCAATTGTGCGATTCAGATCGGAAAGGTGTAAGGTGCAAAATAAGAATAGTGTTTGCTTGTGTAACCGATTCTAATCTCTGTTTCAATTGGATTCTTTTGGTGTCTCTGGATGTTTTTGTAATTAGTATCTTGTCGTTGGAGAAGACGATAAGCTTAGGGTTTCACAAGTTCGGTGGCTGGTCAAGGTTACATCGATCATCAAACCGGAAAATGCTGCTGGTCAAAGTTACAGCGGCGGCTTCCACCAACATGGTCATTTTAGGGTTTCAAAAGAAGTTGTTGGTCGAATTGTCTCTAGACTCGGGCAAAATGTTTGTAACCGAGACTCGTTCAAACCACTTTAATAAAAAAAATTTGGACAAAAAAAAAATTTAATAAAAAAAATTTGGACAAAAAAAAAAGAAAACTGACCCACAAATTTAATTTACATATTATTATTATTGGGTAACTAAATTATGTGTCTCATATTATATTTTATGATTTTTTATTTATATACATGAAATGATATCACATGACTAGAATTACTCTTTTTCTAATTAAAATCTGTTTTTTTACTTTTTTTCTAATTACTCTTTAAGTTTATACATTTATAATTTTTCTTAGATCCTATTTTTAGTTATAATTTGATTAATATAATAATAAATAATATTGATATATAATAGTTTTCAAAATTAATATATTTATAGTTCTATCTAAATATAATAATTTGGATTTTTTTAGTATGCATCCCAAAAAATATATAAGATAAAATATTTTTTTGTCACTAATAGTAAATCTTATCTCATATTTAAATTTATAAAAATATTTTGAATTTTTACAAAATAAGTAAATTATGAGGACTGCCATTTAATCTCACGAATCATGTCCACGCTGCCATTTGACTCCAGCGTGAATAGTAATGCCACGAACGGATTTGTTACAAACGTTTCACTGTCTGCAAAAAAAGACCAGTCTGCCCCTGTGTTTACAAATATTTACGATTTGTGGACAGTCGTGTAATGTCCATAAACGATCAAAACGAGCCGTTTTACCCAGGTTAAATCGTAAATACCGACCAAAAAAAAAATCATAAATATCTATAAACATAGAGACACGCTGGTTTTCCCCCTCCTTAGAATGATAATGGTTCGTTCTTCATTTGAGAGAGACAACACCACATGAAATTCCTAATTTTAGGACTTAATTGTATCGACCATATATTCTGAAATAATGCAAAGAAATTTGCTCCAAACTCAGGAGCCAAGCTTGATTGTTGTGAAGATATCAACAAACGATAGTCGCACTTTACTGAGTAAATTTCTGATTGCGTATAGAGCCACGAGTATAAGCCAAGTCGATCAATATTACATGGATATATATGTAGAATAAGCTTAATTTCAGAAGCATATAAATAACGATTTAACTGTGATATATCTCATTGATCGTTGCTTTGAAAACGGATAGTGGATAATGATAAACACGTTGTTGTAACTCCATCATGTAATCTTGGTGGTCTGGCTGAGAGTGATCAATAATCCATGGTTCCAGTAGAACATTCATTTCTGTATCTAAATCTAATTCTTTTTTGACGCTTTTTCTCATGAAATCTCTAATAGCAAGAAGACTCCTCCATCCATAGGAGAGACGTTTAGGATTCAAAATGTAATTGGTTTAGTTCAAAATGTAATTGGTTTAGTTTGGTATAATATTTATAATTTGGTTAAGTGTAAACCATATGATCTCTTCTTATTATATAAGAAGACAAATATGTAAAAATTAAGAAGAAGGAACGATTTTATCGTAATAAACTTTTAGCTTCTTCTTCTTCTTCCTCATATTGTTTTTCACTTTCATTGTGAATACTTGTGAGAAACCTGTTAAACGTTGTTTATGTTGGATCACAATTTATAAAGCTCACAATTTATAAAGCAGGCGGGCTTTTTAAATTATAAGAATTTGAATGAGAAATGGGCTGGATAATTCAGACCCAAAAGAGAAGTTAAAAAGTCTTTTGTCCCACATCGACTAGAAAGGTGAAAGGTTTATGATATATTTATCATTAGAAACCAAGAGTGAGCATAACGATCACTGAGAGAGAGGATTGGGGAATCCACACGCGCGCACCACCACCACCGCAGCCGAGCCGGGCGCGGGCGCGTGGGCGCGAGGGGTCGTGGGGCTCTTTGGGCTCTTTGGGCTCGGGCGTGGGCAAGTGGTCCTTTCTTTTTGGACCAAATCCATGAGAAGCGGTTTTGATTT
>CM071717.1:58109945-58119959 GCA_036630335.1 Physaria fendleri | reverse complement strand
ATTTGAAATAAGTTCCGAACTATCTAAAAAGAAGTCATGGATGATATGCCGATATTTTTACCGTTTTCTAACCCTGATTTTCCGTTTTTCCAGAATATTTTTGTTTTGTTTCTTTTATTTATTAGAACTTTTATCCAACAAATAGAGAAAGAGTGTCAACGCTTTGAAAAGACGAAAAGATCAGAAATTAGAACTTAATAGACTACGTAACAGCTGGAAACTTCTTCACTAATGTATCCGTACAAATCAAACAAAACTCATGTTCCATAACTAAACCTTTACGGTAGAAGACATGCACCAAACCTAAGGGAGAGAAGAGTGATTAGGTCAAAGAGTTTTGAGGTTAGGGTACAAAGAAGAGTGATTAGGTCAAAGAGTTTTGAGGTTAGGGTACAATCAAAATGAGAATAACAAAAGCAACAAATGAGATTTTAACAAATTAAGAAGAAGGTGGGGAACAAAGGGAGCTTAATTCTGTTGTTTATCTCTATTTTAAAAAAGTTTACCATCTTTTTCTCTCATGTGGTATTATTGTTTTTTTTTTTTTTTTTTTTTTTTTTTTTTTTTTTTTTTTANTACGACATGTTTTTGTCACTTATACTAACACTTCTATTCCTTTCTCTTATTAACTTCCTTCATCTTTCTCTCTATTACTTCAAAACCTGTATATAAGGTTTCTTCTATCTTTAACGTATTTCTTTCTTTTATATCTTCCTTCCTTCCCGACCAGTTCAATTATTCAATTACTCATGTGGTATTATTGAGTGAAGAGAGAGTAGTTAAAACTGATTACACTAGACATTAGGGAGCAGATATGATCTCCAAATAGATTTTTGTTTCTTGATTTCCTTAGAAAAAGACATGAATTTATCAGTAACTAGTGTTGATTGGATCCGTGCTATGCACGGTTCTATCAATTAACAAAAGTAAATAAAAATATGTATTTATAATTAATTATAAAATAATAATAATTTTTATAAATTATTTAAAAAAATAAAATATTTGTTAATTAAAAAATCGTTGCAATAACATGGCCAGAAAGTAAAAAATACCAGAGGGCACTAGTCCTAGTAAAGATTTTTGATGTATGTTAGAGATCGCTAGTTCGAGTTGATATTTGAAAAAAATCTGGAATGAATTTAAAATGATTTAAGTTTCGTCCCAGAAAGATTTAGAATTCACATGCTTGAACTTCCTAAATATTCATTAAAAAAAAGAATTGTTTCTATATAAACAAGATTGAGTTATATTGAACTTTGGTTAAAAAAATAGATTTTAAAAAATTAAATTCAATCTATACATTTAATTATACTTTATTGAGCATATTTTTCGAACATGTAATATATTATCTTAAACACCTGTATGAATAATCATATGTTATCTTAAACACATGTATTCATATAAATTATCATGCATAATATTCTAGACTCTTACCAAAATTACATCTAACTATTTAGAATTTTCTTAATAAAAATCCAAATATGCATTAAAAAAAAAGTAGAAGTAATTACGATTAATTATATGGAAAATATCAAAATTAAACATATATAAATAATACTTACATCTTGTATAACAATATATCATGGAGTGTTCCAGTGATTTTGTACTATGTTTATCAAACATTACAAAAGTTGGATAATCTTTTCCATCATCGATTATTATTTCAATCTTCATTTTGCAAAAAAAAAATATATAAACTATTAGTATCTCACTACAAGAAAAAGAGTATAAAAATGACGATGATATTCGTAGTATATTCGTTGTTTATGGCCGTGAACAACGAATTTACAACGAAATGTTGTCGTTGTGTACAACTCGTCGTTTTTTATTATGTCGTCATTTTGTCGTTGTATTTTTATGACGAATTTGCGGCGAAATAGAATACAACGAATATACAAGAAAGCCAATACAACGACACTATTTAGCAATGAAATTACACCGACGGGATGCTTAAGATGATTTTGGAATGAACACATATTTTTTACTAATTAACATCGACCTCTTTAGTAACGAATGTATGACGGCTTGTATATGACAAAATTTTTTTTTTTTTGTTAATTTTGTATATGACAAATTTGTGATGCATATTTAGCAACAAAATTTTGTAGAATATTTAGTCTAAAATTTCTTATTCTTTTGGTCACAGAAAAAACAAATCAAATAAAAATCATTTTTTAAAATCATATCCTCTTTATAATAAAAACATCTAAATAAAAATACATAATTATTTTGTTACACAGAAAATTAAAAGAGATAAGGCATGAATACAAACCAATGTGTGTTGAAAATACTATACTGAAGACTAGCAAGAAAGGCTCCATCCATGCGATTTCATCTTTAGTTTCTTTAATTTTCTTGCTTTGACTCGGTTACTTCATGTTTTAGTAATGTCAACTATTTTTACCTCTGCACGAATTAATTGCAGAAAGCTGCATCAAAACTGGATTTCATCTTTAGTTTCTTTAATTTTCTTGCTTTGACTCGGTTACTTCATGTTTTAGTAATGGCAACTATTCTTACCTCTGCACAAATTAGTTGTAGAAAACTGCATCAAAACTGGTTGTGGGGGCGTTCTAGATGTCGGCGAATCCAACGTAACATCAAAAACAGCATCCACATGATCTTTATTTTGTCCCGCATCCTTCATCGGATTGGCATGCATATGAGTATGTTGTTACACTCATAGTCTCCATGGAATTTTATATATCCAAATATGATAATACGACCGTAGGCGTGGCCATAAAATCAAAAGAAGATTGGTGATGCATCCGCCTTTAGAATTAAAGACATCGATTAGGAAATAAACGTCTAATATTTACTTCAAACAATTTTTTTTAAATATACAAATTCCTAAAATTAAATTAAATTTAACTTTAAACATACTTATATAAGTATCAGAAATTTTAAAATACACTAACTTTAACTTTGAATGAGTAAGTTTTAATCAACAAAAGTTGATTAAAAATATATAAAATCATTATTATCTATTTAATCCAAAAACAATTATACGTAATTTACAACAAATTAAATCCAACAACACTTATTAATCTTGCAAATCAATAATAAAATACATTAGTCTTAAAATCAATAAAAACCCCGAGATAATCAATAAAAAACCCGAGATAATTTTTAAAAATAAAATTTCACTCAAACCTAGTTTATGGAATATTATAATATATTTATAAGAATTTATGTATCCCCAATCTGATATTTTTATTGGGATTGTTCTTAATTTATAATGGTTGGAAAAAAATATATAAAACATTAAACCAAGAAAAAAAAACGAAAAATTGAATTTTTTTTCTTTGTCAACCTCGAAAACTATAAAAACTGAAAATCCAATATTCATTCAATAGTGATTACGAACGAAACATCATCAACCCATATATTTTTTTTGTTAGATAAACATGTGAAAAATGACTACTAAATTGAAAACATACCCCATTTAACTAAAACTCATCCCTATTAAATTATCAATTTATCATTCAATCCTAAAAAGTACCTTAAATTTCTAGTTTAACTATAAAACAAGATTTATAGTTTAAAGGTGAAACTTACCTACTTAAATGGTGTTCCGCTTCCATGGCGATGACCGGATGAAGGTATGGCATCCGCGTGGGGCAAAAACTTTTAAGGGTCGGAGACGTGATGAGATTTAGGAGAAGAGGATTGGAGATGAGGATTGGAAATGAGAAAGCAGATGAATCTTTTCATTTTAATAGAGGAGCCGTCATAAATTCGTCATAAATCTAAACGAGTAGTTGTTTTTCCATAGTAATATTATGACGAAATTACAACTTCAGCATTGGGAATCCAAAACTTCTCAAGCACGATTGATAAAATCGAGGCGGAAGGTGCAAAGTCAAAAAGTTTTGAATTCTCAAGATACAACGAAATTACTACACCCGTTGTTTGCAAAGTCAAAAAGTTTTGAATTCTCAAGATACAACGAAATTACTACACCCGTTGTTATTTCGTTGTAGATTTGCAATGAATTAACGACGGCCTACCACAAATAAAAAGTTGATGTTGGTTAAACATGAAACATCGAAATTACTACGCTATGTTATTATTTCGTTGTAACGAGGCGGAAGGTACAAAGTTAAAGAGTTTTGAATTCTCAAGATACAACGAAATTACTACACCCGTTGTTATTTCGTTGTAAATTTGCAACGAATTAACAATGGGTTATACAAAAAAAGAAAATTGGATTAGGTTGCGATCTCAGAGCATCAAACTTGGGTCGTGCAATCTTGAGTATAAGTATGTTACCAAGCGAGTTGTGTTATTATACGTTAACTTTCATGAATCAACACTAATATAAAGTACATCTAATTTTATTCGGTTTCTCCGGTTCCCTTACAGTTCTTGAAAATCGTTTCTCTCGATCATAAAGTTTAGTTGGAATTTTCTATTAAAAAATTTGGAAACTAAATATATACATTATAATAACAAAGTGTTAATTTATATAAAACAAAATAAAATAATTTATTGTAGCCAAATATGACGTTTACAACCAAGGTTTTTTGGATGTAATAACCTCCGTATGTAATAAAATTTGATGTTGTCAAGAATTATGCCGGCTCAATATAATCAATATAATCGTTACATCAAAATAAATTGGATAATACAAAAAAAATTATTATCAAGACTACAATTTCGTAAGTTACAAAATCATCATTTTGTTGATTAAATAGGAATTTGTTTTTGTTTTTGTTCTTTTTTTGGTTTTCGTTTATTTTTGTAGTTTTTAAAACTACTATAATACATTTCTCTGTACGGTCGTTGTAAAATTGTTGCTTATTTAACGACGAATTTACGAGAATATTAAAATATTATTTCTTTTACAACGTTTTCAGTTCAGTCGACGTTAAATCATTGTTATTTCGTTGTATAATAATACAACGCCTATTGTGGTGTAAATAATGCCGTCATTTTTGAGGCTCAATTCTTGTAGTGTCTATAATATCTAGAAAAATATGATAAGCTAAAATATGAATGAGAAGATGAATGTGAACAATACTCTATTTATAACCAAAAAAAATGAAATTTATCTATTAAATTAACATTTTCGAAAATGTTAATTTAAAAATATAGAAAGAGCTATGATCGGTTCAGATACTGAACCATCGATTACGTGGCGAGTACAGTGCCGTTAGATGTTGGATTTTGATGAATGGATGGTTCAGATCTATTTTTATTTAATGCACAAATCAATGCGATACAACTTCTGTATGACATTTAATCTAGAAGACATACAAAAACTCCTGATGAGCTAAAAAATAATGAAACATCTTTATAGCTCAAACATTTCTATAATCTTAATTTTTTTACGGCATTAATGTCTGCGACTAGGACGACCAATGTGCCGGTACATGACCAAAGAACAAAGAAACATGACTCATTAGCTTATCTTTTCTAGAAAACTTAGTCCCACAAATCTTTTCTAGAAAACTTAGTCCCACAAGAACAAACCCACTTTACATCCCCACAATGCTTCTCGTGTGTCCTAAGATCAGACAAAACCGAGAAATGCTTCACACCGCATCTCCTGCACATATACATTTTAGGACAATGACTCCTCTTGTAATGATTCTTGGCACAAATCACAGATTTCAACGGCTGAAACTTCTCGTGTTTCTGATTCCATCTACACCCTTGTTGAGGACACGAGTAGTAATGTTTCTTTAACTCGTATTCTCCTTTCTTCTCCTGGCTCGTTGGACTGATCAATGCTTCACGTGTCTTGTATTCGTCTCCGTGTGCTCTCATGTGCATCCTGGCTCGTTGGACTGATCAATGCTTCACGTGTCTTGTATTCGTCTCCGTGTGCTCTCATGTGCATCCTTAGATTCGCGTCTCTTTTAAAGCCTTTCCCACAAATGTGGCAGTAATGTGTGTATTTGGCCAGTAGATCCTCTGCGTCTAGCTCTAATATCTCGTAGTTTCCGGATTTTGATTCAGAACGATGATGTTTTTTTTTAGGGTTTAGGGTTTGTGGTTCGTACCAGCTAATATTCTGGTCAGGAAATGAGATATGTCTTCCTTCTTGGAGACCTAAGAGATTGGTCGGATCTTGCATAAAATCATGATCTTGTCGGGAAAACTCCATGACCGTTGCATCTTCGGTTTGATTATTATTAACATCATTGCTGTTGTTAGATCCAGTGTGGAGTTGTTGGCAAGTGAACAACATGGAAGAAGCAGACGTGATGATCTCTTGAACCAAACTTCCCATGTTAGCCATAGCCAAAGACGTTGACCCCGAGGATTGGTTAGAGATCATGTAGAAACTTACTAGAGATTGAATCTGATGAACTTTGTCTTGCAAGTTAGAGAGATTGTACACTAGAGAGTGTGATACGTCCTCGTTATCCAATAATTTCGTCCCGGCCAGCGTCAGATGATTATTGTGAATTTGTATTGAGGAAGTAGTACTGGTAGTCCCGGTCCCGGAGAAGCTAGACATTGATCCTGCACCTCCATTTGTAATATACTCATCTTGATTCATCGTAGATGTATATGAATGAAGAATCTATCTTTTGTTTTATTCTTTAAGTTTCATTTGATTGTATTTGCTTCTTAATATTTTTTGTCGTATATTTGTTTCATATATATATACCAGACGGTCTAGACTCAAGATGCCTTGAAGAAGACACCATACCCTATACCGTTATAAAATACTCGTGATCACGACTCAATAACTCATGAATGCAAATAAACATATACGTGTCACATATACTAATAATTATTCTTGTCAATATACTAATTAAATTGGTTAATAACGAAGATAAGCTATTGAACCTGACGATGTTTTGAACATTGCTTCGATTCAAACATTCATAACATAAATAGAAGGCCAAATCAAACTAAATATTTTTTGAAATTTAAATAACGTATATGACTTATCTACATTTGGTTGAATATGGAATAAATAGAAATGTGATGTGAAAAATAACGTATATGACTTATCTACATTTGGTTGAATATGGAATAAATAGAAATGTGATGTGAATATGATTAACTCTCGGAAGTCAACTCGAGAGAGCAAAAAAAAGACCATCCCTAGCTAAAGCCTTCCCCAAATAAACCCTTAAAAACAACTTAATTTGTATCTTAAAATAAACGATAGAAAGACTATCTTACCTAAGTCAAATTGTTAGTGTTTTTATCATGTCCTTTTCTTGATGTATTCTCAAAATATAACTATACATTCATATATAAATACTAAATCAAAAAGAAAGATTATCAAGCTATATAATATAATCTTATGTCACATCTATCTTAATTATCTGCTTATATGCACATATATTGTATACGCGGACCTTACATGAAATGCAATTATCGTGTAGTCACCGGCATGAGTTTATCATTATTTTGCTATTAGTTTTATTACGAAGTGATGATTCATGCTGTTTTTTCTTCGTTTAGATTTGGTGAATCTTGTTTTTGGCTGTCGGAACAATAAAAAATGTCTCGTTATGAAGATAGATTTTTAAAAGAGTTTAGGGTTAGATAATGTCACTAAATGACAAAGAACTTTCTACCGCCGTATCTCCGCGGCGTGCTTCTGCTCTCAGATGGTTGTGGTCCATCTGCCCTCCTTATCGACTAATCGGCCCACTAAACCCTAATCGGACCATCTCCCTGCGTTTACTCAGCCCACTAAGGCCCAGCAATTGTAATTTGATAATTTCGTAAATAAATGAATCTTATAATTCAAAATCAATTGTTATAAGTGGATAATGTCATTGATAAACTATCTTACACATTAATGTTGTTGCTGTTGTTGAACTACTAAAACAGAAACCCTAGGTCTTAAATCTTTAGACGCAAGCAAATCTCCAATGACTCCTAATTCAGGAAGCTCCATCCACTCAGCTAATCCCAAGAAATCAAATGAACCATCGTCGTGACCCCTCCCTACGATCATCAAATCATTGTATTCCGCCAACGATCTGACAGTAGTAGCCACCTCTGGTCCACCGTTTACTATCTTCTCCGTATAAGTAAAATTTGTAGCTGTGGAATATGTTGCTTTTAAATCATTCAAGACTTCATCATCAAGAAGGTAATCCCAATTCTTGGACTTATCTGGTTCTCTACCAGACAAGAATCTTGTCACAGTGAGACACACTCTAGGGTTATGTCTCATCCTTTTCGCAAAAGAGAGGGCTTCACGATCATCTTTTCCTCCAATGAAGATTACACCGACGTTAATGGTACTATTAGTCCTTTTCTTACCTTTATAATATCCTCGGTAATTGAATACTCCGATAGAACAAGGAGCGAGATCGAGGAGAGAAGAGTTCAAACGTCTGATCATAATATCATCCGATTCATATAATCCATCAGGTGACCATCTTCGTCCAGAAGGGATGATAATCATCGATGTGAGATGATCTAAAGCGAGATTACAAATATCTTGATCCATTAGATTCTCATGAGAATAAGCTGTGTATGAATTAACAGTTGTAGATTCCCAATTATCTTGTTGAAACTCGGTGAAAGCTAGCATCATTGTTTGGATGTAAGAGTTTTGAAGAAACCTTGCTTTAGACCTCTTGTCGTGTGGTATCAAAACAGGAAATGTACTTCCGGAGAGTTTCACTAAGTGCAAAGCCGTAACAGCAATGATTCCTCCTCTGTCTTTGGTCTCGTTGTTTAGTGGAAAAGTAAGCAATTCAAGAAGCGAGATCGCACCAGAGATGTTGTCTGGTTTGTGTAAACAAGTTAGAATCTTGAGATCTGAGTTTGATTTTAAATGCATAATGTCTCTCTTGACATATCCAATATACTTCCTCTTTGGATCATATAGTGCCTTAGTTAGGTTTTTAAGATTTACTTACGCTTCTACTATTGGCGGCATCAAACAAGCATAAGTCGACAAAACCCTTATAGTTCATGATAACAGCGAGGATAACAGACTCTCTACGAGGTAACTTGCAGAACAAGCAAGTTACAAAACAAGTTATCCATTTAACAACCACAGTAAGAGTCACCAGAAATATGTTAAGGCCGATATCATCGAACGCATACAAAACCCTTGCAACGTCACCTTTCATGGTCATAACAGCAATTGAAATAGGGAAAAATATGTTTGTAACCAAGCTCTCATACTTGGCTTCTAAAGCAGATCCTAGAGGTGGACCATCTGGGATCGCCATCCCTACCAATAAAGGTCCAACAACATGGATTTGGTTGAAAAAAGATGAGTAGATACTTGCGGCGATTGCGACCATGGTTGTTAAGTATATGTACTTTTTTGGTACGGTCTTGCCTTCTGGGGTAGTGTTAACTATTAGGGTTGCTGTTGGTCTCACAATGAAAAAGATCACAAGGATTAAGAAGATCACTGCTACTAAGTCGCGGTTGGCTAAGCTGATCGATATGTACCTGTGGTTCGTTTTCAAAATATCAATAAATTATGCAAATGCAGCAATTAAACTCCTAAATCGACGCATACCTGTAAGTTCCAACGTAGGAGACTAATATCAAAGAGATAAATGCAAGAAGATCATTGATAGCAGCTACAGAAATGGCGATACGACCGACCAGAGAGTTTGGAATTTTGAGCTCATATAAAAGATGTGTTACCACCGGTAATAGGGTTACTGCTTGAACCGAAGCAATCACGGTACGTTCTGTTGGAGCTAGCCTTAAAGGCATATATGAAGGATCAACCTTATCGAGACGAAAGTTTCTAAAAGCTAAACCGCTGATTATTGTCACGACAAAGGATGAAACCGCAATCGCAATTGACTTATTACCGATCTGAAACACTGCTCTTTTGTTTGTCTTAACGCCCATCAAGAACGTGAACATTACTAAACCAAGCCTCGCTACACTTTCCAAAGCTACGTTTCCGGGAACATCTAATGATAATTTGTCTGCTGAATATTCCAAGAGATCAAATAGCTGTGGTCCCAAAATCATACCGGCCTAGTTTGGAAAAAAAAATGGTTACTTGCGAAACAAGATATTGATATTTGTGAATGTTTCTTTTTAACTTAC
>CM071717.1:58064063-58075908 GCA_036630335.1 Physaria fendleri | reverse complement strand
GTATGGATCCGATCGGGTTTTGGCTTCGGGTCGGGCCAACCCGAAAACCCGACAAAATCGGTTCGGCGCGGGTCGGGCTTTTCGGGTCGGTATTAAGGCCCAGGCCTAATTCAGATAAGCCTAAATGATTCTTAATTTTTTGTTGACTGATCTTTAAGTATAACTGTAGTTAATTATGATTAAGACGGTCTTTAATTAGCCCATTGAAGTGGGTTTTGTTGGGAGTCAAGATATGGGCCTTAACCCAATTGTTCCTTCACCCAATATTGTCTCGGGTCTCTGGGAAGATTTTCCTTTATTTGTTCTTTCACCTCCGCTTCAAAGTAAAGAGAAGACTTAATTAGGGTTTAGTCAAAACGAACTTAACACAATATCCGAAACCAATTTTAGATCAGAGCTCGAGAGACGTTAACTGCGAAAGGAGGAATAATATTGGATTTGGAGGAAATAGATATTGTAGGATGGAAGACGATCAAAGTAACATTCATGAACTCGATTTGGGAAAAGCTAATCTGCCGATTTGGTTGATGAAGTGTCCTGTAGTTGTCGCCAAGGCGTGGCAAAAGCAAGCTCCTTCGTCCTCTTCCTCTTCTTATTATAAATCGGAATCTATTAACATGGCTAAGGTTGTACACACCCGTGATCCTCTAAAGAATTCGTCCGAGGTATTGGATTCATCTTCCGTTTTGATTCTCAATCTGAACATGTTTAAAGACTTAGTTCCAATGGAGGTCTTTTCCAATGCTAATCAAGGTGATTTTGCTTTTCTGATTGATAACATCAGTTCAGATTTATGTTCTTCGTTTTGCTTTTCATCTCACACTAGGTGAATCTACTTTAGGTTATCCAGCTGCTGAAGGAAAGATAGAACAAAAATTCGATATGAAGCCACATGGTGAAGATATTGAAGTATATGGAAGGCTTTGTCGGGAGAGATCAAGTAAAGATATGGAAGGCTTTGTCGGGAGAGATCAAGTAAAGCCAATGTTAAAAATCGACAGCTTCAGGTATGTATCTGCCCATTCAGGTGTTTGTTTTCCTTTACTCTCCTACGCATGCACTTAAGCAGTTGCTGATATAAGAATGAATTGCTCTATAGCTTATTGATAATGACCGTGGAGTACTACATATGAGGCCCATGCCTGGAATGTTTGGTTTAGTTTCCTCAAATTCAAAGGTAAAATGCTATTCTCTTCTCAATGATTTTGCATGTATAGAGTAATCAATGAGATGGTAAGAGTTAATAAATCAGCGATTCAGCTTCAATGCTAATTCATTCGTTGGACTTATATGATTTAGGATGGAAACCTCAAGTAATGATCTGAAAACTTTGATTATCTGTCTTTATCACTGATCAGCCTTACCAAGGTAGTTGTGTTTGAATGAGCAGGAAAAGAGGAAACCTCCCCTAGTCAAGCAAACCGACGTAAAGAGGACAAGGAGAGACCGTGGTGAGCTTGAAGCGATAATGTTCAAGCTATTCGAAGGCCAACCTAACTGGACATTGAAGCAGCTTGTGCAAGAGACGGATCAACCAGCACAGTTTCTGAAAGAAATAATGAACGAGCTGTGCGTGTACAATAAGAGAGGATCAAACCAAGGGACATATGAGCTTAAACCTGAATACAAGAAAGCTGCTGAAGATGATACAGGTGGAGAGTAAAAGCAATCATCTGTATAGCACAATATACATATGCCATAGCATAACATTGTTATTAACTCTCAAGTTACTAACTGAGGGAAAAAAATTTAGCAGTGAAAGACTGAAGAGGAGAAAAGAAAGCTTTTGTTTTATTAATCCGAACAGAGACAGATACAAAAGTGAGTGTTTGGTCCGGTTTGATTGAAACTGACACTCAGTTTTGGTTCAATTTGCCCAAACATTTCAATTTTTCAGAGATGGATACAGTTCTTCCATAACCAAACCAGTGTATTGTCATTGTTTAAAACTTTAATGGATTTGTTAATTATTCTTTTTATGAAATTTGGACAAATAATAATTGTTTTCTATTAAAAATAATAATAATAATCGTTTTTGTAAAAAAGAAGTAATTGGGCCTTATTTGTTTAAATAGGGACTGAAAACAAATATTAATACTGGGCCTGGGTTTTGCCAAACTTTACATTTCAATCCGTTTAATTTAACTACAGTCCACTTCCTACCCGAACAGTGGAAAATGTGCCAAGTCTGCAGAACCCCTAAATACGCGGAAAAACAATACGATCAATCTCCCCCACCCAACTCATTCGTTCCCGATCCATGGAGAACTCATCGTCATGATCTAATTCATCAACTGATTCATTTCTAGGTTAGTCTTTAACAAGCTACTTAAGTTCCGCATTTTCGCTTCTTTTGATATTTTCCTGTCGCTTCTGAATCTCCAATGTTCGATCATTTGCGAATTCATCACGGTCGGCGAGATTCTGAGTGAAGAAAACAAAACATTAGTCGTTGGATGATTTTCAATATTCAATTCATCACGGTCGGCGAGATTCTGAGTGAAGAAAACAAAACATTAGTCGTTGGATGATTTTCAATATTCAAAATTCGATTAGGTTTGAGCTGAAAATGCTGGTTGTTTGATTTATTTTCGTGTGTCAAAATCGGACTTAATGTTGATCACACATTGATAGCTGAGATTCTGAGAAACTGCTATGGTCTTTGTTTAATCAGTGACACTGTAACAGGTGTAAATTCTCTTTTCTTGTGAATATCTTTGTGATTTAAGTATGGCTGATGTCTTATTATAGTCTTTTAAACTCAGATTCTGAATGGACGTTGAAGCTAATCAACAACCAAAGCAAGAGAGATCGAGAAAGAGATGGACTCCATTTCTTGACAAGGTTTTAGCTGACTTGGTGGTTAAACACATCCAAGCAATAGACGGACAGAACAATGTTTTCAATAGAAAAAAATGGAATAACATTCGTGTTGAGTTCAATGAGCAGACTGAGCTTAACTTCAACACTAATCAATTGAGAAAGCATCTTGATGTTCTGAGACAACGCTATAATACACTTAAATCGTCCCATGATCATAATGAGTTTGTTATCGAAGAGTTTGACTTGTGGGAAGATTGTGGTGTAAGTCTACTCTTATCCTTTTTAGGTTCAAGCATTGATTTTTGGGCTGACTTTGTATTTACCCTTGTACTGTTGCCCTCGTGGTCACAGGTAGAGGCTAGGAGTGAACCAGTTAAAGTTAAGTACTGTCCCATTTATGACCAACTTTGCACCATATTTGCTGATGATCCAGTTGATGGTAGATATGCTCAGTCAAGTCATTTTGAGGGATTAGAAGAATGTATAGCAACTGTGAATATATCAACATCAAATGTACCACAAGCAAACAAAAATTCCGTGGATAGAAAAGGGAAGAGAAAACCCTCTTTGGGACCGAGCCAGATTGATCCAGCAGCATTGGAAACAATGGCAGGTACTTTGTTAAACATGGTGACTACTCTGAAATCAAGAATGGCTTATTCCAAAACGCAAGAGGACAGATTTAGTATTACAAACTGTATCAATGTGCTTGGCGAGATAGAGAACATGGATGAAGGTGTCTACTTTGCCGCTTTAGACTTATTTGAGAACCCTGGTCTTAGAGAGACTTTTATGTCTCTTAATAGTAACAAGTTACGGTTAACATGGCTGCAAGGTAAGTACAAGAAGCTTTTAAGTACAAGAAGCTTTACACCAGGTGCTATTTCTCACAAGGTGTACGGACAAAGTGCTATTTTCAAAAATAGACCCTATTTTAAATAATTTATGGTGGAAATTATATTTCAAAAATATATATAGATTACACTAATTAACAATGAATGTGAATAGGTAGTTGGATCAAATATTGACAACACTAATTAACAATGAATGTGAATAGGTAGTTGGATCAAATATTGACAGAGATTAGTGGTAATGTAACAATTTTCAAACCGGTCCATAGACTATCCCATTACCGTATATTTTCTAGTTTTGAACCGAGTAAACCGTATAATTAGTGGTCATGTTCAACTGATAAAATGGAAACTAATATTTTATTTAATTAAAATATGTAGAAGTTTTCTTATATCGTACGTAGTACAGGAAAATTTCCTTTATCATAAGTAAGAAGAAACTATATATATATATATATGTATCTCGAGAAGAAGTTTAATTATCAGATTAAAATCATATTCTTAAGTTCAATCTTTACTCCTTATTCAGAGAACTCTTTCTCTTCAATTTTTCTTGCTATTCACAAAATTCAAGACTTCTTCTACAGTCTAATAATGGATCTTAGGTTGCTATTGATCTTCCTCATCTTTTCCACTTTGTTCGTTTCTGGTACGAGTCTTTCCCTGGATAGATTTAGTAATGACTGTTATTGCGACTTTATATGATGATGATTTAGGGATTTAATATTATGTTTCTTGTGTATAAACAGGTGTTAGATCAAGGAGCTTCATAATGGAGAACAGATGCGAATACACAGTATGGCCAGGACTTCTATCAAACGCCGGAATTCCTCCACTTCCAACCACCGGATTCATCCTTCAAAAAGGCGAATCACGAACAATCGAGGCTCCAGCCTCATGGGGAGGTAGATTCTGGGGAAGAACACAATGCTCCAACTCCACCGACGGAATAAATAATTTTTGGTGGAATTATATTTCAAAAAATACTAGACTAAATAAAAGTGAATGTTCAATAGGTAGCTGGATCAAATCTTGACGGGCATTAGTGTTAATGTAACAATTTTCAAACCGGTCCCTAGACTATCCCATTATCGTATTATTTCTAGTTTTGAACCGATGATTAGTGGTCATCTGCATCTGATAAATGGAAACTAATTATAAACTGATAAATGGAAACGAATATTTTATTTAAGTAAAATATGTTGAAGATTTCTTATATCGTACGTAGTACAGGAAAATTTCCTTTTATCATAAGTAAGAAGAAACTATATATATGTATCTCGAGAAGAAGTTTAATTATCAGACTAAAATCGTATTCTTAAAACCTTTACTCCTTATTCCGAGAACGCTTTCTCTTCGATTTTTCTTGCTATTCAGAAAAATTCAATACTTCTTCTACAGTCTAATAATGGATCTTAGGTTGCCATTGATATTCCTCATCTTTTCCAATTTGTTCGTTTCTGGTACGAGTCTTTCCCCAATGATTTTGTTATTGTGACGGTCTGTGATGATCTAGGGATTTTAATCTTCTGTTTATTTGTGTATAAACAGGTGTTAGATCAAGGAGCTTCACAATTGAGAACAAATGCGAATACACAGTATGGCCAGGACTTCTATCAAACGCCGGAATTCCTCCACTCCCAACCACCGGATTCATCCTTCAAAAAGGCGAATCACGAACAATCGAGGCTCCAGCCTCATGGGGAGGTAGATTTTGGGGAAGAACACAATGCTCCAACTCCACCGACGGAATATTCACATGCTCCAACTCCACCGACGGAATATTCACCTGCCTTACCGGAGATTGCAGATCCGGCAAAATCGAATGCTCTGGATCCGGCGCAATACCTCCAGCAACACTAGCCGAATTCACATTAGATGGATATGCAGGTCTCGATTTCTACGACGTTAGTCTAGTCGGAGGCTCCAGCCTCATGGGGAGGTAGATTTTGGGGAAGAACACAATGCTCCAACTCCACCGACGGAATATTCACATGCTCCAACTCCACCGACGGAATATTCACCTGCCTTACCGGAGATTGCAGATCCGGCAAAATCGAATGCTCTGGATCCGGCGCAATACCTCCAGCAACACTAGCCGAATTCACATTAGATGGATATGCAGGTCTCGATTTCTACGACGTTAGTCTAGTCGACGGTTACAACGTCCCGATGCTTGTGGTTCCACAAGGAGGCTCAGGTTTAAACTGTAACAGCACCGGATGTGTAGCGGATCTAAACGAATCGTGTCCGTCGGACCTAAAGGTGACGAGTGGTGGAGATAGTAACGAAACGATGGCATGTAAAAATGCTTGTGGTTCCACAAGGAGGCTCAGGTTTAAACTGTAACAGCACCGGATGTGTAGCGGATCTAAACGAATCGTGTCCGTCGGACCTAAAGGTGACGAGTGGTGGAGATAGTAACGAAACGATGGCATGTAAAAGCGCGTGTGAAGCGCGTGTGAGGCTTTCCGTACACCGGAGTATTGTTGCAGTGGCTCCCACGGAACACCTGACACGTGTAAACCGTCGTCGTACTCGTTGATATTTAAAACGGCGTGTCCACGTGCTTACAGTTACGCTTACGATGATCAGAGTAGTACTTTTACTTGTGCCCAGTCTCCTAATTACCTCATTACGTTTTGCCCTTCTTCAACAACCAGGTTAATCATTACGTTTTGCCCTTCTTCAACAACCAGGTTAAAATTCCCTTTATACCCTTGTTATATTTTATTATTATATTATCCAATCTAAATGGGACACGTGGCGAAATCGGTAGTATTTAATCACGGCATTTATTTATTGGTCTGTTGCAGTCAAAAACCATCTAAAGTTCAGAGTCCAGCTCCGGCGACGACTTCTGACGGAGACAGTAGTCCAGCTCCGACGACAAATTCTGACGGAGAAAGTAGTCCGACGTGGTCGCCGACAGAGACTCCGATAATAAACGAAGGAGATTTGGAACCGAGTAAAAGAGCACCGTGCACGATGCACCAAAGAAGAACTATGGAGCAGAGTAGAGGATCACCGTCTACGAAGTACCAAAGAGATTTGGAAAAGAGTAAAGGATCAGTGTCCACGTGTTATCTTTCATTAGGTGGATTCACAATCATTCTCGCGCTGGCGTTTTTATTTTACGTTGAACCACGTTGAGACAATGTGGTGGAAATTTTGTTGGATTTTTTTTTTAAAATATAGTTAGGATTTCAACAAAGAATTAGAATATTGAGTATACATTATAAAGTAATCTAATGTTTTTAGAATAAGAGACTAGCAGCAGATTCAGAATATAGTCCGTGTATACATTATAAAGTAATCTAATGTTTTTAGAATAAGAGACTAGCAGCAGATTCAGAATATAGTCCGTCCTAAACTAAAAGAAGACACCATTAATTCCACCAAGTTGTTGAACCAACACTATCCCAACCTTTTACGCTCACAAAGAGGAGATTATAAAGACAATGTTTCTTATGGTAGGGAGAGTAGAAGATATTCAATGTCTGTACCATAAGTGCGAAATAAAATCTTGTAGTGAAGTTTCAAAATCATATGTCATACACATTTTTGCCTAATGAAAAGCATCACATAAGAGTGCATTAACCAAAAATATGCACTAACCTTAGGCACATAAGAGTGCATTAACCAAAAATATGCACTAACCTTAGGTAGTAATAAGCAGAGTATCTTACGGGGTACCAGCCACCGAGGGGATGAAATGGAGACCTACAGGTATTAGTAGTGTGCACAGGAAAATATCCCTAAAATTTAAGAAAAGCCAAACCTATAAAGTTGATTAGAGCGTACCATTCATAATCAGATCTCAAGTGTTGTGTAATGAGATTTACCCAAAACTGCAATAAAATTCATCATGGAACAAATTAAAGACGCCAACATTATGCCAATTGTCACTGAGAGCTACAACGAAAAATCCATTTATTGTTAGCGTAAAAAGAGTCAGTTCATACAATGACATCTTCACTTTGGAAACTTTCTTAAATTCATCAAGCCTTACAAAAGGCTGATCAGGCCTGTAGACAATTGAGTCTACCGATCTTTAGAACACCATCATACAAATGTTTGTTATGGGGTTTTTTATCCTCTATCAGTTTGATATACCATAATATCTCAAGAGAGAGAGAGCTATATAGATTATGCAGAAACTGAAATGTTTATCAATAGTAGAATATTGAATTGTTATCATATTGTCTGATTCACAACAACAAATTATCTTTATGGGCACTAGAGATTCTAACCTCACTGTTTACTATTATTAAAGAACCATTAAGCCTACACATCACTGTGCCGTATACTGAATGTCATATACATCTCAGCGAGATGTATTTTTTATGCAGATACTTAAAATTTTCAAGACATCGTTGTGCAACAAGTCTAAATAAAGGCTGACTAGTTTATGCAAAAATTGAATTTATCTCTCTGTTATCATGATGTTGTGACTAGTTTATGCAAAAATTGAATTTATCTCTCTGTTATCATGATGTTGCCCCAGCCACAACAAACTATATATAGACGGAAGGTCATTGAATTCTTCAGGTCACTTACAAGTCCCAATCATGATGTTGCCCCAATCACACAAAGTATCATGATGTTGCCCCAATCACACATTGTTTAACAACGAAAATTCTCCAGTTGAATATTACATGTTATCCCAGCTCAAAAAATTGACATATAAGAAGACATTTAAAGCAACAGAGATATTTTAATTCTCTATATATAGATTTTCAGCAGATCCGTTGAAATTTGCAATCCAGTATATCCAGTCAAGCTCTCCTCTATCAAGATGCATAGTATTCGACTTAAATTAATGCTTGTCACAGCCATTAAGACAGAGTTTTAGCGGAGAATCAAGTTTCCATTCTCTACTACATCATTACAAAAGCTCGTTTTAGAAGCAGAACATTGAATGGCATAATGTTGTCATAGCCCCAACAATCCTTTATTTAGGACATTTATTCCCCATCAAATTACTTAATATTGAGTATGATGATACCTCAGCTAGATATATATAGTTCAGGCAGAGAACTGAATTTCTTAGGAAGGACAAAACTTACAAAAGGCTGAGTAATATCAGAGGTTTAGCAGTCAATTGAGTATCCAGATCTCTGCAATATCATCAGACAGTTGTTCCAACCCAATAATATATGTTGTCTGATCTTCCCAGTCAAAGCAAGCATTATAAATCTAGACTTGGATTTATAAATCTTGCAGAGATTTATAATGTTTTCCCAGTCAAAGCAAACTATCTTTATAGGGCATTCTAGATTCCAATCTCACCCTTAACTATTAACCATTGAGCCTCCTTATCAGTTTGCAGGATATTGAATGTGATGTATATTAAAGAACGGATATTGAATGTGATGTATATTAAAGAACCATTGAGCCACCTTATCAGTTTGCAGAATATTGAATGTCTATGTATATCTCAACGAGATGTACTTTTAGTCTCATGATGCTGCTCCAGCCACAACAAACTATTTATAATGAATTTTTCAGGTCACCATTTAACAAAAGTTGACTGATATATGCAGAATTTAAAGTTTTCTCTCATTCCAATCTTAGGTTCACTAAACAAAGATTTAATACTTTTGTACCTAATAAGTTGACATTTATCATATCTTAACCCAGACGTATTTCCCACCATCAGAACACCATTCAAAAAGCCTTAGTAAAAACATATATGTTCTTGTTGGGTGTCTGAACCCAAAAGTTTTTAGCCTCAATCGTTAATTGTTTAAGAAACCTCAATAATGGACACTTTGTCTGAACCCAAATCCGAATGGTTAATTGTTCAAGAAACCTCAATAAAGGACATTTTCAACAATAAAAAAATGCAGAAATGTTGAATGTTTGTCCCAGCTCAACACTGACAAATATAAGCAGACGTTTCAGCATATATAAATTGAACCTTACTAATATATTCCCCACTCAACCAGATATATAGATTTTCAGCAGATGTTAGAAGAACAATTTACTTTTGTAACTGTCTCTTTACCAATCGTTAGTTGTTTAGGAAATAGCTAGATAAGCTTTTGCCTTTTGTGCTAGGCAACATCATGGGACAAGCTTTTGTATTAAGCAACATCAGAGAGACAATTTACCCAAGTGAGTAATCAGACATACACAACCATATAATGTGTAGTCCCTTTCCTTTGTAACTGTTTCTTTCCCAATCTAGACAAGCTTTTTGTTAGAGGACCTTTTGCTCTCTATCAATATGCAGAGTATTGACTTTTGTTAGAGTCTCTTTCCCAATCTAGACAACCATATACCATGTTTGTCCAAACCAATAAGATAAGAGTTTTTCCCAATCAAATTATAAAACATTGGGTATGATGATACTCAGGCAAATAATTGAATTTCTTAGGACGGATAAGCCTCACAAAAGGCTGATCAAGCCAGTAAGAATTGAGTTTTAGCAGACAATTGAGTATCCCTACCTATCTCTGCAACATCATCTGCAACATCATCAGACATGTTGTCCCAACCCAATAATACATATTATAGTCTTTAAAATTTTAGCAGACACTTGAGTGAGCCAAACAGTTTTTGCAGAAGACACGCTAACTTTCTTTAAAGGGACAATAATTTCTTTAGCAGACACTTGAGTGAGCCAAACAGTTTTTGCAGAAGACACGCTAACTTTCTTTAAAGGGACAATAATTTCTTTATATAATCTTTAGAACACCATCAAATAAAGCTTTTCTGAGAGACTTTTATCCTCTTATCAGTTTGCAGAATAGTGAAATATCATAACAGTAGACTATCTTGTTGTCCGAGTCACAACAGCAGACTATCTTTAGGGGCATTGGAGATTATTCCAAACTCACCCTTAACTATTAAACAACCATTGATTGAGCATCCTCATCAGTTTGCAGAATACTGAATGTCATATCTCAAGGAGACGTCATTAATAAGCAGCTGCTTGAATTTCTCAAGACATCGTTGTGCAACAAGCCTTAACAAAGGCTTATTGATATATGCAGAAACTGAAGTTTTCTCTCATTCCAATCTTAGAACACCATTAAACAAAGCTATAAGACCTTTGTACTTCATAAGTTCACACAATATTGAATTATCTCATATTTTAAGCCAGATGTTCCACCATCATAACACCATACAAAAAGCCTTAATATAGACAACTATTTTCTTATTGGCTGACTGAACCCAAAAGATTTTAGTCCCAATAATTGTTCAGAAAACTTCAATAAAGAACATTTTCGACAATCAAATATGCAGAAATGTTGAATGTTTGTCCCAGGTAAACATTAATAGATAAGAGGACTATAGACAACTATTTTCTTATTGGCTGACTGAACCCAAAAGATTTTAGTCCCAATAATTGTTCAGAAAACTTCAATAAAGAACATTTTCGACAATCAAATATGCAGAAATGTTGAATGTTTGTCCCAGGTAAACATTAATAGATAAGAGGACGTTTCAGCAGACCATTGAATTTCGAAATCTGACATAACTAGCGAAGCTGTTGTTAAGAGGACAGATTACTTTTGTGTTAGGCAACATCATGGGACATAACTAGAGTTGTTAAGAGGACAGATTACTTTTGTGTTAGGCAACATCATGGGACATAACTAGACAAGCATTTGTTAGAAGAACAAATTAGTTTTGTAACTGTCTCTTTCCCAATCGTTAATTGTTTAGGAAATAGCTAGACAATCTTTTGTTATAGGACGTTTACTTTCGTGTTAGGCAACATCATCAGACATTACAGGACAATTTTCCCAAGTGAGAAACCAGACATACACAATCATATAATGTGTATTCCCTTCCATTTGTGACAGAAGCCTTACAAAGGCTTATTGATATTATATGCAGACATTAAAGCATGTACAACTTGTTAAAGGAATTTTATCCTCCATCAGTTTGCAGAATATTGAAATATAGAGAGAGCTATATAGCTTATGCAGAAGCTGAAAATTTTATATATAGCAGAACAGCCCAGTCACAACAGCAAACTATCTTTAGGGGCATTCGAGATTATTCCAATCCCACTGTTAACTATTGTTAAAGAACATTTGAGCCTCATCGTCTGTTTGCAGAGTATTTAATGTCATATCTCAATGAGATCTATATTTTAAGCAGATGTTATATATCATGATGTTGCCCCAACCACAACACACTATATATAGACGGAA
>CM071717.1:58031475-58053908 GCA_036630335.1 Physaria fendleri | reverse complement strand
AGTATTTTCAACACCCATGGGTTTGTATTCATGCCTTATGTAGTACTTTTAAATTAAACGATGGTCTTTTATCTATTTTAATTTTGCGTGTAACAAAATAATTATATATTTTTATTTAAATGTTTTTTTTAAAAAAAAGGATATGATTTTAAAAAAAAATGATTTTTATCCGATTTTTTTTTCCGTGACCAAAAGAAACAGAAATTTTAGACGAAATATTCCACAAAATTTTGTTGCTAAGTATGCATCACAAATTTGTCATATGCAAGCCGTCATACATTCGTTGCTAAAACGGTCGATGTTAATTAGTCAAAAGTATGCGTTCATTACAAAATCGTCTTAAGCATCCGTCAATGTAATTTCATTGCTAAATTATGTCGTTGTATTGGCTTCCTTGTATATTCGTTGTATTCTCTTTCGCCGTAAATTCGTCATAAAAATACAACGACAAAATGACGATTTAATAAAAAACGACGAACTTTATACAACGGCAAAATTTCGTTGTAAATTCATTATTTACGGCCATAAATAACGAATATACTATGAATATCCTCGTCATTTTTTTTTATCTATTTTAATTTTGCGTGTAACAAAATAATTATATATTTTTATTTAAATGTTTTTTTTAAAAAAAAGGATATGATTTTAAAAAAAAATGATTTTTATCCGATTTTTTTTTCCGTGACCAAAAGAAACAGAAATTTTAGACGAAATATTCCACAAAATTTTGTTGCTAAGTATGCATCACAAATTTGTCATATGCAAGCCGTCATACATTCGTTGCTAAAACGGTCGATGTTAATTAGTCAAAAGTATGCGTTCATTACAAAATCGTCTTAAGCATCCGTCAATGTAATTTCATTGCTAAATTATGTCGTTGTATTGGCTTCCTTGTATATTCGTTGTATTCTCTTTCGCCGTAAATTCGTCATAAAAATACAACGACAAAATGACGATTTAATAAAAAACGACGAACTTTATACAACGGCAAAATTTCGTTGTAAATTCATTATTTACGGCCATAAATAACGAATATACTATGAATATCCTCGTCATTTTTAAACTTTTTTTTCTTGTAGTGAGAACCCTAGCTTCCAAAAATCAAAACTCCACTTTCTAGAAAGATATTAACATTTTGAAAATTGTGAAGGCAGAGAAATGAACGTCATAATCAGGATTTGGATAGAGTTCTGGATCATGGACTGTGGCCCGTAGAACCGAAACCCAAGCCCAAAAAATCAGGATTTGGATAGAGTTCTGGATCATGGACTGTGGCCCGTAGAACCGAAACCCAAGCCCAAAACCAGGATCCAGGAAACCAATTTGGGTAAGTTGATATCTAATCATTTTGTATCTTTTTTTTTTTGTTGTTGTCAAGCAATCATTTTGTATCAAAATGAAAAGAAAAGTTACATAGAAACAAAGACATGACACAAGAGAAAACATTATTTGAAAATTGGGACAAATATTGATGACAATCCAAATATTAAAAGTAAAGTAAAGAGTTGGTCTTTATAAAATTTATGGACCTCGAAACAATATAAAAGACATTCCGATGGAATGTGACACCCCACACTTCATAACTTAGCCACAAAGGAATAAAAAAGAAAGAAAAGCATTGCTTTTATTTTGTTAAATAACTACCACTTATTTGAATGAATTGCTACTAGTGAAAGCTCATTGATCCAAAAACTACATTATTTAATAACTTAAAGATTTTTTTTTGATAAAAATATATTGATAATTTGGTTCGTAAAATTGGATGCACATGAGAGCACACGGAGACGAATACAAGACACGTGAAGCATTGATCAGTCCAACGAGCCAAGACAAGAAAGGAGAATACGAGTTAAAGAAACATTACTACTCGTGTCCTCAACAAGGGTGTAGATGGAATCAAAAGCACGAGAAGTTTCAGCCGTTGAAGTCAGTGATTTGTGCCAAGAATCATTACAAGAGGAGTCATTGTCCTAAAATGTATATGTGCAGGAGATGTGGTGTGAAGCATTTTTCGGTTTTGTCTGATCTCAGGACGCATGAGAAGCATTGTGGGGATGTAAAGTGGGTTTGTTCTTGTGGGACTAAGTTTTCTAGAAAAGATAAGCTAATGAGTCATGTTTCTTTGTTCTTTGGTCACGTACCGGCACATTGGTCGTCCTAGTCGCAGACATTAATGCCTTAAAGAAATTAAGATTATAGAAATGTTCGAGCTATAAAGATGTTTCATTATTTTTTAGCTCATCGGGAGTTTTTGTATGTCTTCTAGATTAAATGTCATACAGAAGTTGTATCCCATTGATTTGTGCATTAAATAAAAATAGATCTGAACCATCCATTCATCAAAATCCAACATCTAACGGCACTGTACTCGCCACGTTATCGATGGTTCAGTATCTGAACCAATCATACCTCTTTCTATTTTCTTATATAATCAAGAACCCTAGCTTCCAAAAATCAAAACTCCACTTTCTAGAAAGATATTAACATTTTGAAAATTGTGAAGGCAGAGAAATAAACGTCACAATCAGGATTTGGATAGAGTTCTGGATCATGGACTGTGGCCCGTAGAACCGAAACCCAAGCCCAAAAGATAATTTGGTTCGTAAAATTCTTTGTCATAAAAACTAATAAACTTTTAAAATAGTCAATAAAATAGATCAAGAGAAAAAACTAGGTATCGAATAATTTTAGTAAATGAATGAGTGATCTAATCTAATGCTAGGAACAGAATCGAAGTACCTAAATTCTTGAATATTTTAGAAATATTCTATGATTATTGAACGCTATGTCAAAAGTATAACTTGCTTTTTTATCCAATTATACAAAGATATACGTATAAATAAATACATATTTGTGTATAAATATATATACACTTATTTTTTATGTGTAATAATAGATGCATACAAGTAAAGCAAGATGTGCGTCAAAAGGACGCATTATGTGGTTTAGGTAACAAAATTAAAAGAGAAAATTAAAGAAGAAAGCTATAGTGAGATTAGCTAAATAAAGAACCTTCCATTGACTGGTCTTCATGTCTCTTTTATGAACCCTAAATCCTTATTCACTTGCACAATTATACTTTTTTTTTATTTGATGAGTACTTGTTTGCTAAGTAACTTTTTACCATTAACTTTCCAATTTAATAGCTTTTGTCTTTAAAGTTTAAACTTGTCGGTAATTCCACTGTGAAAAAAAAAAAACTTGCATGTAGAAAAATAATTTATATCTTTCTTGTCAATTTATCATATGATATACAATCGGAGCCTTCAACTCAGGTGGTAAAAGACCCACAACTAAGGTATCCGCTATCACGAGTTTGAATCCCGGCCACTGCGATATTCATCCACGGGCTACAGGGTTTCAGAAGCCAACACGTGGAGTGTCATTTGGCCGCCCACATGACTAGTCCAAGCAAACCGATAGGCTAGTCCTGTCGGCGAGTGTTGGGATACCTGGATTACCAAAAAAAATATTCATATGATAAACAACATTTATATTATATTTTAAATATAATGTATATTTTTCAATCATTTACTTGGAGAGGTTTTTTATTAGAGATTATTTATTATTATCATTATTGTTAACCATTTTGGAATTAGAATCTAGATTATCCGATTTGCTTAGATGTTTGATTCCTCGTGTAGACTATGTATAATCTTTTTTAAAAAAATAATATATGGTTTTTTACAACTAGAACACTAACTCAAATAAATTTTGGGAAATAAAGTTAGAACAAGGTATTTTTGGTGTATATAATAACTATATTACTAGAGTTTCTCCCGTGCAATTGCACGGATAGTTTTCTTTTTAATTATTGCACGGATAGTTTTCTTTTTAATTAAAATTTGTGATTTTTGTATTTTTTAAAAGATGTGTTAATAATTTTAAAACATTTTCTTATATTTTTTTTGAATTAAACTAAAATAAGATAATTTTTATTTCTTAATTGATAGAAATTTATGTATTAAAAATATATATTATAAATTAAACAATACAATAAATTTAAAATTATAATTGCACGGATAGTTTTCTTTTTAATTAAAATTTGTGATTTTTGTATTTTTTAAAAGATGTGTTAATAATTTTAAAACATTTTCTTATATTTTTTTTGAATTAAACTAAAATAAGATAATTTTTATTTCTTAATTGATAGAAATTTATGTATTAAAAATATATATTATAAATTAAACAATACAATAAATTTAAAATTATAAGTTGATTAAATCTTTTGTTCTTTATAGTATTGTAAAAATTATTGTAAAATTTGATTTTTCAATACTATTAATTTCTAATTAATTAAAAAATAAATATTACGAAAATATAATAAAATTACTAAATTAAAAATAATAAATAATGTAATTTTAACAAAATTTTATTATGAAAACGAAATTCATAATTATTTTCAAAATTACTATAAAGTAATTTAAGATTTTATGTATTGATTCTCTTTCCTTAACCAATTCCTTATTAGACGAGCGGGTGTACCTCAGTTGGTAAAGCACACCCCACCCTGACCTCTCTAGGTCAGAGGTTCGAGTCATGCTGATGACATTAATATGTCACATTAGAAATGGTCACATAATGGATCTGGGCTACCCTTTCCCCCTTCTCCAATGTACCCTCCAATTTCTGTATGGGCCCGAGGCCATAAAATTGTAATGTTAAAAAAAAAAAAACCAATTCCTTATTAATTGACCCATAAAAAATAATAATTAAAGATTTATTAATTATTATATTTTTATTTCCAAAATTATAATGAAAAATAATTATCTAATGAAATAAAAATTTATTTGAATTGGTACTTGACAAATACTATAGGAAGATAAATTAATAGTTAATGAGTCGATCAATAGGGAAAAATCGATTAATATATAAAGTGAATCAATCGAATTAAAACACATGTGCCAAGTAGCGTGATATTCACTTGAACATTTTCTCTTAACCGTCTCAACTTAGCAACAACACAACACAGTACAAAATCAAATCTTCTGTTCTCATGAATCTCGACACTACGGATCCGTATTAACGATTTGACGGCTCAATTCTCAATTCTAATTCCTCAATTTTTCATTCTCCGTTGTACCCAGAAGAAAAAAGAATGAACTTTATTCTTTTGTTATTTTTGGGAAGTTAAAAAAGGAGTCTTTTGTTATTTTTGGGAAGTTAAAAAAGGAGATCTTGTTAGATACTTCAATCAAAGCAGACCCAACTCGAGAAGTTATGGCTGTTTGGATTACGATAGCTATTTTGATTTGTTGTTTATCACCGGCGGCGATTTTGTCTTACGGTTTTCCGGCGGCGCTGAAACTGGAAAGAGTGATTCCGGCGAGTCATGAGATGGAACTCAGTCAGCTTAAGGCTCGTGATAAAGCTAGACACGGCAGATTGTTACAGTCGTTAGCTGGAGTCATAGATTTTCCGGTTGATGGAACTTTTGATCCTTTCGTTGTTGGGTAATCTAAATTTTTCATCTTTCTCTCTTTTTATTTTTTTAGTACAAAATCAAATCTTCTGTTCTCATGAATCTCGACACTACGGATCCGTATTAACGATTTGACGGCTCAATTCTCAATTCTAATTCCTCAATTTTTCATTCTCCGTTGTACCCAGAAGAAAAAAGAATGAACTTTATTCTTTTGTTATTTTTGGGAAGTTAAAAAAGGAGTCTTTTGTTATTTTTGGGAAGTTAAAAAAGGAGATCTTGTTAGATACTTCAATCAAAGCAGACCCAACTCGAGAAGTTATGGCTGTTTGGATTACGATAGCTATTTTGATTTGTTGTTTATCACCGGCGGCGATTTTGTCTTACGGTTTTCCGGCGGCGCTGAAACTGGAAAGAGTGATTCCGGCGAGTCATGAGATGGAACTCAGTCAGCTTAAGGCTCGTGATAAAGCTAGACACGGCAGATTGTTACAGTCGTTAGCTGGAGTCATAGATTTTCCGGTTGATGGAACTTTTGATCCTTTCGTTGTTGGGTAATCTAAATTTTTCATCTTTCTCTCTTTTTATTTTTTTGGGATTCATCGGGTTTGATCGATTTTTCGCAGTGCATTTAAAGTGTTCTATACAATAACTGAGCAAATCTCAATCATTGTCTGTCATAATTTTGTTTTGTCTTGGTGTCTCAATCAAAAAGTTGGTTTTTTTGGTTTTGTTGTTTGACTTTGAACAGATTATACTACACGAAGCTGCGATTAGGATCTCCTCCAAGAGATTTTTATGTGCAGGTTGATACAGGAAGTGATGTTTTGTGGGTTAGCTGTGCTTCTTGCAATGGCTGCCCAACAACCAGTGGTCTCCAAGTAAAGTTTCCGAAATCTCTCATTTATTGGTATATTTTTGTATTCTGTGATTTGAGAATCTTAGCTGCTCCTTTCTTTTGCAGATTCAGTTGAATTTCTTTGATCCAGGGAGCTCAGTAACAGCTACACCAGTCTCATGTTCTGATCAAAGATGCAGTTGGGGTATTCAGTCATCTGATTCAGGCTGTTCTGTTCAGAACAACCTCTGTGCTTACACGTTTCAGTATGGAGATGGAAGTGGCACCTCGGGGTTCTATGTGTCTGATGTTTTGCAATTTGACATGATTGTCGGAAGCTCTCTGGTCCCAAACTCAACGGCTCAGGTTGTGTTTGGGTGAGTTTATTTCAGCGAATCCTTTGTTTCATAGTCATCAATATGGGCCATTTTCTTGACTTTGTTGGTTGCTATGTGGGATTGTTTTTCTGGAACCAGATGTAGCACCTCGCAGACGGGAGATTTAGTGAAGTGTTTTTCTGGAACCAGATGTAGCACCTCGCAGACGGGAGATTTAGTGAAGTCGGATAGAGCAGTTGATGGAATCTTTGGGTTTGGGCAGCAAGGAATGTCTGTGATATCTCAGCTTGCTTCACAAGGATTAGCTCCAAGAGTGTTCTCTCACTGCTTGAAAGGAGAGAATGGAGGCGGAGGCATATTGGTTCTTGGAGAGATTGTGGAGCCAAACATGGTCTTTACTCCACTTGTTCCCTCACAGTTAGTTCCATAAATCCCTCAAAACCGTTTCATTTCAAAATCTTTTCTCAAATGTTTACAGAGTGGTTGGTAAGCATGATGTGCGTGCAAAAATTTTAGGCCTCATTACAATGTGAATCTACTGAGCATCTCTGTGAATGGCCAAGCTTTACCTATCAATCCATCAGTCTTTTCAACATCAAACGGTCAAGGAACGATCATCGACACTGGTACAACACCAATCCATCAGTCTTTTCAACATCAAACGGTCAAGGAACGATCATCGACACTGGTACAACACTAGCATACCTTTCTGAAGCAGCCTATGTCCCTTTTGTTGAAGCTGTAAGTCATCTAACCTCCATTGCTGTACCCTTTTGATAAAACTCAATCATCTGGGAAATGTAGTTACTATAAGTGTACTCCATTGAGTTTTAGCTATGCATTTTGCCTCTATACATAATCTTAAATGTTATCTTCTTATGACCTTTTTCAGATAACAAATGCTGTTTCACAGTCTGTCAAACCTGTTGTTTCGAAAGGGAACCAATGTTACGTAATAGCCACGAGGTTCTTACTCCTCTTTCCAATTTTCTCATCTCTAACCATGTCTACTTAATTGGTATCGATATAGTGGAAAATCTGAACCTTTCTATGGTACTGTGATGGTCAGTGTTGCAGACATATTTCCTCCAGTTAGCTTGAACTTTGCTGGTGGAGCATCCATGTTCTTGAATCCCCAGGATTACCTTATACAACAAAACAACGTCGTAAGTACTCCTAACTCGGAACCTATTCATAGAAATCTGGTTTCAGCATCTGAACCTAACAGGACCTGAAATATTGAAGTTTTCTCGTTTCTTGGTATAACATTTGTCTCTGCACTCTGCTTTCTAGGGAGGTACTGCAGTGTGGTGCATCGGTTTTCAAAGGATACAGAATCAAGGGATAACGATCCTTGGAGGTAACCCAAAACAAAACCTTAAGCATTTGTTATTTGAAATATATGTTTGATAACACAACATCTGGTATTTCATTTGTTTTCCTTGCAGATTTGGTTCTTAAAGACAAGATCTTTGTCTATGATCTAGTCGGTCAGAGAATCGGATGGGCAAACTACGACTGTAAATCTCATCCCTTTAACTCAAAACGACACCCAAAAGCAAAAACAAACCTTCCCACACTTAAAAACTCTCTCAATTTTTAATCTTTCTTTCAGGTTCAATGTCAGTAAATGTCTCAGCGACTAGCAGCAGTGGTAGAAGCGAATATGTGAACGCAGGACAGTTTAGTGACAATGCTGCTGCACCGAAGAAGCCCTCATTAGACATTGTTGGAAACACTCTAATACTAGTGCTATTACTAATGGTAATAAACATGTTCTTATAGCAGCATACAACTTTTTGCCTAAATTGTTAGTTTCTATACCCTTTTGATTTGGTCGTCGGTGTTTTATTTGTGGTCATCGGAGAGTAAGTTTCTCCCAACCGGCGAATCCCTGCAGAAGAAAAGTTAACTTCTTTGTTGTTGTTTTGTTGTCTTTTCATTTCATTGTTATATAGTTTTGGATGTACATAATCTGATTAATACATAGTGGCGTGTGTGTATCTTTCTTCTGATCAAGGTTTTTTTTCTCACTATGTTCAATATCGAATAGAGATTCTGTGAAGATAAGAACGAAATCATTCTACTCAGGAACATCAAAATCTTTTAAAAAAGTTTCAAACATTATTCTCATAACTAAACTTTGATGATTAATACTAAGTGGCACACAATATGAGACATTATTTAGTATAAGGGCTATTTTGCAAATTAAGTAAAGAGGTGTGAGAGAAGAGAAATGAGGAAAAGTGAAAAAAAGAAAAGAAAAAAAGAATCAATTTCTCATTTATCCTTTTTGTTTTAAAACTAATCACATTGCCCCTTAAAAAAAAATACCCCAAACCCCTGTTTCCAAAATAATCCAAAATAAAAAGAAGATTTGAGGTGATAGTCCAGAAAAAAAAACAGAGGTAGGTTCAATGGAGAACGATGCAGCGCGAAGAAAACCTGAAGAAGATGATTCTGATGAACGAATAGAAAACGAGTTCCCCTCTCATCATCCTCCTCCTCCGCCTGATGAGGTAAGAACCTGATGAACGAATAGAAAACGAGTTCCCCTCTCATCATCCTCCTCCTCCGCCTGATGAGGTAAGAACTTGTTCTTAATCACTCTTAATTTGATATTTGTATTTCTGGTTTAAGGTATTTTGAGGAACTGAGCTTATGTGTAGTTTGAGTGAATTTATTTTTGATGTTTCTGCAGTTATTTGACATTTCGACTGCAGTTGATCCTAGCTATGTTATTTCACTGATAAGGAAGCTCCTGCCCGTTGATTTGAGTAGTGAAAAACGACATGAGCATGCTGATAATATGGTCGAAGATGTTGTCACTAGATCTGAAAATGGGGTTATTGACACTCCTATTGGTGATCCAGAGAGCATGGACATTGGAGGTAACAGTAGCAAATCCACTTATGAGGAGAGGGATACTGTGAGTTCAATGGAAATGGCATGGGAAGATCATGGTTGCGTTTTGTGGGATCTTGCTGCCAGTAGAACTCATGCTGAGCTAATGGTAATAGATTTAGACTTTGAAGTACATTTAGTGCTGAACTGGTGGGAAAAAAATAACTAGTTTCCATGTGGACTTGGTTCTATATATTGGGTTTTGTAGTTTACTACAACTAATTACTAATGGTAATAAACATGTTCTTATAGCAGCATACAACTTTTTGCCTAAATTGTTAGTTTCTACACCCTTTGATTTGGTCGTCGGTGTTTTATTTGTGGTAATCGGAGAGTAAGTTTCTCCCAACCGGCGAATCCCTGCAGAAGAAAAGTTAACTTCTTTGTTGTTGTTTTGTTGTCTTTTCATTTCATTGTTATATAGTTTTGGATGTACATAATTAATACATAGCGTGTGTGTATCTTTCTTCTGATCAAGGTTTGTTTTTTCACTATGTTCAATATCGAATAGAGATTCTGTGAAGATAAGAACGAAATCATTCTACTCCGGAACATCAAAATCTTTTAAAAAAGTTTCAAACATTATTCTCATAACTAAACTTCGATGATTAATACTAAGTGGCACACAATATGAGACATTATTTAGTATAAGGGCTATTTTGCAAATTAAGTAAAGAGGTGTGAGAGAAGAGAAATAAGAGGAAAAGTGAAAAAAAAAGAAAAGAAAAAAAGAATCAATTTCTGATTTATCCTTTTTGTTTTAAAACTAATCACATTGCCCCTGTTTCCAAAATAATCCAAAATAAAAAGAAGATTTGAGGTGATAGTCCAGAAAAAAAAACAGAGGTAGGTTCAATGGAGAACGATGCAGCGCGAAGAAAACCTGAAGAAGATGATTCTGATGAACGAATAGAAAACGAGTTCCCCTCTCATCATCCTCCTCCTCCGCCTGATGAGATCAATTTTTGTTCTTAATCACTCTTAATTTGATGTTCGTATTTCTGGTTTAAGGTATTTTGAGGAACTGAGCTTATGTGTAGTTTGAGTGAATTTATTTTTGATGTTTCTGCAGTTATTTGACATTTCGACTGCAGTTGATCCTAGCTATGTTATTTCACTGATAAGGAAGCTCCTGCCAGTTGATTTGAGTAGTGAAAAACGACATGAGCATGCTGATAATATGGTCGAAGATGTTGTCACTAGATCTGAAAATGGGGTTGTTGACACTCCTATTGGTGATCCAGAGAGCATGGACATTGGAGGTAATAGTAGCAAATCCACTTCTGAGGAGAGGGACAGTGTGAATTCAATGGAAGTGGCATGGGAAGATCATGGTTGTGTTTTGTGGGATCTTGCTGCCAGTAGAACTCATGCTGAGCTAATGGTAATAGATTTAGACTTTGAAGTACATTTAGTGCTGAACTGGTGGGAAAAAAAAATAACTAGTTTCCATGTGGACTTGGTTCTATATATTGGGTTTTGTAGTTTACTACAACTATCTATCTATTCACTCTATGTATTGGAATTGAGACCTTGAAGTTTTGACTATTTTCTTATCTATGTGTATGGCTTTGCAGGTACAGAACCTAATTTTAGAAGTTCTCCATGCAAACCTTATGGTTTCAAACTCTGCCCGTATTCGAGTAATGAATTAGTCTTATCATTTTCTAGTTTAGTTTGTTCTTCCTAAATTGGTATTGAGGATTACATTTCCTTTTCAATTTGTGGCTTCGAGGAAATCTGTCTAGGGATTATTGGAAACCTTGCTTGCCATGAAGATCTGTTGAAACATATAGAGTGTACAGCTGGACTCGTCAATACGCTTGTGGGGCAGTTGTTTCTTGATGACACCCAAAGCCTCAATGAAATTTGCAGGTTAAAAAAAAAANCCACAGGTATCTCTGGGGCTAGGTGTACTATTTGGGCTGAGTGTTTGCAGTCTGAAGATATACTTCTCCGTATTTTGTGGATTGCGGAAAATACCTTGAATCTTCATCTTATTGAAAAGGTAATAGTTATTTCTTGCAATGGGTTGTTAATCATGGATCTTCTTAATTTGCTAATTCAATTCCATTTTCCATAGAGTGTAGGGCTGTTGTTAGGTATCTTAGAGGTTAACCCAGAGATTGGACAACTATTGATCCCTCAACTAATCACTCTGGGCTTGACGAGTCTCTTGATCAATCTTCTTTCCTTCGAAATGATCACGTTGACTAGAGAAAGAGTTCCAGAAAGGTACTGAATAAAGAAACTCATTATAAGGGACGTTGAATGTTAGTGAATAGCATTCCTATTCTATCAAAAATTAGCAAGTGTTATGTTTTACAATCTGTATGATTTCAGGTACCCCGTCCTTGAAATTATTCTCCAAACTATTGAAGTCCTTTCTGCTTCAGATAGCTATTCTAAAGAGATATGCTCCGACAAAAAGCTTTTTCAACTAATATGTGATCTTATAAAACTTCAGGACAAAGCTGAGGTAGTTTTTAGATTGATGTTAAGCTTTCAAATGCGTAGATCTCAATTTCTAATATAGTAAACTGGATTTCACGGTAGGTGGCAACATCTTGTGTTACTGCTGGAGTTGTAATGGCGAATATGCTGCTTAAGCAACAACAGATACAGAAGATTAAGTTGATATTGGACATTTGGAATAGTCACAAGGAGAATCCAAAGGAGGAAAGCATGAATGGGGACTGCTCTGTAAATGAAGCTGATATTAAAAGGCTATCAGATTGCTGTCACAAATATATCAAGTAAGATATTCTCCATCTCTGGTATAAGGATTGTAAGACTTCTTTTGCATCCAAAGTGTTCCATAGTGTCTGAAAAACTCGAAACGTCTCATATTAGAATTGGTCTTACAGTTCCAGAGGCTTTTGTTTCAATTGTCAGATACTTTTATTACAGCCACTTCGATTGTAATCCGAATTGGATTATATTTAGACTGACCTGACTCATAATTTTGTTCTTTCTGAATTGTAGATTGATTGAAGGATCTTAATTTAGAGGAATCTTTCTCTCTACAGTTTCTAGTCTTCTATATTTCTCATGGTCGAAGGCATAACACATCTACACATGAGTTCTCAAGCTTCAAGAAATCGCAGACTCAGGTGAACTTTTGGTAGAGTTATTCAGGTTAGAACTTGCCTATCTTTCTCATATCTGTGGATTACTTAGGACAGTCTGGTAAATAGACGTATTCAGGTTAGAACTTGCCTGTCTTTCTCATATTCATAGATTACTTAGGACAGTCTGGTAAATTGTACACAAGAAAGAGATGTGCAACCAAAAAAAACTCAAATTTTGAGATGTGCAACCAAAAAAAACTCAAATTTTCAAAGCTAGAAGTCTAATCTTCTGACATAAATCTTGATTCAGTTTTGAAATCTAAATGGGCAAACAAACAACACTGAACTGAAAAATTACAATCTTAAGCCACAGTTGAAAGCAATAATGGTCTTGATAAGAAGAATCTAGAGAGGGAGATGGATGATTAGGAGATGAGAGAGATGCCTGAGAGCAAGAGATTGTCTGAGAGAATCTTGTTAGCAGCTTCTGTTGGATGAAACCCATCCCAAAAGACATACCCACTTGCATTATTACATGTTCCTACTGATTTAGGGTTGCATAGTACTGATGTCTCTAATAACCCTGTTCCACAGCAAGCTCTTCTTGCTTCTGCAAATCCTGCAAATTCACAATAAAACACATATCAAAAAAATTTAAACTTGTTACATTGTTTTGTGCTTTGAAACATATATTCAAATACCAAATTCTGATGGCTTGGTGGCAAGATCATATAGAGGCTGATAGATATCAAAGACAACTCCTTGCTCCTAACGAATATAAATTCTAAAGATCCCCAAAACAAAACAAAACAAAAGTCAGAATCTCATCAACGGGTGCTTAGGACTAGACCTACTAAGTTTATGATATTGCTCAAATCAATCTACCTGAATAAAACTGGAGTAAGAGTGCATAAGAAGATCAGAGAAGTCATCAGGTGATTGGTCTTTGTATAGAAGAGGGTTAATGTAGTAGTTTTGTATGAAGTTCACTGCTCCCTGCGCTGACTATATAAATGCCATTGGAGATTATGGAACTCGCATTTGCATTGTTTGAGGTTGCGATTTCTTGGATTCGGCTTTGGTAGTCTTTGTAATGTTCAAGCTGTTCGGCAATGATATTGCATTCTTTTCATAATCAAAAATGAAAAATTTAGAAGACGTTTTTAATTATTAAGTTCAATTTGTATAAGGGGAATGATATAACTAACGTAGAGCTTAGCTGTGCCATCGTAATAACCAGAGGCTGCAGAGGCAAAGTTAGCTCCAATCAAAAGGTTTCTGCCTTTTGCCTTTTTGCTTAGATATGCTTGTGGGTATGATGTGAACCCTAGATTCTCAGCTGCCCAAAGATACATAACTAAAACATTATATATATATTATTTTTTGTATGTATGTACATGCATGCACACATGTCGACCTAATGCATGCTCATTGTTTTCCTCGAATTTCATTTCAAATTAATTTTTACACCCCCAATGCAAATTTAATCCAACAATTTGTTGTTCTTTTTACTACTCCTATATTGTGAAGAAATAATCATCAAGTCATGGCTCTTAATTCTTATTACTCCTTCCATTTCTTAATATAAGGGTTTTAGTTAAAAACGCGATATTTAAAAAAGTTTACTAATTCTTTGATTTAAATGTTTTTGCACAAACAATTTGATGATTCAACCAATCAAAAATTAGTATTTCAAAATATTAATGATTTTATCCAAATCGTGGATACTCATTTTTGTTGGACGATCTCCACACCATGTTAAATTTATTTATTTTGACACGATTTCTCAGATAACGAATCGAATTGACGACCTCTCAATTTCTAGAAATTTGTACAGTACTAGCGCTCTCTGGTCATAAAACTTAATTATCCATTTACATTTTTAAAATTGCTGGAAATCATTAAATTCAGACCAAAATCTAGATGCATGTGGAACAATTAATCTCAGCATAATTCAACTAAATATTTCTGCATGTATCACAATATATATATATGCATCCTAGTCCTAGATTCATGTTTGAGTACACATGCATGTGCAAAAACTATATACTATTCAGAAGGTTATTTAGCTTAAGCATTGGATGAGCAATGTGTATATACAAGCATGCATGTATATATATCACTCTTAAGCATTGGATGAGCAATGTGTATATACAAGCATGCATGTATATATATCACTATGATATATATCATTAGAATAAAAGAAGAAGAAAAAAAGTACCGGTGAAGTCAGTAGCTAACTTTCCATTGCAGAACCGTCCGGTGGGTCTATGAGTAGTGAAATCTCTTCCATAAGGAGGAAAATTAGCTTTAACAACTGTGTAAATCTCATTGTTATTACCCACATCAACCACTGAATCACCAAATATGAATATCGCTGGAACCAGTGGTTGTGCCTTCATCACCACCATTACCTCAAGAACCATCAAAGACCCAACCATTACATATAGATTTAAACAAAACCCCGCTCTTAAGAAACCCATCACTTTTTTAAGAAGATGAAACTTTTGAAGCTTATGTGAGTAGCATGAGTACTGTTATGCAAGGGTATTTATATAGAAGAAGAAGCAAACTTTGGGGGAAGATAGTATTAAGCAAACTTTGGGGGAAGATAGTATTAAATGTTATAGAATTAGGTGGACTCATGTAATGTATGTATTCTGTCTCTGATATAAGCAAAACACATACACATTGATGTGTCTCTGTTGTGGCATGAAACAGGAATTGAAACACTTATTAATACATTTGAAAGAAAGTAGGTGCGAGACTTTGGCATTGATTTGTCTTTAACATTTATAGTACTGCTATGTTATGTGGTGCCATTTGACACTTGTCTTTTTCTAACTCTTGCTATATGTCTTAACGAATGAAAAGTAGCTAGCTCCAAACTACACTTATCAGTTTACTGGAGGGTTTCAAGTCTAAAGGCTAAATTGAAATGCGGCAAGAATATCTCCAAGACAATGATTTGGATAGTCTGCAGTGGCCTAACTAGATTCCTTAAAGGGCCTCTAAGTAACCTGGGTTGGGTCTGCACTGGCCTAACTAGGCTGAACAATAAATAAGGCAAAATAGTGGCCACTTACAGAAAAAAAAAGAAAAAATCTGTAAGAACTAAGAAGGGTCTTGTCTCGTTGTCTTTTGGCTACAATGGAGATAAAACTCTTATCTCCTCCACTAATGAAGAAGGTATTTATGGGTTCCCTAAAACCTCCTTCTTAAGAAAAAATTTGATTAAGAAAAGTATATTAATCCAAAAAAAAAAGGTGGATAAAGAAAAAGCTTCGAAGTCATTGCTGTGTCTACTTCTTCTCTCTGAAGCTCTTTCAATGAATTTCACTAGAGTTAACCGTTTTGATTTTCCTCTTAGACCAATTTTGCTTTCCCATCCCTCTTGTATTCTCGTTTCTAAACGTAAGTTTATCCTCTCCTCTTAGACCAATTTTGCTTTCCCATCCCTCTTGTATTCTCGTTTCTAAACGTAAGTTTATCCTCCCTTTTCGCAATCAATCTCAACGATTTATCAGTAGCATAAAGTGAAGAGCTTGAGGAATTTAAACCTAGACTAGTGAAATTCTGGGTTTTTTTTTCCGTTGAAGCAGAGAGATTTCACAATTGGGTTCTTTTATTTTTGTTATTCAAGATTGTTGTATCCTGAAATTGTATTATATTGGTATGTACAGCATACAGTGAACTTAATTGGACTCCCAAGGGATTGCTAAAAGTATAAATCCTTAAGGATTTGTTTTTTGTTTTTTTTGTTCAGTATACTGTATGATTCACAACTTGGTTGTTTTACTGATTTGATTTCAGTATTCTTTGTATTCATCTCTGTTGGTGTTAATTATATAATGTTGTTGGCAGGTTTTGTTAGCAGAGCCTCTGCGGGTGTTTCTCCTGCTATCTTGCTGCCTAGATCAACTCAGTCAGCTCAGATTGTTGCTAAGAGCTCATCAGGTTTTGCACTTGTTGTTTCCCACATTATCTGTGTTTGTCTCTTCCATTGCTCTTGTTTTTTAGGATTGTGTATTTTGGTAAGTCGACATTATAAAATTAGCATTGAATTTGAGCTCTGAAATATCTTTACAATGTGGATTTCAGTATCAGTACAGCCGGTGTCTGAGGAAGCTAGAGAGAATCAACAGTCCAAGGATGTTAGTGGAGACTCACTACGTCGGCGTTTTCTAAACGTAAGTTTATCCTCCCTTTTCGCAATCAATCTCAACGATTTATCAGTAGCATAAAGTGCAGAGCTTGAGGAATTTAAACCTAGACTAGTGAAATTCTGGGTTTTTTTTCCGTTGAAGCAGAGAGATTTCACAATTGGGTTCCTTTATTTTTGTTATTCAAGATTGTTGTATCCTGAAATTGTCATTATCTTGGTGTGTACAGCATACAGTGAACTTAATTGGACTCCCATGGGATTGCTAAAAGTATAAATCCTTAAGGATTTGTTTTTTTTTTTTTTTTTGGTTCAGTATGCTCTATGATTCACAACTTGGTCGTTTTACTGATTTGATTGATAAAATAAAGTTCTTGTTGCTTTGATTTCAGTATTCTTTGTATTCATCTCTGTTGGTGTTAATTATATAATGTTGTTATCAGGTTTTGTTAGCAGAACCTCTGCGGGTGTTTCTCCTGCTATCTTGCTGCCTAGATCAACTCAGTCATCTCAGATTATTGCTAAGAGCTCATCAGGTTTTGCAATTATTGTTTCCACATTATCTACGTTTGTCTCTTCCGTTGCTCTTGTCTTTTAGGATTATGTATTTTGGTAAGTTGAAATTATAAATTGACATTGAGTTTGAGCTCTGAGGTCTCTTTATAATGTGGATTTCAGTATCAGTACAGCCGGTGTCTGAGGAAGCTAGAGAAGATCATCAGTCCAAGGATGTTAGTGGAGACTCACTACGTCGGCGTTTTCTTGAGTTTTTTGCTTCTCGTGGGCATAAAGTGCTGCCAAGTGCGTCTCTTGTGCCAAGTGCGTCTCTTGTGCCAGAAGATCCAACAGTCTTGCTAACAATTGCAGGAATGCTTCAGTTTAAGCCTATTTTTCTCGGAAAGGTATAAAGATAGAATAAGCTAAGCGGTCTTGTATTATTGCACTTTAGAGACTATTAACTATGATAATGAACATTGGTGGAACTTTTCCAAATGTTGCAGGTACCTAGACAGGTTCCTTGTGCTACCACTGCGCAAAGGTGCATACGTACAAACGATTTGGAGAATGTTGGTAAAACGGCAAGGCATCATACCTTCTTTGAGATGCTTGGGAACTTTAGTTTTGGTGATTATTTCAAGAAAGAAGCCATAAGATGGGCATGGGAGCTATCAACTATAGAGTTTGGGCTACCTGCTAATAGAGTTTGGGTTAGCATTTACGAAGATGATGATGAAGCTTTTGAAATCTGGAAGAACGAAGTTGGTGTGCCTGTCGAGCGGATAAAGAGAATGGGTGAAGCTGACAACTTCTGGACCAGTGGACCAACTGGTCCTTGTGGTCCATGCTCAGAGTTATACTATGACTTCTATCCCGAGAGAGGTCATGAAGATGTTGATCTTGGGGATGATACCAGATTCATTGAGTTCTATAATTTGGTTTTCATGCAGTATAATAAGACGGAAGATGGATTGCTTGAGCCCTTGAAACAGAAGAATATAGACACTGGTCTTGGTCTAGAACGTATAGCTCAAATCCTTCAGAAGGTTCCAAACAACTACGAGACAGATTTGATATATCCAATCATTGAGAAGATCTCAGAGTTGGCAAATATTTCATACGACTCTGCAAATGACAAGGCAAAGACAAGTCTAAAAGTGATTGCAGATCCGTGGGAGCTATCAACCATAGAGTTTGGGCTGCCTGCTAATAGAGTTTGGGTTAGCATTTACGAAGATGATGATGAAACTTTTGAAATCTGGAAGAACGAAGTTGGTGTGCCTGTTGAGCGAATAAAGAGAATGGGTGAAGCTGACAACTTTTGGACCAGTGGACCAACTGGTCCTTGCGGTCCATGCTCAGAGTTATACTATGACTTCCATCCCGAGAGAGGCGATGATGACGATGTTGATCTTGGGGATGATACCAGATTTATTGAGTTCTATAATTTGGTTTTCATGCAGTATAACAAGACGGAAGATGGATTGCTTGAGCCCTTGAAACAGAAGAATATTGACACTGGTCTTGGTCTGGAACGTATAGCTCAAATTCTTCAGAAGGTTCCAAACAACTACGAGACAGATTTGATATATCCAATCATTGAGATGATCTCAGAGTTGGCGAATATCTCATACGAATCTGCAAATGACAAGGCAAAGACAAGTCTAAAAGTGATTGCAGATCATATGCGGGCTGTTGTCTATCTCATATCAGACGGTGTTTCGCCTTCAAATATAGGCAGAGGTTATGTAGTAAGGAGGCTAATAAGAAGGGCAGTGCGGAAGGGGAAGTCTCTCGGAATAAATGGGGATAGAGATGGTAATCTAAAGGGAGCGTTTCTGCCATGCGGGCTGTTGTCTATCTCATATCAGACGGTGTTTCGCCTTCAAATATAGGCAGAGGTTATGTAGTAAGGAGGCTAATAAGAAGGGCAGTGCGGAAGGGGAAGTCTCTCGGAATAAATGGGGATAGAGATGGTAATCTAAAGGGAGCGTTTCTGCCAGCAGTTGCTGAAAAGGTGATAGAATTGAGCATATATATTGATTCAGATGTAAAACTAAAGGCCCCACGCATCATTGAGGAGATTAGGCAAGAAGAACTTCACTTTAAGAAAACTCTGGAAAGAGGAGAAAAGTTACTTGAGCAAAAACTTAATGATGCTCTAAGAATTGCTGATAAAACTAAAAATAGGCCTTGCCTGGATGGAAAAGATGTGTTTCTTCTGTATGACACATATGGTTTCCCTGTGGAGATAACCGCAGAAGTTGCTGAAGAACGTGAAGTCGGTATAGATATGAAAGGTTTTGAAATGGAAATGGAGAATCGCAGAAGTTGCTGAAGAACGTGAAGTCGGTATAGATATGAAAGGTTTTGAAATGGAAATGGAGAATCAAAGACGCCAATCTCAAGCTGCACACAATGTTGTAAAACTGACAGTTGAAGACGATGCTGACATCACAAAAAGTATTGCAGACACTGAGTTCCTTGGATATGACAGTCTCTCTGCTCGTGCTGTTGTGAAAAATCTTTCGGTGAATGGGAAGCCTGTGACAAGGGTCTCCGAAGGCAGTGATGTAGAGATTTTGCTGGACAGAACTCCGTTCTATGCTGAATCAGGAGGTCAAATTGCCGATCATGGTTTTCTTTATGTTAGCAATGATGGGGACCAAGAAAAAGCTGTAGTTGAGGTGAGTGATGTACAGAAGTCAGCTAAAATTTTTGTTCACAAGGGTACTGTAAAAACTGGAGCTCTAGAAGTTGGCAAGGAGGTGGAAGCAGCAGTAGATGCAGACTTGAGGCAACGAGCTAAGGTACGTTTGAATGTCATCTTGCCTCCGAACTGTCTCTTTCATTTTCAAATTCTTGATGTGGAAGCAGCAGTAGATGCAGACTTGAGGCAACGAGCTAAGGTACGTTTGAATGTCATTTTGCCTCCGAACTGTCTCTTTCATTTTCAAATTCTTGATCTTTCTTTTGCCATCTTTCCAGGTTCACCATACGGCCACCCATTTGCTGCAATCGGCACTTAAGAAAGTAGTAGGAGAAGAAACATCACAGGCTGGTTCGTTAGTAGCTTTTGACCGCCTCAGATTCGATTTTAATTTTAACCGGTCCCTGCATGACAATGAGCTTGAGGAAATCGAAAGCTTGATCAATAGGTGGATTGGGGAAGCTACACGTCTTGAAACAAAAGTCCTTCCCCTTGCTGAGGCAAAACGAGCCGGAGCAATTGCAATGTTTGGGGAAAAATATGAAGACGAGGTATAAAAAATTCAAAGATAGTATGCTCTAGAAAACATCAAAACACTAGTCAAGCTTGTTCATAAAGCCTGAATGATAAGAACCACACTAGTCTATAACGTGTTACAGTTTGGTTATAAGTTGATATGGTTTGACTGAGAGGACCCTAACCAACCACACTAGTCTATAACGTGTTACAGTTTGGTTATAAGTTGATATGGTTTGACTGAGAGGACCCTTACCCTACTCGCAGGTTCGTGTAGTGGAAGTCCCTGGTGTCTCCATGGAACTTTGTGGTGGCACTCATGTGAGCAATACTGCAGAAATAAGAGCCTTCAAGATTATCTCAGAACAGGGCATTGCCTCTGGAATTAGGCGCATCGAAGCTGTTGCAGGTGAAGCATTCCTTGAATACATAAACTCACGCGATTCTCAAATGACACGTCTATGCTCGACTCTCAAGGTATATCCGTGGCTAGAGAGTTTTCCTTTTTATATGCACCTTTCTCCGATTAGTTATTACCATATTTACTGCTTCCAAGGTAGTAGTTAGTCTTGACATAACCAACTGTTGTAAAATCTGAAGGTGAAAGCAGAGGATGTTACAAGCAGAGTAGAGAATCTTGTAGAGGAACTGCGTACTGCTAGAAAAGAAGCTTCAGACTTGCGTTCAAAAGCAGCAGTCTATAAAGCATCAGTCATATCAAACAAAGCATTTACTATAGGAACTTCACAGAAGATAAGGTAAAAAAATCTATTACTGGCTTAAATGGTTCATATGATAATGGTGTTCAAATGAATTTGATGAATCTTTAAATCCTCTAGAGTTCTGGTTGAGTCGATGGATGACACCGATGCTGACTCGTTAAAGAGTGCAGCTGAGCACTTAGTAAGCACATTGGAAGATCCAGTAGCTGTAGTACTAGGATCATCTCCAGAAAAAGACAAGGTTAGTTTAGTTGCTGCATTTAGTCCTGGAATTGTATCTTTAGGAGTTCAAGCAGGGAAATTCATTGGCTCCATAGCTAAGCTGTGCGGCGGAGGAGGTGGAGGAAAGCCTAATTTTGCTCAAGCAGGCGGTAGAAAGCCTGAGAATCTCCCAAGCGCGTTGGAGAAAGCTCGGGAAGATATTGTGGCGATTCTATCTGAAAAGCTTGGTTGAAGAACAATTTGGAAGAAAAAAAAACCATCTATATTGTACAGGGAGACGGCAGAGCACATTGCTTGATTCTATGAAATCTGAATCGCATGTAAATTTTAATTTTTTAATAAAAATTATATATGATAGAGATGATAATGCTAGCAAAATTACACTAGCATAACCTCCACACATATGTCCTTAGATTGCGGAGCTTTAGGACATAACATAGACTTCAATTTGCATGTCTGAACATACAAATACAACTATAATGACTTTACTAACAATATAGTGAGATATGTTTTTATTCGATTTTATCTTTGACTACTTTCTAACTTCTGTTTTGTGTCACCCTCTAATTATGAATTTAACTTTTAATCCCCCCTAATGTGTTGTAATTGTTATAGTTATTACATTATATCGGCCATTAAGGAAACATATAACTATGCTTTATTCAAAAAGTTGAGCCCAAAGTTTCGGCTAGCAAGGCTTTTTCTTGAACTTTGAGGGAATATGTTATGTGAAGACAAAGATGCAAGAATTAAGCAAATGTGTAGTGAAGCCATGACTACAGGTGAAATTGATGTGTCACTTCAACAAAGTTTGTTTGCTCCATTTTTCCCACTATGTAACCCTAATGTTGATATTGTGATGTACCTAATCCCAAGGTGAATATAGTGATGGTGTTGAAGATAATTATGATGGTGAAAAAATTAAAAAACACTCTGATGCTGAGACTGTTCATTGGTAAAACGACATAAAAAGGAAGGTGATATGGATGCTGATCATATTGAGTCTGTGGTTGAGACAAATGATAGAGAA
>CM071717.1:57942331-57962711 GCA_036630335.1 Physaria fendleri | reverse complement strand
AAATTAAAAAGTCCCGACAAGATTATCATGTCAAAGTTATTAAATTAGATTTGGATTATTGAAAATGGGGAAACTTAGGAGAAGTCGTCGTCGTATTCAGATTTAAAGAAGACAAACATGGAAGCTACCTTCTAACTAATTGGTTTAAATAGCTAAATTGAATTTATTAAACTATGCTATAACCCTTAATTATAAGTAGTGTTCACATTCGAAAACATATAAATAATATGACTTTGAGCCAATAATTAGCTTTGCTTGACTTATACAGATGTGACTTTTTCTCAAATAATATAATAACTAAGCAATAAATTGGTGATTTTATAAATAAGAAACAACAAATACACGTGGGTAATGAGTTTCACAGATCAGATCAGAACAAAGTCACATGTGACGTTTATGGGTGATATCAATTAATAAAGTCACATGCAGAAGATATATAGGGTTCAAACAATATACCCTTTTTTTTAAATAAGATTTATTAATTTTTAACTTAAACCTCATTTACAATTCATTTAGAGTTTTAAAACAAGAGATCCGAATGATATGACCTTATCTATTCATTATCAATTAATTTTGAGTTAAAATCCCATAAAACTTAAGTTGGTATCAAACTGACCCAAAATCGGTTGAGCTCGAGATGTAGACTAATCGATTTTACCTAAAATTGGATCGACAAAATAAATTAAATTTTCACCTGAAATAATACTCAATTAGGATTTGCCAAAATTAATAACTACTATGAGCCATCATATCGAGGGAAAATATGAAGAAATACCGTACATCGAAAATATATAAAAAGATCGGGTAATATATAAGAAATATGATCAAATCCATTAATTACCGAATTGAAATCCTGTAAAACGTAACATGTGATAATAATATATATATATTTTTATTATCATTTATAAGATTGAAGTCTCTTTTTCCAATATTAGATTACTTTTATTTATCAACAGAAATTGCGATTATATATATCTATATATATATATTCCTTTTTTTTAACGCATTTTTAAGTGTTTTCACTATAGTAACTCGAACCATGACCTTTTGGTCGGATGGTACGGCGCGGTACCAACTGACCTGCACCGTCTCGTCTATATATATTCCTTTTTAAGGCTTAAATTTTACTAAAACTAAATGAATTATGGTTCAAAGAACAACCAAATAATAATCATGAACTAAAGCTTATACTTGAAGATTCGGTATTGCTTGGTGCTTTGGTCTAGATGTTCATTGGGTACATCTACGTCTCTAGGCCAGTTCAAAGATGTATCTATTGCTATGCTACACTTTCTTCATTGATTAATATAAGGTTTGTATTTAGGCCGGTCTGGTCTTGAGTAGGTTTGAAAGTTTGTATTGGATAGTTTTTTGTCTTTTAATTTCCGTAATGTCCTTAATTGTAAAATCTAGAAAAGTCTAGCTCTTCTTTAGTGAAGATTTGAACCCAAAATGATTTAAATGATAAGAGTCTCTTAAACGAAATGAATCTCACAGCATAGTTGACTTAGTTTTTGTTATAACATATGCACTGACAAAAAAAAAAAAAACAAGTGCATATGCTGTTTTGTTATGACGTCAATATGATGACATCATCTCCTTCCATAAAACTACGTCATAGGGCTGACGTCAGTGTGTCTCGCCAAGTACATCGCAACTATTCTCTCTCTGTAAAGGTTGAAAATTTGTTCAGATCTTAACTTTTTAATCCTTGATTTAATAACAACTATTTTTTTTTTTTTTTTTTTTTTTTTTTTTTTTCCAAAAACATTGAGATGGGTCATTTTAAGTTGCAAAACTTGTTTCATTAAATAAATAAACAGTAACTTTTTTTTTTTTATCTTTTATGAGTTAAATATTGTTGTTCATGTAGTTTTCCTTTGTAACTTATGCCATAAAAACATCCAATTTATTGGATAAATTTATACTTCTATCATACAATCTTTAAAACTCTAGTATTCATATTTTTCTGGTTAACAAAATCTATATCATTCTTTTTTCTTTTGTCAACATAATTAAATTAGATTTAATAATCTCTGTTATTAAAGATCATGTTGTAAAGAGCTAGAATTCTAAACTTGTATCTCAGTGCATGAATTTTTAAAGTAATTAACGGTATGTGATATTCCCACATTCTATAGTATTTTTGAAATAGATTATAAATATTAAAACGTCTGTCAAGATATACTATATAAAATATATTTTACTACGATCAATATAATTTACATCTCATTATCATCAATTTTTTTAATTCAAAGTTAATAAAAAAACACATATTGAAAAGGGGGAACTATAGTAGAGAATAGGATCGACTTTATATTTCTCCCTGTACTATATGCCTAACAAATATTTTTCTCTAAACTTTCGGTCTCTTCATTTTAACACCTAAACAAAATTTCTATCCAATTTAATACCCAAACTTTTTTAAGCATTCCAATTTCCCCATACATCTGTTATATATTTATAAAATCAACTTAAACTCTATTTTCAAGTGAAATTATGATCGTAAAAATTTTAAAACTTGTCTTGGTATTCAATTAATTCAAAGGATAATTGGATTTAAAGTTATAGAATTTTTTAAGGTCGTAATTTGGCTTATAGCAACGTTTAGATCTATTTAACAACCGGCGATTTCGAGCCAAATTATAACCCAAAAAAAATCTAAAACTTCAAATCTAATTACCTCTTGAATTAAATGAATACCAAAACAAGTTATATATTTTTTACGGGTCATAATTTGACTTGAAAATAACGTTTAAATCGATCTTATAAATATTTAATAGAAGCAAGGGGAAAATTGAAGTGGTTAAATAAGATTGGGTATTAAAATGGACAGAGATTTTGTTTAGGTGCTAAATTGAAGAGGTCGAAAGTTTGAGGAAAAATAGTCGTTAGATATATAATATAGGTGAAATACAAAGTCTACCCTAGAGAATATCAAGACCATTGATTTTGGGGTTTCGGTTATAATTATAAAACTTTTTTATATCAGATTTTTCTGTTTTTAATGTAAACTAGTCTAATGGTTTTTTGACAGTTTTTATTAACACCAAAAATTACAAAGGTTGTATGATAAATTTTGAAATATGACTGTTATTATTTACACGAATCTCGAAGATTCTTGTTGCCTTATCCACACAGAAAAAACATTAAGTATTCTAGAAGACTTTATTTAAAACAAAATATATGTAATAATTAAGCGAACCGCGTAGATTAGTGAAGTATAAAAACAGATAAATTTATGTGATAATTTAAAACAATGTCTATTTAATTAATCGAGCCGCGTGGGAGAAAGAATTAAAAAATGAACTGTTATTTATTTTCTTGACACACCATAAGACAAAGTCAATACCTAATCTATCTATTGCTATGATACATGCATCCACATTCGGTTATTTGGATCGGTTCAGATCTGTTTTTAGGATTTCGATTCTTTATATCTACTATACATTTAGGAATCGAATTGGTTTTGGTTCGGTTCGATTCGCATATTATATTTGATATTCGAAATTCTCTGATTTTTTTTTGGTTTTTAGCGAATCTCGGTTTCGGATACCCATAAGTATTATTCAGTTTTTGAATATTATACGAACCGAACCGAAAACCGCAAATCCATAATATTAAGATTTATTTTTTTTTGAAAAAATGTTCAGAGTATTTCTAAAAAACCATATCCACAACGAATACTGTTTTAAGTTCGGTTCAGTTATTGGGTTCCAGTTATTTTTAACCATGCCTAGTTATATCTCTCTTATTTTAGCTTATATTCATAGCTAAGCCAAGAACATGTCATAATTTTTTTTTTTTTTTTAAAAGGTAAATGATATACGCATGATTTTTCAATAGTTATGATGAAGTATGATTTTCTTAAGAATGGTTTTCATTAAAATAAAATAAAATAGAGAAGCGTACAATGGAAGTACAAAGTAATCGTACTTGGTGATTAAGAAAATTTGGATAAGAAGATGATTTGTATTTATATCTAAACTTTCCTCAAGAAATGGAAATGACAAGAAACTATAGACTATTTAAATTCTAATTTATCATTTTTATTAAACTATTTGATAAAGCCTAAAAGCCAAGTCGGCAAAGTCACCTTCTCCTATAAATTCTGATCTCTCCATCCTTCAAAATCAATATCACATAGAAGAGACTTGAGAAAAATTAAACACACAAAACACATAATAATTCACTTTACTCAATTGAAATGAACTCCTCACAAGAAAAGGCAGTGCAAACACAAAACACATAATAATTCACTTTACTCAATTGAAATGAACTCCTCACAAGAAAAGGCAGTGCAAGCTATTCTTTATGGCCAGAGTTGTGCTAAGCGGTTGAAGATGAAGCTTGACCATCCAATGGTTGATATTGGACCCGTTTCAAGTTATGATCTTGCTAAATCGATCGTTGATTGTTTTACTAATGCAATTGCTTTCCTAGCCAATACACCAAAATCTGAAGATTATCTATTTTCTGATTTGTCTTCAATGGATTCTTCTCCTTCTCCTCATCAAGCAAAACACTCCAAGAAACGGTATAACATTTAACTCTCAAATTTTAATTTAGTATGTTTTATTCTTTTGAAATATATATATTATGGACTATTTTCTGCTGTTAATAATCAGTTTTTTTTTTTTTTTTGGTAATTATAACATTTTATGAAATAGAGTTACATATGGGGATTTTTTCCCCCTGTTTTCAATGAACTTCTATGAAAAAAATTGTTAAGGGGACCAAAAAATGTTATAACCTTGTAAAAGATTAAAAATTTAATTTTGGTATAAATCTGTTTTTAAGGGCAACAAAAATGTAATAACCTAATAAGGTATGTTTTGTCTTTTGCCCTAACACCCTTGATATTCTTGGGGTTTGGCTGAGAATTCATACATATTAACATATACGGTCTAATATTTGGTATATATGTTTATATTTATGCTAATGTTTTGCTAATACTCATGTTTGCAGAAAGTTAGAAAGCACAAATTCAAATGAGAATCGGAGTTACAATTCACCGGATCCGATTCACTTTGATGGATATCTTTGGAGAAAATACGGCCAGAAGTATATCAAAAAATCAGATCACCAACGGTAATTAATATTCAAAACATATAAGTCTATATATTTCTCTAATCATATGTAACTAACTATAGGATATTTATTTCTGATCTGATCACTGATACTAATTTGGTGTATGATGATGGTACAGAAGCTACTATAGATGTTCCTACAACTGCGGAGCAAGAAAACATGAACAAAAGATCAAAGACAATCCTCCTCTTTACCGAACTACTTACTCTGGTCACCACACTTGCAATGCCAAACATAATCTAGATATTGATTATACAGGCATACACGATCACCTTGATGGTTTAAATACTACAAAAATGATCAGATTTGGAAAGGTTTTTGATCATAAGAAGGACAGCGAATCAAATGGTTTGTCCTTGTCGTCGGTTAAGGATGAAGAAGATATCATCAAAGATTATTGTCAACATGTGATTGAAGAAGATTTATCATCACCATTAGGTTCTTGTCCTCCTCCTTCATTATCATCTGAAAATGAAAGTTGTTCTGATCAGTTTAACTCAGATTTGTTACTTGACAATTTAGACTCATGGGATTGTTATGATCAGTTTTACTTTGGATTTTGATAGATCTTTCATTTATGCTTTTGGTTTATGAAAATGTTTAATAATCAAATTTACAAAGACTCCTTGCATCAAACTCAAACTCCTTTTGGTTCAGACTTGGCACAGATTCAGGACATAATCTGCAGTTACTTGTCCAAAAAGAAACACAAATAACTTGCGGAGTTTAATTTTGTTTTAGTGTCTAAATTTACCCTTTTTTATTTTATTCGGTTATTCCAAACACACGTAAAGCGACGTCGTTCGGAGAAAATTGCAGATTTACAAATAAACCCTAAATAAAGAGAAGTATAGCCGATATTCCCTCTCTAGCTCTGCTCATTTCACTCTCCGGCGACGTGAGCTCTCTGTTTCTCTTCTTATATTTTTTTTTTTTTGTGCTCATAGCTCTCTTATCTCTCTCCGGCGACGTGAGCTCTCTGTTTCTCTTCTTATATTTTTTTTTTTTTGTGCTCATAGCTCTCTTATCTCTGCTTTATATATTCTATGGTTTTAGTCTTTATTTATTTCTGGAACCTTGCCAACTAACTGATTGGTGTTTGGGTGAGGAACAAACTTATCTTAGGAATAAATGTAAGAACTTTATTAGGTTTACAAGGGATTGCAAATAATCATTTATGAAATTTGGTACCTTCTTCAGCTTCAAATATGAATTCAGTAGGGACCCTTGTAGATTCTTAGTGTAGTGATTGTTTTTGGAATCCTGGTATTCATGTTCCCTTACTAATAGCTGTTAATGGGCAAAAAGTTTCATGCTTTTAGCTTCTTCTTTTGTTTGTTTCCTAATTTGTTATTCGCGGACCAATTTAGGTGTTTGTCTTCTGGGAATAGCTGAATTCGCGGTTAATTGGAGCTTCTAGGATTGTTTTGAGAAACTTTGGAGATGACAGACAACGGAAATGATCAAGAAATTGATGTTGGATCAGTGGTTGAAGCTGTTTCTGCAGATCTTTCCTTTGGTGCTCCTCTTTTTGTGGTTGAGAGCATGTGCATGCGCTGCAGTGAAAATGTATCTCTCTCTCTCATTTACAAACACATACTTTCATATTTCTCTGGGATTACTGATGTTGGTTATGTAGTCATTATCCTTTGTTATAGGCTGAGTTATACTGATATAGGGTATAGGAGACAGGCTAGTTTCTCTTTAGTTTCATCTTGTTTCCAGTAGTGTACATGCACATAGCTGTAATGTGCTTCAGGCTTCAGCATAATCATTAGTTATGAACTGTAGGCTGTAGCACAAACATCTCATTGGTATGTCTTGGTATGCACTGAAAAATTGGAGATGATATATAGTATATAAAAATATTGGTATGTTGTGGTTCTCTAGTAATCAACTGGAGAATCTGTATGTGGTGAACTTTCAGCTACTAGTATATTTGTACCAAATTTTTTTGTAACTATCCGTTGTATGAAATTTTCTTGGTCTTTCTCCTGAACCTCCTTCTATGCATTAAATAGCCTAATTTCTTTTTTCAGGGAACAACAAGATTTCTATTGACCTTAATTCCTCACTTCAGAAAGGTATGTCAGATCTTTCGTACTTCACTCATTAATCGAACACATTGTCTGGCTCGAGATTTCTTGATGGTTATAAGAAACGTGCTTCCTTGGTTGCACATGTTATTTATACCTTGTGATAGCTTACTTCTAACTTACTTCTGGTTACAGGTCTTAATATCTGCATTTGAATGTCCACATTGTGGAGAAAGGTAAAAAGATATGAATTTAAGATACTTTTGAGTAAAGGATCTGAGAAGGGTCAATCGACTCATTTTTTAAAAATCTCACTGAATATTTATAAATATTTTCTCAATCCAAGAGTTGTACCATTAATACTACCTTTGATCTATTTGTAGGAATAATGAAGTTCAGTTTGCGGGCGAGATTCAACCCCGAGGATGCTGTTACAATCTAGAGGTTCTAGCTGGTGATGTGAAGGTAGAATTTATGTTTTTGTCACTTCATTGTCGTTTTTTTTTTTTGTCATTTGGAGATATACTTACCATGTAGTAATATGTTTCCCTCCATGCTTATTATAAGAAACGCAGACATCTGTTTTTAGTTGTCTCTCACTACTGAAGCTAAATGTTACCTTCTTATATCTATCTATATGCAGATATTTGACCGGCAAATTCTGAAATCTGAGTCAGCCACTATTAAGGTGACTGATCTTTTTAATCCTGGGCATATCATTGCTTCTTTGGAATCAAAATAATCATTTTGCAAACGGAGCCTACTTCCTGCACATTTATTAGAATTTGCCTCCCCTAATGTTCCTGAGACTGTGAATTAGTTTGTTTATCATACATCATACCATGACCCCTCCCCTAATGTTCCTGAGACTGTGAATTAGTTTGTTTATCATACATCATACCATGACCACTTGACTGATTTGAAGCTGGAAACTGACAGTAGTGATCAAATATATGTCTTCAGATTCCTGAACTGGATTTTGAGATTCCACCAGAGGCCCAACGTGGAAGTTTATCTACTGTAAGTCCTTAATATCTTAACTGTCTTGTTATGACCTGTTCATTTTTGGGTATCTATTTCGTAGACAACCTTAAACATGTCGTTTATGTTTACCCATGAGAACATATTAGCTGTGTATTTAATGGCAATATACACATCAAACTATCACTTAGGCAATATATATTAGGAAGAACGTCATGAGAACTATATTTGTGTCACTTTGTTTTTCTATTTTCCTGTTCCTTATCAATATCTCCCACTTTTTTTGTTTAATTTCTAGGTGGAGGGGATTTTAGCGCGAGCTGCGGATGAACTGAGTGCTCTCCAAGAAGAACGCAGGGTAAATTCTAGCTGGGATCTGGACATTTATGTTTTTGGTCAAATAAAAGTGGTTCTACAGTCAAGAATATTTAACTGAATATTTTGCTGGAGACAGAAAGTTGATCCTAAAACTGCTGAAGCAATAGACCAATTCTTGTCCAAACTGAGAGCATGTTCTAAAGCAGAGACATCCTTCACCTTCATTTTGGATGATCCCGCTGGAAACAGTTTCATTGAGAACCCGTAAGGAGATTCAATTTTAAGTACCTAAAAAGGAAGAAGTTCTGATTCTTTCATTTGCATATAACAAGTTTATAACATGACAGACATGCTCCATCACCAGATCCCTCTTTAACCATCAAATTCTATGAGCGGACACCAGAGCAACAAGCAACACTTGGATATCTTGCTAAACCATCCCGAGCTGAACAACCAGAAGGAAGCCTTGGTGCACCTTCTGCTAAAATAGCTTATGTACCTAATGGAACAATCGGAGCAACCGCTGGTCATCGGGCGATTGCTCAGAGTAATAGCACTGATATTTCTGATAACTTGTTCAGATACACTGCGCCTGAAGAGGTAACTTCTGACTCTGTAACTGTTGAGAATAGTTTTTGTTGATGTTCTGTTCAAGGCTATGATCGCTCACAAATATGTGGCCAAGGTTGAATCTATGAGAGTAATAAACTTGGATTGTAATAAGATATTTCTAACAGGTGATGATGTTCCCTTCAACTTGCGGAGCATGTACGGAGCCATGTGAAACACGGATGTTTGCGACTAGTATCCTTTCAAAGTTTGAATCTTTCCGTCACTAGGTTCTCTGCAACAAGTTTCCGTATTTGTTTTTGTTGGTGAACTCCTAGATGTTGTATACCACTTATCAGCAAATAGAAATCCCGTACTTTCAGGAAGTTATTGTCATGGCATCAACATGCGACAGTTGTGGCTATCGAAATTCTGAGGTTGGATTCCATTGGTTTAATTTTTTTAGAGAATTTCAGATATATGGCCATTGCCCGGTATTTAGGTTACTAACTTTTGTTGGTTATCTTTTGCAGTTGAAACCTGGTGGTGCAATTCCTGAAAAGGGAAAGAAAATTACTCTCTGTGTGAGGAACACTACTGACCTTAGCCGAGATGTTATTAAGGTTAGTCTTTCGCATCAATTTGTTTGTATAATGTCGTAGTGCAAAATGCTGGTTGAGTAGCGGATGAGGAGAGATTTCCCAGTATCATTAAATGCATCTCAAAGTATCTGAGAATGTCAATTACTAAACTAGATGCATCTCAAAGTATCTGAGAATTTAAGTTGAGTAAAGTTACTACAATGAATCCAGCTCACTGCTAAATCTGATTTTGGTACTGCATAATTCTGCGCACTCTTTATCATGTCATGTACTCAAAATGAACTATTTAGATAGACAAGGTGTTATGAAATTTGTTTGACCTTTTTGGGCCTTTGATATGGCCATATAACACACCTGATATAGACTTAGGAGTTGGAATATTTATATATGTTTAGAGTAAGACCTTATAATATGACATTAATGGTAAAATATGTTCATTGTATATATTAGTCGGACACTGCAGGAGTGATAATCCCAGAACTTGATCTGGAGCTAGCTAGTGGTACACTTGGTGGAATGGTAACAACAGTGGAAGGGTTAGTCACACAGATCAGAGAAAGTGAGTACCTCCTTCAACTTCTCAATGTTATCCTTTATCCTTGTCATAATCATTTTAAGTGATGTAAGTATGGTATGGTTCTCACAGGCCTAGCGAGGGTTCACGGATTCACTTTTGGTGATAGTCTGGAGGAGAGTAAGAAGAACAAATGGAGAGAATTTGGAGCCAGGCTTACTAAGGTAGCAACTTGTTTACTGGCCTTGTTGTGTTTGCGATTTGTAAGAAAAAAGCAATAATGAAGATGTCTTTTCTTTTCTTGTAGCTCCTAAGCTTAGATCAGCCATGGAACTTGATCCTTGATGATGAATTAGCAAATTCCTTTATTGCACCTGTAACAGATGATATCAAAGATGATCATCAACTCACATGTAAGTTGCCACAGACTTATCCATTCCTTTCTTGATGAAATTGAGACATAAAATTAGGGCTAAATATGTGTATTAGTACAGGGCTTTGTTCCGAATAACAAGTGTTGTTATGTTTGAAATATCAGATGAAGAGTACGTGAGGACATGGGATCAAAATGAAGAGTTAGGTCTCAATGACATAGATACTTCTTCAGCTGATGCTGCTTATGAATCAACAGAGAAGTAAATTAATTACCGTGAACGTTAACAAGCTTTCTGGATAATTTATTTCTTATGATTATCAGATTCAGAGAGATGGGTCTTGTAAGTTTATGTTGTATGGTAGCACTGTCAAAGAACCAACGAGCAAATTACTTATTTTTATGTTTACAAATTTTTTGACTATTGATGAAATTGTTAAACTGATTCTCAATTGATTAGGGTTCAAATGTTGAAAAATAAAATATAGGTGAATACTAAAAACATAAAAATATACAAGGGAGTTTTTAGGGTTCAAATGTTGAAAAATAAAATATAGGTGAATACTAAAAACATAAAAATATACAAGGGAGTTTATTCGAAAAGTTTTATCCTATAAGTTTGAATTATTAGATTCTTGCTTGATCAGATCACAGCTAAATTCGACTTTGAACTTTCTCGCCGCCGGAGCTCGTGATCTGCACTACTTGACTTCAAATTTGTCAGCTTGAAGATTCTCCGATGGCAATTGTCTATGCCGTTGTGGCAAGAGGTACGGTGGTTTTAGCGGAATTCAGCGCCGTTACGGGAAACACAGGCGCCGTGGTGCGGCGGATCCTTGAGAAGCTTTCGCCGGAAATCGCCGATGAAAAACTTTGTTTCTCTCAAGACCATTACATCTTCCATATTTTGAGATCTGATGGTCTTACCTTTCTCTGTATGGCCAATGATACTTTTGGAAGTAAGCCTTTTTCCCTTCTTTCACTTTCTCCGAATCGTAATCGTGTCTTGTAGAATTCGAAGAACTTTCTCCAAATTTTTGGGATTGATGACTGTTCAGTGGAAAACATATAAGAGAATAATTGTTTGGCTGATGAAGCGTGTCATGGATTTGAAGTCATTGTATTTGATTTCTGAGTTTTGGTCCTCTTTTAGTAACTTTTATTTTGCTGTTGTGATTGAATAATATATTAGGGAGGATTCCATTTTCGTATTTGGAAGATATTCATATGAGGTTCATGAAAAACTACGGAAAAGTGGCTCATCATGCGCCCGCATATGCAATGAATGATGAATTCTCAAGAGTTTTGCATCAGCAAATGGAGTTCTTCTCTAGTAATCCGAGTGTAGATACTCTTAATCGGGTTCGAGGAGAAGTCAGTGAGGTAAATCACTAAATTGTTTCTTGATAGGCTTTCTAGATAGTAATAGTACTCAGCTTATATCCATTAAAAAGTTGTACAATTGTGTCTTCTTGGCTTACAGGCTTTTTTTAAAATCTGTCTTTGGTGAATGTTTTTCAGTATTCTCCCACTTTTTATGAGCTGCTATCTTAAATACCCTCATACCTGATATTTACCGTGGAAAAAGTTATGTTTCTCATTGTTGTATTTACAGATTCGAGCAGTCATGGTAGAGAACATTGAGAAAATAATGGACAGAGGTGATAGAATTGAGCTTCTTGTTGATAAAACAGGAACTATGCAAGATAGTGCATTTCACTTCAGGAAACAATCAAAGCGCCTCCGCCGAGCTTTGTGGATGAAAAACGCTAAGCTCTTGTAAGAATCTCTGTCACTTCCATTTTCTGTTAATTTCTTTTGTTTTCCTGATGATGAGATTACACCTATCTACTTTCAATGTGTTTTAACTTACCTTTGAAGCATAGTTTACTGATATATTTCTTAAAATAGTGAAACATTAGTAGATGAGTTGAAAAAAAAAAGTGAAACATTAGTTCAAATTTCAAATTTTGTTTCCATTGTGGGAAACTCTCCTCCAAAAAATTTGAATTTTTTTGTTTGTATCTCTTATTATTTGGCTTATAGAAGCTACACCACCTTAATTCCAACTCTGCGTACAGAAGTTGTATTACTGTCTAGTTTTGAACTTTTGATGCTTTCATCTTCAACGTGTTAAAGATCATTATAATCTATAAAGTTTCGATTTTAAACAAAATTTCTATCTTTGTTTATGTTCAACAGGGTACTGTTAACGTGCTTGATAGTTCTCGTGCTGTACATAATAATCGCATCTTTCTGCGGAGGCATCACTTTGCCATCATGCAGATCATAATCTCTGCTGACCTTATCTAAGGCAACCAGGAACAGACCACTGTTTTCTTTGTACATCAACTCGGTCGTATTCTTCGAATTTTCAGTCTTTGTTTCCTCATGAAAAGAACAGTCAGTATAAGTTTACATGTCATGGTTCTCCTAGCTTATGTAACTCTTGTAAATGTCAAAATGATACATAGGTTCACTGAACACTTGCCTTGTCTTGTAGATTTAATCACTTGAGGAAATTTCTTCTCTGTATTTCCAAAACTTTATTTGCTTTGTGCTGTTGATATGATTCTTGCATTTGCCACATATATCACATATTCATTATTTTTCTTTTTAATATGACTTTGAATGTACCTAAAACGTTCATCTAGAACTGAGGAATAAAAAGTGTACCTGAAATTAGTAGGCTTCGTTCCACAAGCCATACATCTGGAAACATTGTGGATTCTAAATATTTAAAATCGTATCTACATGGTGGTCTTGACCATAGTGTAAATGGTTTTGTGTGGAACATATTTCCTTTTTTTAGTAAAGCACATCTCTCTTGTGAAGAATGAGACTACATTCCTCATAGTTGTACATCAGATTGCCCCAGACTCACTTCTAAGTACAAACAGGTCAAACTCATGTTTGCAGTCTTTCTTTGTCAAGGACATCTTTCGTTTTAGTATATTGGTAATAAATATAATGATATTTTTTTGAAGACATCCGAATTAGATCAAATGGATATATTTTCTGTTTGTTTGTGGTCCAAGATTCAGAACTAACATTGTGGATCAGAATAGATAATGACGCATGTTTCAGGGCAACAAGAGATTATGTCCATGATAAAGTTGATCTTGAAGGGACACCTAAGGATATCAAGGATATTGCGTTTCAAACAAGAGAATGACAACTGATCAAGTATCAGTGATGAAGAACTGAAGAAACAGAAGCCTTCAAAGTTCAAATACAAAAAGATGTTGTGCAGAAAGAAAAGGTGACAATACCATCTTAAAGGGTCATTAAGATCTTAGGAAAAGCCAAAAAAGCCCATCAATAAACTAGCTACTTCCTTTGTCTTAGCACTTATAAGGAGATTCTAGTTTATCTATCCCTCTGAAAATATGCACCAAACAATCCAAAAATCCGCGGTTCCCTGGCCTATCTTAGAAGATTTGGGTTATGCTTGAGAAGTTTGCAGCTAGTAGTCGTCGGGAAAGATGAACTGAAGATCTTGGTTGTCTCTATACACTTGGACTAAAGCTGCAGCTTTGTATACAAACAAACCAACCATGGCTGGAACTATCTACAACACAATCATTGTGAAGGAAAGAAAAAGTTCAAACTTGACAAGACATGGATAGAAAGCGATTATCTGAGAAACCAAAAAAGACTACCTGAAAGTCGAACAAGTCATTCTGAAGATACTTGTGAGAGAGTATCCACAAACCATAAATCACAGCTGGAATCACTAGGCGTGGAGAAGATAGAGCCATGCCACTGCCCCTGATGGTTCTCTCTATTAAGTTCTCAAGGTCTTCACTTCTAATCCCAATTCTAAGTTCGGACATAATAACAGCAAGTTTAAGAATAATGTGAGTAAATGGGAACTACTCCATGGAGAACGTGATCAGACTAAAAAGTTGTCAAGATCTTACTTGTTAGACTTTTTTTTCAGGAAGATATCAGGAACAGCTTCACGCGAAACACCATCAGCATATCCGTACAAAAGCTGAAGGTACAAGCAACTGCACTGGAATCAGATTTGATTAGGTATATACTTGTGTACAAGCTAGCAGAACTTATATCTTACAACTAACCTGAAAAGAACTCCAACTGCATAACTCACTGCAGCCTGTCAGATGACAAAATATTTCTTTTCAGACACACTAGTTATAAGAGAGAGCATAGAGAAGCCATGGTATAAACTGGTTAAATCTTTTAGAGAGTTAGGAAATGCAAAGACACTACTCAACTGTCCAAAGCACACTTCTCAGCTCTTTTGAAACAATGTACTTAAAAATGAGACAGAAAGTGTTTACTAAGTGACACAGACAGAGATAGTTCTTGTGTTCGAATATCGGTTAAGCTAAAACTGAGCTTCTTAAACATATCTATATCGCAAAATTCCTTTCAAGGGTACTTACCTGGGGTGATAAAGCTAGTAAGCAATATCCGCTGCATCCAGTTCCAATAACAATCGACAGATACATCAATTCACGCTTCAACTAAAAGATAAAAGACACAAAGATCAGTAATTCAAACTAAGTTCTATAACTAAATCATATACACACACTAAACAGCCATTTCCACAATGAAGTATTTTGTTGAATCATAAAGATTTGACTGCCAGACTAATTAAGAAACATACTGAAAGGAGTAATCATACAGCTTCATATTTCAGAAAGTTGAATTTCTTCCTTTTATCACTGTCATCTCGTAATGCCTGCAATAAATCCCAAATAGTTATCGAGGAAGTAGGAGAAACGCAACAGATTTATGCAATGAGCATGAGAAAACGAAGAACAAGAACATTCATAATAATAGATGACATACCTTAGCTAGAGCTTTCTTATTCATAGGGGCAGCATTACTTTCCCCACCAATCCATTCTTGCGTCTGTTTAAGTTTCAAGAAACCACTTTCATCATCATCATCTACTCCATCTATTGAGCTCTCCTGCATGTAACCACATACACACTAATAAAGGAGCTATATCAACCGAAGTAACAGACCATGTAGCAGATTGTTGCCATGAGAACTAAAAATTTGTGAGATTTCATAAATGTAGTGACTGAAAAAGTTGTATATAATTGGGGTCCTATATCTCATAAAGCTTCCCTTGATGCATAGAACAGCAATTGAAATCATCAAAAGCAAACATAGAACTGAAAAAACCCCAACTTTAATCTTCTGTTTAGTTAAGTTCATCCAAAGCACAAATCTGATTACCTGAGTATCTAGCCCAACAGTTGAAGAAGACGAAACTCCATTAGAAGTAAGATCAATAGATTCGAGAATTTCCCTTAACCAGAGCCTATCAGAAACTCTAGAAATAAAATCTCCATTTTCTTCTCTATCTTTCAAGAACATTTGCAACACATCCTCTTCCACAAGCTCGCTCACTAAAACCAAACATCAAAAGGCATGAAATTTCTCATAAAGTGAAGGAATTAGAGAACATTTGAGCAAAAAAAGATTCATTGTCGAAATAATACATACGAGAGCGAGAAGCGGCGTTAAAGGCGGACAAACGTGGAGAATTCCTATTGGAGAGTTTACGGAGATGATAAGGCGGAGCAAACGTCAAGTGCCGAGGAGGAATGAGTCCGCCGGAAAACCAAGAAGCGGTGGGAATCGAGAGAGAATCCATATCAGAGGGGGAGAGAGTACTACAACATCTCTCTGGTTCTCTTGTTTTGACGATAGAAAGAAAAGAAAAAAATATCAAATTGGAATAAAAGCCCTTGTACTTTTCGTTTATTTTATTTATGCCTCTTTACTTTATTTTCTGACTCTCTTAATGTTCAATTACTAGTAATTTAGTACTATTAAATCTTTTATTTTCTCTAATTCCTTCTATTTATGAGAAATTTCATACATTCTGATGTTTGATCATCATCAGTTCGGTTTCATCTGGTTAAGCACATGACACGTAAGAACTGATTAAACAAATTAATCTATTACCACGTGTACAATGACAACACCGAACCATTGCATGACAAACATGGTCTGAATCTAAACTGAGTTAAAATGAACATATAGTAATTATGGTTTGAAAGCAATAATGCTGTAAACATTTTTTTTACGCTTAATGCAATGAATCTTTTACGATTAAAAAAGAAAAACCACACTATAGGTCTAAATGTTCAAAATGTTTCCTTTTTTTTAGATTCGCCGCCTTGCACTCACCGACAACTCCGAAGCATTGCATGATAAACATCATCGCTTGGGCCTAAATTGGGCTAAAATAAACATGTTGTAATTATGGTTTGAATCCAACAATGTAGACTTTTTTAGGCTTGATGCAATGAATCTTTACTATAAAATAAGAAAAATCATGAATTTCATTTTAAAAAAACATCATACTATAGGTCTAAATGTTAAAATATATTTCTTTCTTTAGATTCGTCGTCGCGACGATCCTTTGAACTGCCATTTGAATTGCATATCGTTCATATGCATTTGCGCTCCTATTATCAGAATCGGATATAATTGTAGAATGCTACGATAGAAATGTGGATTAGCAAAGTGAAACTTACAACAACAGAGTAGAGAAAGAGGACCCTATAAAATCCTTACTGTTTAAGCTGATGCATCCCCAAATTGAGACATCATGTAATCTTCCATCTCTTTTTTGTGTAGAATCTTAAAAAACAGATGCATGTGTTTATAAATTGTTTTCATCTTTTCAGTGCATTTGTTCATCATGTCGAACTTCATTTCGCAGCGTAGATTTTCCTCCATCTTGTGATGTTGCTTGTTGTTGTACTAGTGTTTTATTTTCTGTTGATTGATGATATTCATACAATCATAAGATTATATTATAGTAATTATGGACGAGAAATTTTTCCAAACAGTGACCATCAAGATCAGGTTCATTAAAGCATGTTTCTGTTCCTCCAGCTTTATTCCAAACAATCTAATTTAGAAAAAAAGAGAGATCTCATTAAAGATTTCAACATAATAATGTGAAAAGATAATATTCAAATAATATAAAAGACTCATATCTCCCACTAACCTGAAGTTCGCATAAAAGAGTTCTACAATTTCTTTGTACTCGATTAATCTGATCTTTTTGAATACTTTCCATTTCGAAATTCTCCAACCTGCACAGATAACAAAATCTTAACCATTTTATCCTTACAAAATAAAGTTATAGAGTTGCAACAACTTATAATTGATTGAAGAATAAACTACACCCTATAGCACAAGTAAAAAGAAAATTACACTCATTAGCATAAACCAAAAAATATTACACTCACTAGCACAAATTTTTTTTGTTTACACATATTTTTGTTTTTTGTTTACAAAGGATTTTTTGGTTGGTTTACAAAGGATTTTTTGGTTGTGCTACTTTTGTAATTTTGGGATGTCATTGTGCTATTGTGTGTAAATGTCTCTTGATTGAAATCCTACCACCTTTTTTTCTGAAAAATTTTAGTTGATTTTTGAAACCGATGAATTAAGAATTTTCCTAGAACTGATGATGATTTTGGAAATGGATTGAAGAAGAAGATTCTGATAAAGCGTTTGAGATTCTGAGGGGAAAACGAAAGTTCAAAAAATCTTAGTGCACAAAGTAATAAATGGTGGGTTGAATTTATAGTCAAAATAATTACTTGTAATAATTATCAAAACTTTCATCCACTTTTTTTTTCTGCGTAATTCTTAAGCTCTTGCTTGAGGATCACAGCGCTAGGATCAGGCTGACATAAGGTTAAAAGTTCATAAAATGCAATGACGATAGACTAAGTCATTAGCTAACAGTGACTCACGTGTCTAACAATATGCACAGGACGTTGTTCACCATCGAAGAATAAATTGCATCTAGTTGTGCTTCACCTTCATCTAGTGCTTGGCCAACACTTGTTCTGAATATTTCCAAACAGTGATCATCAAGATCAGACTCGTTAAAGACTGATTCTGTTCCTCCAGCTTCATTCCGAACAATCTAATTTACAGAAAAAGAAAGATCTCATTAAAGATTTCAACATAAAAATGTGAAAGATAATATTCAAATAATATAAAAAGACTCATATCTCCCATTAACCTGAAGTTGGCATAAAAGAGTTCTACAATTTATTTGTACTTGATCAATCTGATCTTCTTGAATAGTTGTCATTTCGAAATTCTTCAGCCTGCATAGATAACAAAAACTTAGCCATTTCATCCTTACAAAATTAAAATTACAGCAGCTTAAAATTGATTGAAATCCTAACACCTTTTTTTCAGAAAATTTCATTGATTTTTGAAGCCGATGAATCAAGGATTTTCCTAGAACTGTTGATGATTTTGGAAATGGATTGAAGAAGAAGATTTTGATAAAGCCTTTGGGACTCTGAGGGGAAAAACGAAAGTTCAAAAATAGTGCAGAGAATAGTAAATGGTGGGTTGAATTTATAGTAAAAAAGAAAATTACTTGTAATAATCTGGTTGTTGAACTTACTTAAAAAAAAATATCAAAACTGTCATCCACTTTTTTATTCGTATACATAAAATTATTTTACATGTATATTTGACTACTAATATATTGAAATTTTATAACTCAAAATTTTCTGAAAACAAAATATTATAAAATCAGGAATAAAGTTGTGGCTTCAAATTGGTTATTGAATAAAGTAATATGATGAATTCAAATTGGTTATTGAATAAAGTAATATGATGAATAATAAGAAGACTTGTTGTTGGAGGAAAAAATTTAAAGAGGAGTATTTTTTGTTTTTATTATTAATTTTTTTTAACTATTTTTTGGAAGCTATGGAAATTTAAAGAGAAATATCTAAACATACCATGTATTCAACATGTATTTATGATACTAATAATGACTTCTAATATCGATAAACCAATTCTATTTATAATTTTTAATGATATAGTACTATATTATTTCGTTAACTAAATTTAATGGGATGTGCTACGACTTGAGGCTGAGAGAGAGAGAGACGGTTAATTTGAACTTGTCATCAAGAACCAACCGATGAAGAAGATACGCATCTATAAGAAAACTTACTCAAAGGAAACAAACAAAGTAACTTTGAACATGGAACATTCTGAGATTTGAAGGAGAAGAGAGAGCTCAAAAGATTATTTGTGGGGTGGTCTCATCCCATAAGTACAAACACCTGGACCAAGATTCAAGGAAATATTAGGAGCAGAGGGATTAAAGAAAGATGTTTTCAGAGAGATAGCAAGAGAGATTTATACATTTTGTCCTTGATAGTTGTTGTAGTCCAGTGAACATGTCAAATTGGGACAATATACCCCTTTTTGACAGCTTCACTAAGATCCTTAATACAATCCTCCACTACCTCCTCCGTAAGGACCAGGTTCTCCTTGCATTTCTCTCGCGATACGTGAAGCAGCTTCTATAAGAGCATCACTTACCCTAGGACTAACAAAACCATTTCACCAAAATTAATTAGACTAAACTCTAAAAGCAACATCAACTTGTAAATCCATTATTAGACAACTACGAGAGTCTAAGCATTAAGGGAAGATCTTTCAAGTACCTAGGTTTGTAATCCTCACATCCATGCTCAGCTAGAAGATCCCTAACAACCCCATTTCACCAAATTAATTAGGTTCAACACTAAATCAACACCAACTTGTAAATCCATTATTAGACAATAAGAGTCTTAGCATAAAGGAAGATCTTTCAAGTACCTAACTTTCTTCTTCTCATATTCGAAGTCGTACCGTATATTGCTATTCCAAAGAGTCTGAACTAGAGTATCACTAACAAACCAATTTCACCAAATTAATTAGATTAAGAATTAGACAATATGACAACTACGAGAGTCTTAGCATAAAGGAAAGATCTTTCACGTACCTACACTACAAGAAAACAAGTCTATTTTAGACGATCAAAAGCGACGAAATTTTAGACGTCGCTATTTTGGGAACCATTTAAGATAGAATTACGACAACTTAT
>CM071717.1:57917431-57931104 GCA_036630335.1 Physaria fendleri | reverse complement strand
TTTAAGTATTAGCCGATTGAAAATATCATCTGGATTCATTTTAGCATGTAGCAAACGGAGAGATATTTAGGTGATTTGATATAGTGTTGGAATAGGATGCTCATCATTATGAATAATCAATATGAGTCGTCCGATCTGGATTTCTCACAATTAAATAGGGAGAGAGAGTCCAATCAACAAATAAAGTGAAAATTAAGAGAATCCACGTGTCATATATACAAGGTAAATCAAATTGTACTGATTTTTTTGCTGCAATGTTGTTGGAAAATAAAAATAAAAAATAAAAAGAGTTATTTCACTAATCATGTACTAAAATTGTAAATCACAATTTTAAAATATACACACATAAAACACGGAGATTGGTTATAAAAAAATTTGGTAACATAATTTTCATACTTACTTGGACTAAAATTCTCAATTAGACACTCCTACATATTTGGAAAAAAGTAGATTAATAAATTAGGTATCACGAGAGTCCCACAAATATTTTTCCTCAAATGGAAATTAGAGAAAGAGCAGAAGAACGAGCAGCAAACATGCATGTAGATTCAACTGATAGTCTCCTGAGGTAAAAATTCAAACTGATCTTATTTTTTCATGTATTGATCTTGTTTTCATGTATTGATTGATGATGTGATGTGTTTAAAACCAAATGCAGTCTTCTGATTTCAATCTTTGGAGATGGAGTTTAGAGCATAACTCTCAAAGAATTGAGAGCAGATAAGACTAGGAATGAGGCTGCCACAATTTTCTCCTATTGTTGTGGTAATGACTATTGTTGTGGTAATGATAGATACATTCTGTGATCAATAGAAATAAAACCATGAATTGTCCATTTTGTAGTGTTGGCATCGCGTGGATCCATCCGAGTAAACCAAGAGCATGCTTATCAAGATATCTCCATTGTGCTAGTGAACGGAGGTGGTCAAATGGAAGAGTAGATGACTAAATTTGGAGAATCGGTTTTTGAAATTTGGGAGGAAAAGATTTGATCACCAAGAAGTTCCATCTTTTTATGCCGATCTGGTTGTTCTTAAACCTTTTTTGAATTACTGAAGTTTCAGAACGTGGAAGTATTTAACTTTAGATAAATGACAAAATATGAGTTGATAATTCAAATTACCAGTTAGATTTACAAATTTTCTAAACATTCAAATTAGAATTTGTATTTTGCTAATTTTGGATTAGTAGAAAATCCCATCTCAGTTAATTACGGGTTTCACTGGATACCTATTCCCACGTGTCGTATTCGATAATTACATTTTTTGTTTTTTTTTGTCATTATGCTTGACACCAAAAAAAAAAAAAAAAAAAAAAAAAAATTTCAAAGTACTGAGTCATACCCCTAAAACTTGAATATTTACCTCCCAATACACATAGTTTTTGCATTGCTGAACCAGTATTAGATACTTGTACTTTTCCAATTCGAAGTATAAAAGGTATCTTGGACTTATACTTTGATGTGATTTGTGAAAAATACTAAACGTGAAAAGTTAAAGAGTCAAAATCGAAATATTTCAGACTGATGGTGAATATTGGTAAATACGGAAGAGTTTATTTGCAGTGAAATAGAAGTCATAGGGACTGTAATTAAATTTTCTTCTAATAATAAATCACTCTGCTCAGTCGTTCTTTTCGAAAATTCCCGTCTCGCGGGCATCGAGGAAGAAGAAGAACACGACGAGTGGCTGAGAATGGTGCTACTGTGTTTCATCTTGGATCTTCGGAATATATCTCCTTCTCTGATCGGAGATCTAAAGCAGGTCTCTCTCTCTATGTATATTGTCAGTAGGAATATTTGTCTCTTAGATCGCTGAATCTATCTGTTAATCGAATTTGATTGTACCTTTCGTTTCTGAAGCTGGATTTAGATTGTCTCCGTGAATTTCGTCTCTCTGATGCTCAATTTTGATTGAATTTTATTGCTGCTGCGAAAACCTCGTCTTCGGTTTCTGAATCTCGAATTTGTTTGTTCCTGTGAATGTTGTAGTCGTTACTGAAACTCGGAAACTTACACGCTATTTCTTCTCCGATGGGTTCTTTCACTGATCGTATCGGTTTGTGTTACATCATGAAGGAACAGATTTCTGGAATCGATAAGGTTATACTTGTCATCGAACCTTTGTTTCCTTCTATATTTAGTGGTTTGTGTGTGGTTTTTTCACGTTTTTACGGATCTATCAGTTGAAATTTGCCTACCGTATCGGTTTGTGTTACATCATGAAGGAACAGATTTCTGGAATCGATAAGGTTATACTTGTCATCGAACCTTTGTTTCCTTCTATATTTAGTGGTTTGTGTGTGGTTTTTTCACGTTTTTACGGATCTATCAGTTGAAATTTGCCTACTCTCCTACTGGAAACTTCTGTCTTCGAGACTTCCATCACGCTGTTAACAGTTTGCCTATGGATGCGTTTGTACCAGAGATCGAAGAATCCGGAGCCATGATTTGCAGAGGTCTTTCTCTTCGTCTGTTTATATCTATCTGTTTCGTCATAGTTTCCTGGTTGATTTTATGATTGTTAATCATACTAAATTGTCATAGATCTTAAGCTCTCAAGTGTTCTGTGTGATCGAGCTTTGTACTCATGGGGAGGTAGAGATATTATGAGGAAAGTTATAGTGCTGAGTTCTTGCTTCCCTGAAGATATGGATTCTGAAGCGAAAAACACTCTTATGGTAAGTGAAATGTGTTAAATACTATATTTGTTAGTGCTTTAATTTTTCTGCTGAGTTCTGACTCTTTTTGCTTCAGGCTGCAGCAGATAAATGTGTGTCAGTTGAGTTTCTTTTGCTTGAGAAACAATCGAAACTGATCCATTCTATGTATTCAGATGTAAAATCACTTAATGGCCTTGAAAAGAGATGGCTTCAGGAGCTAAAGGATGACACTGGAGAATCACTTCAGGCCCAGATCATCTTCAAAAGTAACCTCTTTGGTTGGTTCGGTGAACAAGATCTTCTGCAATCTCACTGCAGCTACAAATCAGATTGTCGACGGATTTAGCCCTTGTCAAGTACTGAGCCATACCCCTAAACTTGAATATTTACCTCCCAATACACATAGTCTTTGCATTGCTGGACCAGTATTAGATACCATAATATTTGTAGGTTTCATAAGTTACTACTGCTTATGCTTTGCCCACCACAGTTTATTCTGTTTGTTGCTGTTTACAGACATGCAAATGCCACGGCCTCCCATTACAGGAGTTAGTGGAAAAGCGAACAAAAAAGCTGCAATGTCCCGTAACAAACCATGAACTTGCAAAGTATGATGTTATTGAAAATTCTGTGGAAGTTGGCAACAGAAGTATCCTATTTTTACCTTCAATCCATAGCCTTCAGAGACTTCATCCAGTTTCTTCCCAAGTTGATTTCAATGTCATAGAGAGGACTAATCTAAGCTCCCTGAGCGAAGGTAAGGCTTTTAGCTGTTCTACAGCTCTCCCTTCTTTTGACTTCAGTTCTTGCCTCCAAAATAGAGAGCTTGATTCAAGTATACTACTTTGACGTAGGCTTACTATTTGGGATACCTTTCATTATAAGCCCTTCAACTTGTCAAGAAACAGAAGCTTCTTCAGAAGAAATGGATCAACCAGATCTGAACACTCAGAGTACAGTTTTTCTTAAAGAAACCCCACATTGCAGTAATGACTCATGTTTATTTTCCTAAGCATCTAGAAATACAGTTTTTCAGGGACTATGCGGTGCTCTATACTCAATGGACCAAGGCCTGGTTTGTTCTTCAAACTGTAATCTAGACACCATGAGAGTCATGCAATTTCATTGTTATTACATTCTTCAACCGTCACAAACAAACTGTAATCTAGACACCATGAGAGTCATGCAATTTCATTGTTATTACATTCTTCAACCGTCAGAAAATGGCCCAATGCTTCTAAGGGTAAAAATTCATTACTCTGACCTCTCTTCCATGGTTATATAACATTAGCTTCCTGAATAGGATTCTCCCAATAATATGATAAAAGTTTGAGTTATTTCTTGAATTTCTACAGTTTCTTAATTTAACAGACAAGAACAATTTGCAGAGATTGGCAGGGTCTGAGGAACTCTTGCCTATTTCCAGTGCCAGTCACTTTGTCGAGTCCTCTATTCCTAGAGAAATTGAGATTTCTGTCAAAGGCACTTTGTTAGAGGTCGATTTTATTATTATTCTGTTGACATTGATTGATATCTACTATTTAGACTTCTCACTTGAGTTTTCTTTGAAATTCAAGCAGATTGAATCAACAAACTACAACCCTCTGAACCACAATAGAGGCTTCCACGAGAAACTTAACCTAATTGTGAAAGAAAGTCTTCAATTTGGGTCATTTTCTCCTCACTTCATTCTCTTCTTTGTTAGAAATATCCCTGCATATCTGTGTTATCCTCTGACTTTTTTTTCATTTCTCGAAGATCATTACATTCAAACACGAAAGAGGCAACATATGAAGAAGTGAGCTCAGTAGTTTCAGATTCTGCAATTCCAATGGTACAGACACTTCCGAATGTAATACATCCATCCATAGAAAAAGAAGCCCTTCAGGAAATCCATATAATTGATGAAGAAGAAAACGCCCTCCAGGAAGTCCATATAATTGATGAAGAAGAAAACGCAACAACTTCAATTACTAAAGAGTGGGAACAACTCGTAGTCACTGAGGAGGTTCTCATGAAGTCTCCTCTACCAGTTGTAACTACGGTCCGCCAAGTTCTCTCTCCTATACAGAGTAACAACAAACAGACTGATATGAAAACTTCAATGATTTTGGAAAGACTTGAAGCTCCAAAGAAGATGAAAGGAAAAGTCTGGTCACCAAGCATGGTCATACGTAGTCCCATCTCACCAGATGTCTGTCCCTCGTCTCAGAAGAAGCCTCTGATTCCTTTTCAAAATACTCAGGTGTCATCAAGCCAGCTCATGAAGCCCAACTTTCAGAGACTGAAAAGAAAGCAAAAGTGAGGTTTTAAGTAACTCTCAGTGTAAGATTCTGTTCTTTCTCTGCTTTTCTTGTGGTAGTGAGAAAATTAAACAGAGTGCTAAGACATTTTTGTTTTTGAGCTGAGACAGCGTGTGTAGGAAAGCATCTCGAGGAGATTCAAAGTTTGGAGGAAAGGTAAGTTTCTTTTGTTTGCGTAGTAAGAGACAAACATGATTTGGTGTTATTGTATAGTTTCTGTACAAAAACCCAAAACTATATCACATCTCATTATATATGTACAATTTCAACTATCTGACCCACAAATACTCTTAGAGCATTGGTAAATATACATTAAATCTCTAAACCTTTAGAAGTTCTCTTTATGGAAAACAAACTTGGTGGAGGTGTTATGAGAGAAATCCAATGCTAACACTTTTAGCTCTTTCACTAATGTAGCTGCTCCACAATAAAACACTCCTGCCATTTTATCAAACATTCACATTATTTGCATTTGATTATATGCATATGCAATAGGATAAGGTAATACTGTCTGTTAGTAACTAACCGACTCTAGTCTTGGGATGCTTCACAGCAATCGATAAGGTAATACTGTCTGTTAGTAACTAACCGACTCTAGTCTTGGGATGCTTCACAGCAATCCTTTTGAACACGCTTCGCCAGTTTGGCCTAGCAAAATGGGACATGACACGTGTCCCTGAGACAATGTCCACTCCATGCTTAGCATGGTTCAACGTCTGGAGCATTGTGATCAATGCAGACCTTGCGTCTCCTTCCTCATAGACGCTGGTGCAGTAATTATGCAGTTCAATTACGTTGTTGCGGTCTGTTTCTGAAACTTCGTCCATCACGTTCTTGAACCAGTCAAAAGATCCTTGCTCTCTTGTGACCCAGTAGAAGTAAGCTCTTTTGGTTCTGAATGTTTCGCTTTTTCTTGCTGGGGAACGAGGAGGAGAGACCATGTTATAGATCGGTGACTGTCTTCGGTTACTGCCTTCTTCTCCATTGCCTTTTAAGTTATTGATTATGTCCTTGACAATGCTTATCATCGGAGTAGCTCCAATTCCTAGACCCACGAGTAGAACAACTTCAAACTTCTTGTAGTCTTGTGCTGGTGCTCCATATGGACTATTTGTAGGTTTCATTAGTTACTACAGCTTATATTATCCTGTTTGTGGCTGTTTACAGACATGCAACTGTCACGGCCTCCCATTACAGGAGTTAATGGAAAAGCCGACAGAAAAGCTGCAATGCTCCATGACAAAGCATGAACTTGGAAAGTATGATGTGATTGAAAATTCTGTGGAAGTTGGCAACAGAAGTATCCTATTTTTACCTTCAATCCATAGCCTTCAGAAACTTCATCCAATTTCTTCCCAAGTTGATTTCAATGTCATAGAGAGGACTAATCTATGCTCCCTCAGCGAAGGTAAGGCTTTTAGCTGTTCTTCTGCGCTCTTTTCTTTTGACTTCAGTTCTTGCCTCCAAAAATGAGAGCTTGATTCAAGTATACTACTTTGACGTAGGCTTACTGTTTGGGATGCCTTTCATTGTAAGCCCTTCAACTTGTCAAGAAACGGAAGCTTCTTTAGAAGAAATGGATCAACCAGATCTGAACACTCAGAGTACATTTTTCCTTAAAGAAAACCCACATTGCAGTAGCTTAGGTGTATCTAATATAAACCCAACGACTCATATTTATTTTCCTAAGCATCTAGAAATACAGTTTTTCAGGGACTATGTGGTGCTCTATACTCAATGGACCAAGGCCTGGTTTGTTCGGACTATGTGGTGCTCTATACTCAATGGACCAAGGCCTGGTTTGTTCTTCAAACTGTAATTTAGACACCATGAGAGTCGTCCAATTTCAATGTTATTACATTCTTCAGCCGTCAGATAATGGCCCACTGCTTCTGAGGGTACAAATTCACAACTCTGTCTCCTCTTTCATGATTAAATAACATTATCCTTTCTGACTAGTATTCTCCCTATGATATGATAAGTTTGTGTTATGTCTTGAATTCTTGCCCTTTCTTAGTTTAAAAGACAAGAACTGTTTGCAGAGATTGGCAGGGGCAGAGGAACTCTTGCCAACTTCCAGTGCCAGTCACTTTGCCGAGTCCTCTATTTCTAGAGAAATTGAGATTTCTGTCAAAGGCAGTTTGTTAGAGGTCGGTTTCATTTTAATTTGTTGACATTGATATCTACTATTTAGACTTCTCACTTGACTTTTCGTTCTGTAATTCAAACAGATTGAATTAACAAACTACAATCCTCTGACCCACAACAGAGGCTTTCACGAAAAGCTTAACCTCATTGTGAAAGAAAGTCTTCAATTTGGGTCATTTTCTCCTCACTTTATTCTCTTCTTTATTAGAAATATCCCTGCATATCTGTGTTATCCTCTGACTTTTTTTATTTTTCATTTCTCGAAGATCATTACATTCCAACACGAAGGAGGCAACATATGAAGAAGTGAGCTCAGTAGTTTCAGATTCTGTTATTCCAACGGTACAGACACTTCCGAACATAATACATCCATCCATAGAAAAAGAAACCCTCCAGGAAGTCCTTATAATTGATGAAGAAGAAAACGCCCTCCAGGAAGTCCATATAATTGATGAAGAAGAAAACGCAACAACTTCCATTACTAAAGAATGGGAACAACTAGTAGTCACTGAGGAGGTTCTCATGAAGTCTCCTTCACCACTAATAACTACCGTCCGTCAAGTTCTGTCTCCTATACAGAGTAACAACAAACCGACTGATATGAAAACTTCGATGATTTTGGAAAGACTTGAAGCTCCAAAGAAGATGAAAGGAAAAATCTGGTCACCAAGCACAGTCATACGTAGTCCCATCTCACCAGATGTCTGTGTTTCGTCTCAGAAGAAGCCTCTGATTCCTTTTCAAACGACTCAGGTTTCATCAAGCCAGCTCATGAAACCCAATTTTCAGAGACTGAAAAGAAAGCAAAAGTGAGCTTTTAAGTGACTCTCAGTGTAAGATTCTGTTCTTTCTCTGCTTTTCTTATGGTACTGAAAAAATCAAACACAGTTCTAAGACATTTTGTTTTTGAGCCGAGACAGCGTATAGGAAAGCATCTCGAGGAGATTCAAAGTTTGGAAGAAAGGTAAGTTTCTTTTGTTTGCGTAGTAAGAGAAAAACATGATTTGGTGTTTATTGTTTAGTTTCTGTACAAAGACCAAAACTATATCACATCTCACTATATATGTACAATTTCAACTATCTGAACCATGAATACTCTTAGAGCATTGGTCAGTATATATAAGAATCTCCAAAGGTTTAGAAATTCTCTTTATGGAAAATAAACTTGGTGGAGGTGTTATGAGAGAAATCCAATGCTAACACTTTTAGCTCTTTCACTAAGGTAGCTGCTCCACAATAAAACACCCCTGCCATTTTATCAAACATTCACATTATTTGCATTTGATTATATGTATATGCAATAAGATAAGGTAATACTGTCTGTTAGTAACTAACCGACTCTAGTCTTGGGATGCTTCACAGCAATCCTTTTGAACACGCTTCGCCAGTTTGGCCTAGCAAAATGGGACATGACACGTGTCCCTGAGACAATGTCCACTCCATGCTTAGCATGGTTCAACGTCTGGAGCATTGTGATCAATGCAGACCTTGCGTCTCCTTCCTCATAGACGCTGGTGCAGTAATTATGCAGTTCAATTACGTTGTTGCGGTCTGTTTCTGAAACTTCGTCCATTACGTTCTTGAACCAGTCAAAAGATCCTTGCTCTCTTGTGACCCAGTAGAAGTAAGCTCTTTTGGTTCTGAATGTCTCGCTTTTTCTTGCTGGGGAACGAGGAGGAGAGACCGTGTTATAGATTGGTGACTGTCTTCGGTTACTGCCTTCTTCTCCATTGCCTTTTAAGTTATTGATTATGTCCTTGACAATGCTTATCATCGGAGTAGCTCCGATTCCTAGACCCACGAGTAGAACAACTTCAAACTTCTTGTAGTCTTGTGCTGGTGCTCCATATGGACAGAAGTTATGTTCGGTCTGTTTTGACCAACAACGTGTGGCTTACACAGCTGAGGTTCAGATAAACACGAATAAATTTAAATACACATACTTGGAACTAAATAATCTCTTGTGCTCATGTTTAGAGGAAATACCTCAGAGAATAATGATCTTAGCTGCCGAGTCCAGTCTCCTAGAACCCTAATGTGGACACTGAGGTAGTCATCTCCTGGAGCTGAGGTAATTGAGAATGGGTGCCTGTTTATATATAACCACTGTTCAGTTTTATTTGCTTGAAATGTCTTAGATAATATGAGAGCTTTTCTTATTACCATTCTAATGTAGAAACTGCAGAACAGTTGAGATACATGTATTGTCCGCTCTTGTATCTGAAGTTACTTGGTCTTGACAAGTGAAGCGACAAGACATTCCCTGGTAATACAGAAACCTGTTGAAGATGCAAGGTAATGACAGATATGAATATACAAAATCTTCCTTTCTCGGATATTCCAAAGTAGATATGTATATAGATTCCACCTTTACTACTGAAACAGCCTCTACGCTCGACCTGAATGCACGAATCAGCCTTTCAAACAAGTAAAGAACCACCGGTACCATCAAATACATAGAAGTTATGTTCGGTCTGTTTTGACCAACAACGTGTGGCTTACACAGCTGAGGTTCAGATAAACACGAATAAATTTAAATACACATACTTGGAACTAAATAATCTCTTGTGCTCATGTTTAGAGGAAATACCTCAGAGAATAATGATCTTAGCTGCCGAGTCCAGTCTCCTAGAACCCTAATGTGGACACTGAGGTAGTCATCTCCTGGAGCTGAGGTAATTGAGAATGGGTGCCTGTTTATATATAACCACTGTTCAGTTTTATTTGCTTGAAATGTCTTAGATAATATGAGAGCTTTTCTTATTACCATTCTAATGTAGAAACTGCAGAACAGTTGAGATACATGTATTGTCCGCTCTTGTATCTGAAGTTTTATTACCATTCTAATGTAGAAACTGCAGAACAGTTGAGATACATGTATTGTCCGCTCTTGTATCTGAAGTTACTTGGTCTTGACAAGTGAAGCGACAAGACATTCCCTGGTAATACAGAAACCTGTTGAAGATGCAAGGTAATGACAGATATGAATATACAAAATCTTCCTTTCTCGGATATTCCAAAGTAGATATGTATATAGATTCCACCTTTACTACTGAAACAGCCTCTACGCTCGACCTGAATGCACGAATCAGCCTTTCAAACAAGTAAAGAACCACCGGTACCATCAAATACATAGAAGTTATGTTCGGTCTGTTTTGACCAACAACGTGTGGCTTACACAGCTGAGGTTCAGATAAACACAAATAAATTTACATACACATACTTGGAACTAAATAATCTCTTGTGTTCATGTTTAGAGGAAATACCTCAGAGAATAATGATCTTAGCTGCCGAGTCCAGTCTCCTAGAACCCTAATGTGGACACTGAGGTAGTCATCTCCTGGAGCTGAGGTAATTGAGAATGGGTGCCTGTTTATATATAACCACTGTTCAGTTTTATTTGCTTGAAATGTCTTAGATAATATGAGAGCTTTTCTTATTACCATTCTAATGTAGAAACTGCAGAACAGTTGAGATACATGTATTGTCCGCTCTTGTATCTGAAGTTGCTTGGTCTTGACAAGTGAAGCGACAAGACATTCCCTGGTAACACAGCAACCTGTTGAAGATGCAAGGTAATAATAGATATCAATATAGGAAATCTTCTTTTCTTGCATATTCCAATGTAGATATGTACATAGATTCCACCTTTAGTACTGAAACAGCCTCTACGCTTGACCTGAATGCACGAATCAGCCTTTCAAACAAGTAAAGAACCACCGGTACCATCAAATACATCCATGTCTATTATATCACATGAAATCCACAATTTGAAGCCTGTTATTTTCTTCAGTGGTCCAGGAAGTTTTAGCTTATTACGTCTAAACCATGTTGTAGCCAAGGTGAAGGCTATGGTCATTAATATGACCATTGCAATCCCTGTAACTCCTTCCACTGACTGCACAAAGTCCATATATCTATCTGTCTGTGGCCCAAAATATTTCTCCATTGGCTCATATGTGTCTTCATCTGCAGCTATCAACCGGCTCATATGTGTCTTCATCTGCAGCTATCAACCTGGGGAAGTCGCACGCTAAGTGAGCTGTAGCATGTATTCCAACTCCAATTGAAATTCCTAGTGCTATGACCTGTGTAAGAGATGTAGTCAAGTTATCTGAAACTTTCATTTTTAACCTTGCAGGAAACTAAAGCATTTACCTTGTGAAAATTGAGGCTGTCATCAAAAGGAACAATAGCACTTAACCTGGTTTTTGTCCGGAGCCAAGTGATGGTGTTCCTACAAACTGGTAACAAAATCATAGCCATGTTAAGTTTAAGTGTCTCTGCAGCTCCTTTAGCCATACAAACACAAACTCCCATAACTTGGTAAGGAGATCTTTTTCGATACTGTATAAACTTCCACGTAAACAGCCCAGCCATAGCACCTAACCATAGAGCCATCACCCAAACTCTCTTCCAATTATCAAACACAAAATACTTCACCCATCTATAAAACCGCACCCCTGGATTACTACTCTGTGAAACCTTGAGATTGTGACTGAGCATCTTGCTCAGCTTCTTACTCTCTCGATCGCTGACATTCTGCATTGGCTCTTGCAGTAGAAGTACCTCAAGATTATGTATCTGTTTAGCATTGTAACAAACACATCAAAAACACACACAATTAATAACAAACATCATTCACAAAACTTCACATACCATGATGTACCCATAATGATATGGATCTAGTTCTTCCATAATCAAAGCAGCATATTCATCAGCTTGTTTCCTAATGGTCTCCAGCTCATTTGCAGAAGCACTTAAAGCTATAATCTTCAGACACAAACAGCTTCAAGATTTCAAATACTAATCACTAGAAGCACTTAAAGCTATAATCTTCAGACACAAACAGCTTCAAGATTTCAAATACTAATCACTATAACCAAAAATATCAATATCAAGATTCTATACCTCGCTTACTTCTCTTTCATTCAACCGCCCATCCGCATCAGATTCTATACCTCGCTTACTTCTCTTTCATTCAACCGCCCATCCGCATCTTTATCAACCCTGAAGTTCATACCACACTTGAATATCAAATCCAAAGTTCAGGTCTACCCTGAAGTTCATACCACACTTGAATATCAAATCCAAAGTTCAGGTCTGAAGAAATCTAAGAAAAATGGTATCAAGAAACATTACATAGCGAAGAAAATTCGTAGCCTTGTATCAAAATCTTGATCAGTAATCTGCTTCCAAAACACTTTAAGCTCATCTTTGTATATTGAATCGCCACTTATGTTTTCTCTCCTTGCTAAAGCATCGAACAATGCTAAAGCAAACTCCGTCGATTTCTTCATCCCTATACATTCACCGAACTTGGAACGGTGTAATAATCCATTACTATTCTTAGTAATCTCATTGAACTTATTCTCAACTTCAAACCAACCAGTGGTACCAGTCTTGGTGATAAATTTGAGACCTTTAAGTGCTACATCTGCTCTAGATTTAGAGCGGCGTAACCGATCTGGCTGTGGCCTCGGTGGTTTTCTCCCCGAAGATAACGAAACAACTCGTTTAAGTTCGGTAGAAACAGAAGAAGCAATACGTTTTAACACCGAGTTACTCCTCCCTGAACGACCAGGTCTCAAAAGAGATTGATCGTCAAATCTTGATCCCAACCCTGGTGACTCTAAACCATGTACAGAGACAGAATTGTCGTGGATATCAAGCGTGATCTCCACATATGGTTGATCATCTTCATAATAGCTCCTAGATGACTCTCCTCCGTGTGGAGCCTCTGTATCGCTTGGGTAATAGTAGTATTTGGCGTTTTCCAAGTCTAACTTTTGCATTTTCACTGCGTTTTCCAAGTCTAACTTTTGCATTTTCACTTCGAGTTCCTTAAAATCTGAAGATGAAACAAGAAACACAAAAACAAGAGTTTCGAAAATGTTGAAAAAACCAGATACAGACAGAGAGAAAGAGAAGAAGACGAAGTTTTATAATAATTACTTCAAGCAACCAAAAAACCATACACTAGTTATTAATTAATTGTTTTGGATAGTATTTACCAATTAAAACTATTGAATGTTACTAATATAAGAAAATTTCAAAGTAGCATGGAAGGTGACTTTAATATGTTATAATAGTTAGTGTTGGAGTTGGTTAGAAATTTTCTTCAAAGTTGTTAGTACCTTTTGTTCTTCATGGTCAAACCTCCCGCCCATTTTCTTGACACGTCCAATATTTGACTTTTTATGTTTTGGTCAAGATAATTCCAATTTTATGCTATATACTATTTCTCACGTTACATCTTCTAATCAATCATCAAAACCTAAATATATTAATTAACCCAACATTTCCTAAAAGGATATACTAATTAACCGAAAAATTCTAAATTAAATTTTCTATCTCATCAAGTATTATATAAGAAGGTAGTTATTTTTAATTCACCAATCATTTGCAGAATACTATTTTTCTAGTATATTGATTTTGACTTCTGTTTTACAAAAAAATGAGACTATTAATCCCAAATTGAATAATTGACATTTGAATCACACAGACTATGATTCTTTGAAAATGAGATTAAAAAAAAAAATTATAACAATTTTACCATAG
>CM071717.1:57883351-57894309 GCA_036630335.1 Physaria fendleri | reverse complement strand
ATTTGATGTATCCTGTCATGAAATCAATAGAACCCGTGCGTGTCATGAAATCAATAGAACCCGTGCGTCGCACGAATCAATCAAATCTAGTCTAATACTAAATTATACTTTAAATTCTAAATTCTAAACCCTTAACCTTAAGACCTAAATTCTAAATTCAAATCCCAAATTATAAAATCTAAACCCTAAATTCTAAACCCAAATCTAAAAATTATAAACCTTAAACCCAAACCCCAAATTATAATCTCTAAATCTTAAATCCTAAATTCTAAACCCAAACTCCAAATTATAAACTATAAACCCTAAACCCTAAATTCTAAACCCGAATCCCAAATTATAAACTCTAAACCCTAAAACCTAAATTCTAAACCCAAACCCCAAATTATAAACTCTAAACCCTAAAACCTAAATTCTAAACCCAAACCCCAAATTATAATCTTTAAATCCTAAATCCTAAATTCTAAATCCAAACCCCAAATTATAAGTTTTAAACCTTAAGACCCAAAATTTAAACCCAGATCCCAAATTATAAATTCTAAACCCAACCCTAAATTCTAGACCCTAACTCCAAATTATAAAATCAAATCTTAAATTATAATGTATTTTGTTATTTGGTTTAATTTTATTTTAATAATTAAAGTTTTTTTTATTACTTTCGTTTCTGAACAGAACGATTAGGTAGCAAAAGAAGGTGTACAGGGATTTTTGGTCTTTTAAATATTAAACAAGATTATAATGAGATTAAAAATTTTCTAAGAAGTACATACGAGATTAATCCGTGTTTCCTCACACTGCTTCAACAATAGGATCTAGAACTAGATAAGTAAATGCAAACCTTAGGATTTTAGGTTGATAGCCAAATATTAAGATTTAGTTTATATTTTTCTGAGTCTTATATTTTCTGAGTCTTATATAAAATATAGAAAAATATAGAAGATAAGATACTGATTTTATTATCAAATATTTTATAATAAATACATAAAGATATACATCTATATATGTTAAAAAATATAGATAAACTAGATAAATTTGTAGATTAATATTCATAATAATATATATGTTTATATAGAAAATGAAATGATAAACATAATTAAATTAGTGTTCTAATATATTTAATTTTTTTTATATATTTACTATGAAATATTAGAATCTTAGACTTTAATATTTTTTTATACTTCTACACTAAAAATTTTCTTCCAAAATCTTTATACCTTGAAAATATCAATATAATTGCTCATTAAGTACAAAAATCACATAAGATTATTATCCTAATATAAACACGGGCTATTATTAGGCCTTTTAAAAGCCCATTAACATATATAAACAATTAATCCCGGCTTTATAGCTTTATATAAATATCCAAAAACTTGTAAGATCAAAATCATATTTTTGGTTCGCCTACTAAACCTTATGAATTCTATCTTCTTCAAAAGGAAGAACTGCGCAAAATCTCAATCATAAACTCTTCAATCTTTCACCGTCTCCTTTCTCTGTGGAGTCTCTGATAAATTCTCAGTAGTAAAAGCTGAAATTGGACTCAAAGTCAGTGATCCCAGAACCAACGAACTCTTCTTACGCTTCTGGGAAATCAGGTTTTTTTCTCGTTTCAATCATCTTTAATCTGGTTTTTGTGGAATAGGGTTTTTAATTCTCCTTTCTCTACTATTTTTTGTGATGTTTTTGATAAATTCTCAGTTGTAAAATTTGAAATGGACTCAAAGTCAGTGATTCCACAACCAATGAACTCTTTCTACTCTTCCGGGCAATCAGGTTTCTTTCTTGTTTCTATCTTGTTTAATGTGGTTTTTTGGGATTAGGGTTTTAATTGGATGGTTATTTTGTTACAGGAAGAACCTATGCCTCGGTTGTCGCCGCCTCAGCAGGTGGTGGTGCTGTTAGTAGTAAAAAGAAGTTGGTTTCTTTGTCTTCGGATAATGGTGGAACTGATAATTTACTTGTTGAGGAGAAGAAGGAGAAGCCAAATTTGGAGGTCGGCGTTGAGGGGGATTCCTTAAAGGACGATTCTTTGAAGGAGGATTCTGCGCAGTCCGAGGTTGTTTCTGGTGAAACAGCTGGAGAAGATGATGTTTCATTGCTATCTGATGGTGTAGGGGTCAAGGAGAAGAAAAAGAAGGTTAATGAGGGCGTGGAAGATAAGGAAGACGGTTGTGTGAGTAAGCTTGAAAACGGGACAGTGGATGAGACGGTGAAGACAGTTGATGTTGGCGAAAAAGAGGCTTCCATAGATAGAACAGTGGATGAGAATCCGAAAGATGAGAATCCGGAAGATGAGAGTGAGAGTAAAGTGAAAGATATGGAGGAAGAAAATGTTGTTGAAGCAAAAATTGGTGGATCCAATGAGGAAGAGAGTGAGTCGAGTAAAGTTGGTATTGACGATAAAAGTGATAGTGTTATTGAAGAAGATGGTGTGAAGTTAACTGATGAAGGAAACGCCATAGGGGACGAGTCCCCTATAGAATCTGTGCATGTTGATGTGGCAAAACCAGGGGTGGTTGTTGTAGGAGATGCAGAGGGAAGCGAGGAGTTGAAGATTAATGCGGATGCTGAAAATCTTGAAGTGACTAATAAGTTTGATCCAATTGGGGATGATGATGATGGTGGATTTAGACTTGAGTCTGATAAGGCAATGCATGAGGTAGGAGAACAATTGACTAGCAGAGAAGACTCCACAAGGCTTGAACCTGTGGATACCAATGTTGCAGATCCAGGGGTTGAAGCTACCCAAAATGGAGCTGAACCGAAGGATATGGAAGAAACTACTTATGCAGAGGTAATCAAGGCAGCTAGTGTAGTAGCTGACATTATAACCAAGGAGGAGGAGGAGCATGTGTTCGGTGGCACATTACGTGAAGAAGAAGAAGGTGCTGACTTGACCAACAAAGGAGACTTTGTGGTGGACTCATCTGCTATAAAAGCTGTAAATGTAGATGTCGCGAAGCCAGGGGTTGTGGTTGTTGGAGATGTAGAGGCGATTGAGGTGCTGGAAACTGATGGTAACATCGCTGTTGTGACTAATAAGTTTGATCCACTTAGCCAAGTTGAAAGTGGTGGAGTTGAACTTGAATCTGACATGGCCACTGAGGAGGTAGAAGAGAAGTTAACAAGTGAAGGAGACTCTATTGTTGACTACCTGGTGGACTATGTTGATACTGATATCAAAGTTGCAGAGCCAGGGATCGTGGTTGTCGGGACGGTGAAGAAGGCTGAAAGTAAAGAAGATGATGGAGATGATGAGGTCGACAAGACCATCCCAAATATTGAGGAACATGATGATCTGACTGCTGCATATGTTGGAAATATTGAAATGGCTGCTATGGAAACATCAGAGGCAGCCAAAGTAGAGGCTGAAAAACCAGTAGTACGTGTGGAAGAAGAATCGCCTTTTTCTGAAAGTTTAAATGTGGGTTCAGTTGATGCAAAAGAAGATTCAACTCCTGCAGATAGGTCACGCTTTCAAGCAAACCCTAACCCAGAGGTTCGAGAAGTTTTCGAAGGTGAAGATGTGGAAGACGGTGCAAACAAGCTCCCAGTCGAAGACATTGTTTCTTCTCGTGAGTTTGGCTTTGAAGGAAACGAAATTGACCAGGAACCTTCTGGAGTAGGTCTTACCGGGGTTGATGGGTCTGAAAGTGAAGAAGAAACGGAAGAGATGACATATGGGAGTTCTGAAGCTGCAAAACAATTCCTAGCAGATCTAGAAAATGCTTCTTCTGGTAACGTTTCTAACAATATGTCAGATAGGATTGATGGCCTGATTGTCACCGATTCTGACGAGGATGTAGACACAGAGGATGAAGGTAAGGAGAAGATGTTTGATTCTGCAGCTTGGGCTGCGCTTTTTAAGGAAGCCACCAGAGGATGAAGGTAAGGAGAAGATGTTTGATTCTGCAGCTTGGGCTGCGCTTTTTAAGGAAGCCACTGAAAGTGGAAGTTCAGAAGGTGGCAATTTTACTATAACATCTCAGGCTGGTGGGAAGCTTTTCTCTATGAATCGACCTGCTGGTTTGAGTTCTTCGTTAAGGCCTTTCAAACCTGCAGCAGCTCCACGTGCAATCCATTCCAACATCTTTTCCAATACTAATGTCACAATGGCGGAGGAAACTGAGGTTAACTTGAGTGAGGAAGAGAAACAGAAATTGGAAAAGTTGCAAAGCCTTCGTGTGAAGTTTTTGCGGCTTTTGCAGAGGTTGGGGCATTCAGCTGAAGATTCAATTGCAGGGAGGGTTCTTTACCGTCTTGCATCACTTGCTGGGAGACAAACAGGGCGGTTATTCAGTCTTGATGCTGCAAAGAAAAAAGCTGTGGAGTCCGAGGCTGATGTAAACGATGATTTGAAATTCTCTCTAAACATACTGGTCCTTGGAAAAGCCGGAGTGGGAAAAAGTGCCACTATAAACTCCATTCTGGGAAATCAGAAGGCGTCCATTGATGCTTTTGGGCTCTCAACCACGACTGTTAGAGAAATATCTGAAACAGTGGGTGGTGTCAAGATAACCTTTATTGACACTCCGGGTTTAAAATGTGCTGCAATGGACCAAAGTACAAATGCAAAAATTTTATCCTCTGTAAAGAAGGTAATGAAGAAGTGTCCCCCTGATATTGTTCTTTATGTGGATCGGATTGATAACCAGACCAGGGCCTCGGACAATTTGCCCTTGCTAAGGACGATTACTGCTTCTCTTGGTTCATCCATATGGAAAAATGCTGTAGTGACCTTGACCCATGCTGCTTCTGCCCCTCCTGAAGATCTATCTGGCACCCCATTGAGCTATGAGGTGTTTGTAGCTCAGTGCTCACATATAGTGCAACAGTCTATCGGACAGGCAGTTGGTGATCTGCACTTGATGTACCCAAGACTGATGAATCCGGTTTCTCTTGTTGAGAATCACCCTTTGTGTAGGAAGAACCGGGAGGGTATGAAGGTTCTCCCTAACGGCCAAACTTGGAAACCTCAGTTGTTGCTATCGTGCTATTCTCTAAAGGTTTTGTCAGAAGCAAATTCTCTATTGAAGCCTGCTGAACCATTGGACCATCGAAAAATATTTGGTTTCCGAGTTCGATCTCCACCTCTTACTTACTTGTTGCCTGGGCTGTTGCAGTCCCGTGCACATCCTAAGCTCTCTGGAGACCAAGGGGGTGATAGTATTGACTCTGATATTGAAATTGATGATGTGTCTGATTCTGAGCAGGATGATGGGGAAGATGATGAGTATGACCAGCTGCCACCATTTAAGCCTCTTCGAAAAATCCAGCTTGCAAAACTCTCAACGCAACAGAAAAAGGCATATTTCGAGGAGTACGAATACCGGGTAAAGCTTCTTCAGAAGAAGCAATGGAGAGAAGAATTGAAGAGGATGAAAGAAATGAAGAAAAACGGGATGAAGGTGGGTGAAAATGAGTTCGGTTATCCGGGAGAAGAAGAGGATCCAGACAATGGCGCTCCAGCTGCAGTGCCAGTTCCATTAGCCGATATGGTTTTGCCACCTTCATTTGATAGTGATAACTCAGCTTACAGATACCGTTTTCTGGAACCCACTTCACAACTCATAACCATGCCAGCGTTGAGCACCCACTGGGACCACGGCTGCGGGTATGACGGTGTCAATGCAGAATACAGTCTTGCTGTGGCTAGCCGGTTTCCTGCTACTGCTGCTGTCCAACTCATAAAGAACAAGAACGACTTCAACATTCATCTGGCCTCCTCGGTATCTGCTAAGCACAGCGAGAATGGATCCACCATGGCAGGCTTCGATATCCAGAATGTTGCGAAGCAGCTGGCATATGTGGTTAGAGGAGAAACCAAATTCAAGAATTTGAGGAAGAACAAGACTACTGTTGGAGGGTCGGTGAATATGTGGTTAGAGGAGAAACCAAATTCAAGAATTTGAGGAAGAACAAGACTACTGTTGGAGGGTCGGTGACTTTGTTGGGAGAGAACATTGTCACTGGTGTCAAACTCGAGGACCAAATAGCACTGGGAAAAAGGTTTGTGCTTGTGGGCAGCACTGGGACAATGCGATCACAGGGAGATTCAGCCTTTGGTGCAAACCTCGAGGTCAGGCTTAGGGAAGCTGATTTCCCAATTGGACAGGACCAATCCGCTTTAGGGCTATCTCTGGTGAAGTGGAAAGGCGATTTATCCATGGAAGCCAATCTCCAATCTCAAGTCTCTCTTGGAAGGCACTCAAAGATCGCTCTTCGTGCAGGACTTACCAACAAGATGAGCGGACAGATCACAGTCAGAACAAGCAGCTCGGATCAGTTGCAGATTGCTCTCACGGCTATTCTTCCTATAGCCATGTCCATCTACAAGATCTTCCGACCAGAAGAGACGAACAACAATTACAGCATGTACTAAAAATATCTCTGTTACCCCTCTGCAGATGATAGCAGCAAGAGGATTCTTTTTATATTACTGGTTTCACAGTTCATGTTTTTTCCCATCCTAATAGAAACTTTGCTTGAGATTTTATCAAAGTTTTATTTTCTTATCTGTTGAGAGGTTCCCATAGGATTCATCTTGTATTAGTAAATTCTTCACTTGTAGTATAGACCTTCTCAGCTTCTATTACTGTTCTTCAGATACTGGAGACTAATTCAGTTTTCTGTTGGTTCTACTTCTCATGCTAATGATGTTACTCAGTTTGTTTTTGCTAATTTGTTACTTAGATTTCTGCAGGAGAAGCTAAACGTCGTTCAAGAGGCAGGTACGTACCCTGTTAATTAATTCTGTACTGTTGTTCATCTCATTGCATTCCTCACCAGAATCTTATAGTTCTTCCTTGTGCCTTAAAGGCAGTGGTAGCTCAGAAATCTGTAAGGCTTCTTCTGCCACACACCAGGTTCTACTTCTTTTCATAAACATTCTTTGTGATAGATTTTCAGTCTGTATTACCTCTAGAAATGATTTGATTAGTGAATGATAATAACAGACACTCTGAGTAAAGGATATTTCTTGGTGGAGTTAATATTTTATGGAATATGTGAATAGTTAGTGTAGTTAATCAGTAAGCATAGTTAAGTCATTGCAATCTTTGCCTTAGTTTTAACTAATTAATTTGGTTTAGAAGCTTTTGATGATTAGATAAATAGTTTCTTACAAAGATCTTGCAAGAACACACACACATACATAGCTGAAACATAATAGACGATACGACATAAGGTAAAGACAGTACTGAGAAATTGAGAATGAGGCAGCCACTTATTTTACTCTTAGCATTACTATTGTGACTGAAGCCAAATCATTGTTTTTCCTTTCAGAGATATCTCACTGAAGGACCTTCTGGGAAGCTGGCCTCTTGGTGATCTCATCCACCCACTCGTTGACATGTGGACGCTCAGTGAAGAGCTTCTTGGTTGGAGTTCCGAGCAGGTACTGAATCACTGGAATGTGGTGAAGATCTGTCAAAGTGAAAGTGTCACCAGCCAAATACTTGGACTCCTTGAGCCTAGCTTCGTAGACATCAAGGACTTTGGCTAACTTAGCCTCTTCTTCTGCAACAACGGCTAGGTCTGGAGTCAAACCATAGAAGAGCTTGAATACTTGTTCCCAACAAAGCTTTGCACCCACTGGATCAAACTGGTGAGCTTCGACTTCCATTCCATTGGCCATGATTGCGAATTGGGATATGTTCTTGGTGTCTGCTGGGAGAAGGTTAGTTCCTTGGTTTTCGTATCGATGTGCTATGTACTGAGTAATCGCTCTTGATTCTGCACAAAAGAGAATTAGTGATTTTGTCTTCCAATGTCTATATTCAGATCAAATATGAGCATGAAGATGATGAAAGAAAAACGTTTATACCAAAGAGTTTGAGGTCACCATCTTCAAAAGCTGGAACTAAACCAAAAGGCTGAAAAGGAAAAGATTCATGATTCAGACAAGTTACATTATATAAAAAGTCTTCTCTTATAGATACACTTACATTGCGAGAGAGGAAAGGCTCCTTCTTGTGTTCACCATCTTTGAGCTCAACATGAACAAGCTCAAAGTCAAGGTTTTTCTCATGAAGAGCAATGAGAACTCTCCTGGTGGAAGTTGAAGCAGCATGTCCGAAAACTTTGATACCTGCCATTGATTTGGTTACTGGGACAAGACCAAGAACAGTACACAAAAGAGTAAGAGATGTTATGTTTGATGGTGAAAGTGATTCTGGTGTCATGGTATTTATACAAGAGCACTTCTGCATTATACTCATGACTAGTCTTCTTCTTTTTTCTTTGCGGATTTTTCAAAGCTTGAATTTAAGTAACGTTTGTATATGTGTCTTTTTGCACAGGTTTAGGTAATAAAGTTATGATAAAGCATACATTGGATTCAGTGAAAAAAGAAAACAAGTTTCATGCACTTGCAAATCACTAAAATGTGAAAGCTGCTTTTTAAGATTAAGCGTTACTAAAGGGTGGTTGATTCACGTTTACACAGGGTGTGTTTTTTCTCGTTTCACCAAAATCCAAAATAACCATTTTCTAGACAAAAAAAAATACTATAAAAATCAAACTAGTGACGTGTCATCATCAAATCATTAATTACGATATTAATTACTAAACTAGGTAGCTGACCCGCACGTTTCATATGGTTATTTATATTATGGAACATTTTTTTTTTTTTGGACTGAATATTACAGAACATATTAATAAAAAAATATAAGGTATTTTATTTTTACAAAGAAATAGTATGATTTTCAAGCCATAATGCAAATTTAAATTCCATAGTTTTAATTTTCAAAAGTTAATGATATGTATTTCATGAATCAGCAATTTTTGGAACCATATGATATTGATCTGTTTCATGATAGTAAAGATTGAGTTTTTGATTTTATTTTATTTTTCTCTTTTGTTTGTTTGATTTTCAAATCAGGGTTGGTGGTTCTGGTATGGGCATGAGAAGAAGCAAACCCAGGGTTTTTTTTTTTTCATTCTACAGATTTTTTTTCTAGTTTTGGTTCAAATTCAAATGCTTTTGATTTATAATAATCTGATTTATATGTAGACTTTACTTGCACTCGTGAGTAACCCTTCACAGCTACCAAAGTGGAACTATGATGGTTCGTGGTGAAGACATCTTATAGTTAATAATTTTTTCTTTCTATCTTATACTTGAGTTTCTTCTCTTTTGTGTTTTTTGTTTACTAATCATTTATGTCTTTTAGCCCTCAAGACATATAAATAGTAAGCCATCTGATAGTCATACATCCTTTTGCCATTGTTTAACTGGTGTATCTGTAATTGTATGTGTATCTCAAGGAAAAGGCCAAGACCTATTCCTTCGAGCCTTCCATGAAAGTCTTAAACTAATCAAAGAGACCAAGAACCTTCAGGTACCAACATTACTATGCAGTGGTAGTAAGAAGAGACATGAGCGCGCAAACAAAATCGAGACATAGCTACGCAACTTTTGTCTAACTACACACATTGGTATCCCAAATTACCATCACCTCCAAACTCCAAGTTCCACGTGTACTCTATGGTATTGGAACCTAAAGAATATGCAAATGTAATAAATGAGCATCTCTTGGTACAAAAAGAAACCAAAGAAAATGATAAAAGAAGGTTATAAAAAATCCGTTTTGCTGAATTTGTATATTGATTTTGCTCTGCTTCATTCAACAACATCTTTCCGCCACATCCTTTAACTGCATAGTTACGTTGATCCTTGTAGTCAGTACACAAAAATCAGCACTAACTACTTAACAAAACTTAAGAATTACTTGAGCGGTAAGTGATGTGATCACTTCTTTTGCTGCCTTGCATCTGTTGTTTCTGCATTAGCGGTTGCTAGCTGCTTGGCTGTTCTTTCCAGCTCAACTTCTTGAAGTTGGGACTGCCTTGTTAAACTTGCAACTTGATATATCATTTACTGGTTAGCAAAAAAGCAGTCATAAATTGTAATTATATACAAAACTTACAAATACAATGAACAGAAGATAAAAACAAAACAGTGAGATAAACATCTTAAGTTGTTACCTTCAAAGCCTGCACTTGTCATTCCAGTGAGAGCTTGCAACATCTGTGTGTCTATAATCACCACCTTCACCTTCCTCAGTCTCACTGTTTTAACCATCGTTCATCATCATAATCTGATGCATTTTTATTAATTTGAGATAGGGAGAGCTTTAGTAAAATTCTTAGTACTGGAAAATTCTCACAAAGTTTCCAAGCTCAGCCACACTGAGAACAATGGTGTAAGTGAAAAGATCTATTAAAAAGTCAAATTTGAATTTATAGGAGCTACCGATGGAAACGATAGATGGGAAACTTACTCCTGTAACATATATCTTAAACCCAAAGATACAGCATCATTGCGACTGTATTCTTATCAAACCAAGAAATACAAATACCTTTTGAAGAACATAACCTTCATGCACTGGTGCTATAGTTGTTGATCCTCCGCCACTGTAACATATTTATCACATCAAACAGATTCAGAGTAAGATTTCACAGAGAATATAATGGAAGTGGGCCTCTACATATTAGAGAAAATTTATTATGTCGAATACCTTAAAATTTTACCTGTCAACAACCAAAGAGTAGCACGCCCATAAGAAAAAGATGTGAGAACCTATCACCAAAACCGCAAAAATCATTTAGATAGTTAGGCATCTGATTAAATAGCCGTCTGGAGATCAAAACTACAGTCACTGTCATGTAATAATATATTATCCATTAGGTAGAGGAAGGATACATGATTCTTAGCCACAAACAATTGAGGAACTTTGTATTTTACAAACCTTATTTCTGCCGCCTTGTCAAGCATATGATTTTGAGAAAATCAGTAACACATTCCAAAACAACGTAATACATATTAAGGATAATTCTAGGTAGATAAAACCATGCTTCTCTCTCTTTTGTTGAGTGTTTGGAGAAGGCTCAGCTAGCAACATAGGGTGCGCCTTAGGATCAATCATCAGACAACTCTTTGAAAGAGAGTTGTTTTTTTT
>CM071717.1:57854625-57876191 GCA_036630335.1 Physaria fendleri | reverse complement strand
TGGTTGATATGTGACTTAGATTTGTGGCTGTGGTGCAGTGAATTCCCAGTAAATGGTCATAAACAACAGAAATCCTTCTTTAGGGAAATCTACAAGCCGAAAACGCATATTGGCACAGAGGTAAATGGCAATATGTCCTAGTAATTTGACACTGGTTAGTCTTCTAACCCTGTTAACTTATTTCCGCAGCACATAAACGCAATGCTTTGCTGCGTATGGCGCCGTCTATCAGCCACGAAAAAACAATTTTTTGCAAAGTTGGGTGCGTATAAGTTGAGGTATGTTGACTAGTATGAATCTATTGGTAAGAATGTGTTTGAGGTGGTTGATTTGTGACTTAGATTTATGGCTGTGGTGCAGTGAATTCCCAGTAAATGGTCATAAGCAACCGAAGTCCTTCTTTAGAGAAATCTACAAGCCGAAAACGCAATGAATCTATTGGTAAGAATGTGTTTGAGGTGGTTGATTTGTGACTTAGATTTATGGCTGTGGTGCAGTGAATTCCCAGTAAATGGTCATAAGCAACCGAAGTCCTTCTTTAGAGAAATCTACAAGCCGAAAACGCATATTGGCACAGAGGTAAATAGCAATATGTCCTAGCTGTATTTCATAGACCTAGTTATACAGATATAATGGCAAACTATATTTTTTTTTGTGATAATTCATTTAGTGAATTGTAACTTTATACTATACAAATATCTGGCCCGACACGTAAAAAAAACTAGGTCTTCTTCAAGTAATATTGAAGCAAAATCAAGGCCCATCTAACATATCAAATGTGAGGCTGTGGTTTGTTTTTTTTTTCAAAAAAGAACAAATTATAAAATCTATAATTGCGTCTGCCGGGAGTCGAACCCGGGTCTATTGCTTGGAAGGCAATTATCCTAACCGTTGGACTGAGTCGAACCCGGGTCTATTGCTTGGAAGGCAATTATCCTAACCGTTGGACTACAGACGCTTTTGTTCAAATTTAAAGTTCTATGCTTTAGTAACGGCCCTGTTAGTAAAGGACCATTTTTTTATATAGCATAATATAATAGAAAAAGTAGTTAGATATTGTGTAGGGTGATATAACACATCATAACATGTAATTTATTGCATATGAAAATTATGTTGTAATTGTTGAATAAAAGGACCTGATTAAATTCATGTTAGTATCTCCAATATATTATTGAATTGGCCATTTAAAAGTTAGAAAAGAGTGTTAAGTTATATACTTCGAAATATACCTTCTTGATTATTTTCTTTCCTAACCTGATAATAATTTCTTAAATGTGATTCTATACAAAATTACAATGCTTACTTCTTATCGTTTATGAATTTATTTCTCTTGACAAAAAATAAAAATAAAAAAATAAAAAAATATATACTCTTTTAGCTCAATGGATACGAAATTTAATAATATACTGTTCAATTAAAGAAAAAAAGACATGTAAAAATAAATAAATATATACTGTTGTCATCTTATAATAAAACTTTTGAAGTAAAATAAAGTTTTCACCATTAAAAGTTAAACCCAAAATAAGTATCTTTACCATAAAAGACCTTGAGTGAATTGTGAAAAGAAGCAAATATCAAAATCCCAAAAATGGTAAAAAAATTAAAAACATCATCAAAGCGTTAATCATATCATTACAATAATAAATTGACTACAAAACCATCTCTTTCCTTTTTAAGTAAATTAAAGTTAAAACCAAATTTTCATCATTTATACTCTCTTCTTCTTCTTGTTCTTCTTCCTTAGACTCACATTTCCTTCTATCTCTGTCCCTCTCAGAGAGAAACTCACCATTCTCACACTGAAACATGGATGGAGTTAGAGCAAAGCTTGTGTTACCGGAGACATTTACCGGAGTAAGAATGGAGATAATGGATGGAGTTAGAGCAAAGCTTGTGTTACCGGAGACATTTACCGGAGTAAGAATGGAGATAACAACAGGCCAATTAGACATGATTTGGGAGCTTATTAAAGCACCAGTGATTGTTCCTCTACTTCAACTAACTGTTTACATTTGTTTGTTAATGTCTCTTATGCTTTTGTGTGAAAGAGTTTACATGGGTATTGTCATCATCCTCGTTAAACTCTTTTGGAAAAAACCACACAAACGTTATAAGTTTGAGTCTATTAAAGATGATGAAGAGAATGGTAACTCTAATTTCCCATTCGTCCTTGTCCAAATCCCAATGTGCAACGAGCGAGAGGTCTCTCTTTCTCTTCTCTAACTCTGTTTCAATTCCTCTGTTTTTGCTCTGTTCTGCTTTGTTTTTTCCTAAAGTTTTAAAATTTTGGGGTTTTCTATACAATTCCATAGTTTAGGGGTTAAATCGTAATAAATCACTAAATTAGTGGGCTAAAAGTGAGTTTTTTTTTATATGCAGGTGTATAAGCTATCAATAGGAGCAGCTTGTGGACTATCATGGCCAACAAATCGACTTCTGATTCAAGTCATAGATGACTCAACAGATCCTACTGTTAAAGTAATTATCTTTTGTTGATGGATAAAAATGTAATATCTTTTGGGGGGGGAAATTGATAGATAAAAATGTTACAGGAAATGGTGGAAATGGAGTGTAAAAGATGGGAAAGTAAAGGAATAAACATAGTATATCAAATAAGAGAAACTAGAGGTGGTTTCAAAGCAGGTGCTTTAAAAGAAGGACTAACACGTAATTACGTCAAACATTGTGAATATGTTGCCATCTTCGATGCTGATTTTCAACCTGAACCTGATTTTCTCCGCCGGAGTATTCCTTTTCTCGTTCATAATCCTGATATTGCTTTGGTTCAAGCTCGATGGCGTTTTGGTAATTTTGCCAATTTTCTTTTATTACCATATATTTGTCTGTTTAGTTCTGTTTGTTTCGGCGCGCGCATTAATGTTTGATTCTATTTGAACCAATTAAAATATGCCACGTATCATGTTTGAGTTTAAAGTACAAACGTTACTGTCACATTGACATGTTGTGGTCCTTGTGGAGTAGGGGTTATCTGAATTAAAGAGAACGTTACTTTGTCATAATCCTATTTAATTAATTTCGTGTTAACTCTATGATTTATTTTTTTGGGTCAGGGACTTATATGTTTAAATATTTTTCTGTTTGTGTGAATAAGACTTATGTTTTAATAATGTTATTTAAATACATAATTTTGGCAGTGAATGCTGATGAATGCTTATTGACAAGGATGCAAGAAATGTCTTTGAATTATCATTTCACTGTTGAGCAAGAAGTTGGCTCAGCTACACATGCTTTTTTCGGCTTCAACGGTAATTTTTCTTTTAAAAGGTTTATTTAGATAATGACCTCATGGGAAAGAAAGGACCTTCTTCTTCCTTGCTCTATCTTTGGCTCCTTCTTGCTTTCGGTGCGCCTTTCTCCTTGAAGTTTCTTAGTTTTATCATTTTTAATTCCAGGAACTGGCGGAATCTGGAGAATAGAGGCGATAAATGAAGCCGGCGGGTGGAAAGATAGAACCACCGTGGAAGACATGGATCTCGCAGTTCGAGCAAGTCTCCGCGGCTGGAAATTTCTATACCTCGGTGACCTTCAGGTTTTATTTTATTATATATAATCTCTATAATTATAATAATTCAATAGTTAGAAATAATTGAACTCACACTACTGCACATAAATAAGAGTATTTATTTGGTAATAGGTGAAAAGTGAACTACCAAGTACATTTAGAGCCTTTAGATCTCAGCAACATAGATGGTCTTGTGGACCTGCAAATCTCTTTAGGAAAATGGCTATGGACATCATAAGAAACAAGGTAATAACAACGATAACATGTTCTTAAAATATGTCTCTTGAGAAATGATTAAATCTGAATTAATGTTATTGAACTTGTTGTGCAGAAAGTGAGATTCTGGAAGAAAGTGTATGTGATCTACAGCTTCTTCTTCGTCAGAAAAATCATAGCACATTGGGTCACATTTAGTTTCTATTGTGTTGTTATTCCTCTCACAATCCTCGTCCCTGAAGTTAAAGTCCCGATATGGGGTGCTGTTTATATCCCTTCCATCATCACTATCCTCAACTCTCTTTGTTCTCCAAGGTACCTTATTTCACAAGTTATTGTATTACTTTATATGTCAAGTAACTGATTTTCATCTTATTGTTTTGATTAGATCGATTCACTTGCTGTTCTATTGGATTCTATTCGAGAATGTGATGGCGCTGCATCGGACAAAGGCCACATTCATTGGTCTGTTTGAGGCAGGAGGAGCTAATGAATGGGTTGTAACCGCTAAGGTTGGACATGGTCAGAGTGGTAAAGGGAACTTAAAAGGGCTCAAAAGGTTCCCAAGACTCTTCAGATTGTCTGATCGGTATGTAAATTAAAAAAAAAAAAAAATGTATATATTTGTAAGAATCTTAGGGATGAATGTTAATATGAGTTTATATTTGGATGATCTCAGATTGAATACATTGGAGCTTGGATTTGCGGCGTTCTTGTTCGTGTGTGGATGCTATGACTATGTACATGGGAAGAACAATTACTTCATCTACCTGTTTGTTCAGACAATGTCTTTCCTCATCACTGGACTTGGTTGGGTTGGGACTTATGCTTAAAACTATTTTCGTCAGACAAATAATGAATTGATACAGAAATGTTATTGGGGAGGGGTATAGAGAGTGAACAGGTAAAAACAAGTAGGAAGAAAGGAGGAGACCAAGTAAACAAGTAAACTTTGTGTGTTTTATTTATGAATATTTTTGTCTATGGGATTTGTGATTCTGTAATTGTGACATTTCTGAAATGGTCTTTGCTTTTTTCTTTTTCTTTCTTTCTAACCCAAATTTCATTAATCATGATGAACATAAAACATTGTCCTTGCTCACATTAATCATGACCCCAAAAAAAGCACACCATTCAAGTATTCATCATCAACCTCAAAATCAAAATCAAAACCTCACATTGCTCCCACAACTTCATTAGGCTCTACCCTTTCCCTTACCTTTTCAAAATCAAAACCTCACATTGCTCCCACAACTTCATTAGGCTCTACCCTTTCCCTTACCTTTGTTTGAGTTCTTGTTGTTAGAACCACCAAATTGTTTGCCTGAATTGAATGGCCTGTCCATACATTAACAACAACATTAACCTTCAATTTTTTTCACTTGTCAAGCCTATGAGATAAGATGAAGAAAGAAAAAGAAACAACTTCTTACTTCTTGTTTTTGCCACCTGATGATTGTCCTGGGCTCTGGTTAGCATTCACAGGAGTCTTTCCACCCTTTTTTGCTGGGTGCGGTGTGGCTATGTGTACTGCTTTCTTTTTCTCTTCTGTACCAATAATACAATGTTCTCACAATCATCAGAATACAAATATCATACAAAACTAAATATGCATCTCTGTTAAACATAATACTACTCAGATGCTACATTAACCATCTAACAATTCTCAAGAACAGGATCTGATATCAACACAGACAAATAAAGAATTGTCTTCTAACCTGTCTTCTGAGGAGTACCTGCTGCTGGTTTTGCCTTCTTTACTGAGACAGGTGTTTTTGATGCAGATTCATTTGGCCTCTTCTTGTTGATTGGCTCAGGCTTTCGACAAATTAAATGAAACATCAAAGTTAGAAAAAAGGGATAATGTAGAAAGCATGTAAACAAAGTAAATGTTAGATAGACGATGTATCTACCTTTTTAGGAGTTTCTTCCTCTTCTTCATCCTCAGAATCATCATCATCATCTGAGTCATCTTCATCAACATCCATCTACAAAAAAAAACATCACAGAATTTATCACCATACTACTCATCTTCTCATAAATGTATGTATACATACACTATCAGAGATAGAAAAACAAAAAAAAAAATTGTAGACAGGTATAGTCTCTCACCCCTTTCTCAGCGTCACCATCGTCATCAGACTCATCTTCCTCATCAGAGTCATCCTCATCATCGTCTGATTCAGGTTTCACTTCTGAAAGTTTGGCCTTTGGCTTTGATTCAGCCTTGACAACAGTAGAAACAGCTGCTCCAGCATTTCCTGAAGAAGGAAAATTACATTTGAGACGACAACTTTTCAAGAAAAGAAAATAAAACAATAACAACATACACAATATATACCATTGGCAGTAAGAGCTGCAGGAACAGCTTCAGGAACCTCCTCCTCTTCCTCCTCATCAGAACCAGAGAAAAAATCGTCCCCCGTGAAAACACAATCAATAATAGTCAAGGAAACAAATAGATTATACAGGCATCTTCAACTTTTTGTTTCTAGCAATCTTAGATATATAGACAAACAAACAAACAAACAAACAAATATATACAAAAAGGATATTCTTCGATGTTTGGTGATTGGTAGCCAACAAAATGGACGCTTGCTTTAGAGCAGTTGTGGGAAAGTTCAAACTCTTTGTCAAAGACCAGATCATAGCTAATCTGAGGGAACTTCTCTTGTGAAAGTGTTCCAATAACAAGCTTAGTATTACCAACTGTTACAGACAAGACAACTGACTCTCCCATTTTCCCTTTGCACTCAAGAGACGCCTACTCATGGAAAGAAACACACAAATCAAGAGACTGTTTTTAATCTAACCCTAATAACTTCCAAAAAAATTTCTATCTAGCAGATGAAAATAACCTGAGAAATGTGGATAATGTTGTCTTCAGCAGGCTTAACTTTAAGAGGCTTCCCTGGTTTCACTTCAACTCCTACCAACATCAAACAAAACCTTCATATTATTCATTTCTCAGAACATTCATCAATAAACATCTAAACAGAATCCAAGTTGATATAGAGTCCAAATATGTGTAATATAGCCTTAAACACCAAAAACATGGTTCAAAGTCGAACAGAAAATCTAAGAAAAAAAACACAAAGGAAATAAGCGAACAGATGATACAACACAATAAAATACGAATCACCATGAACAGTAAATATTCTCGGAAAGTGAAAACTGAAACGATGAAGGTAAGATTCTTACCCCAGAACTCCATTTTGAGCGAGGAAGAGGAAGGGAGGATTTAGGGTTTTCTTCTGGGAAGCGAAATGGAGAACTGAAGTGGAAGAGGTTTCGCGAGCTTTTTATAAGCGACGTTTAGAATGAATAGTATAAGGGTATATATGAGGTGAAATTAATAGTATAAGGGTATATGAGGTGATACTCCATGGTTCTTCCGTGTCTCTACGACATCGTTTTCTCTCTAGCCCCTAAAGCTTGCATAATTTTTGAATATTTCTTGATATATTAAAATTTTTTACATATTTGGTAATTATAGATTTTGTAAAAAACATTCCAAACTCCAAAATTTGTATTGAAAATTATGGATTCTTACAATCAAAAAAGAAAATTTGTAAGAAGTTTATGAAATATAATGACCAATTACTTCAGTGTTGTAGTTCATAGACAAAAAAAAAAAATTTAGTAAAAATTATAAAACCAAAACAATAGAGAAGAAACTATAAAAAAATCTTTTGCTTTTTCTTTTTCCAAATAGTTTTGGTAAATATTTTAATAGACTGTTACAACAACAAAAATTCAACCAAAAAAGAAGAAGCCTTCAAGGTACAGAAGAAACTCAGAGCTAAAGCTACATAACAAGACAAACTCAATACCAAACAGGAGGAGTCTCAGCAAACAAATCAGACCGTTTTGTCTGAATTTGCAGCGACAAAACAGCACTCATTTCCCCAACCGGTGTTTTCAAGATCCCGGAATCTCTGAGGTCTTCACAGGAGCTCATATCAGGAGAAGAACAAGTTGATGTATTACTGGATAGTAGTAGTCGTGATAGAGACATTAACTGAGACTGAGATCTTGAGTTTCCATAGCTTCTTTGGACGTGACCAGGTTTTGCTACCTTACTTATCTTCAATCTGGCTTTGTTGCTCAACAATGGAGAAAAATGAACTGAAGCTGGTGGGGTTTCTGCACCTTTGGTGATACCTGGATTAACTTTTGATGGTCCTGCTCTTTGTTGTTTCCATGCTAGGAACGAACTTTCTAGCCTTGATTGTACCTACCAGGTTTACATATATATGAACACTAGCTTCTAAGGGATACAAACCAAAATTATGCTGAAGAAACTAGAGAGATATATTACCGCAGGGAAGAGGCTACATGAAGCAAAAGACAGTGATGATGATGAAAAAGGAGACTTCCTATTTTGTTTGTCTACTGATCCAAAACTTGATGCACCAAGATTATCATCATCGTCGTCGTCATCATCATCCTCATCCTCATCCTCATCATTATCGTCTTTGAATTTCTCTTCCTGTTTCTTCTCTTGTATCTTCTCTTTGGCAGTGACAACTTTCTCTTCTTTATAAACTGGGACAAACGAATCTTCGTCCTCTTCAGTCAAACCCATTTCAGTTTTTTTTTCCTCTTCTTGTTCTTTCCGCTTCAATTCTTCATCCATATCTTCTATAGCTTCTTCTAAACAAATCTCAGCCTCTAGTAACTCAAGCTCCTTCTCTATCATCTCTTTTCTCTCCTCATTTGCTTTCTTTTTCTCTTCTGTCAATTTCTCTATTGCATCAAACATCGGCTTCATCGATTTCTCGAGTCCAAGAATGAATCTTTTTAATGGAGGTTCCTTTTTCGGTCCCACTTCTTTCCCATAGAACTCGTCGAAACCAAGTGGCAAAAACTCGACTTTTGAAGGATCCATTTCTTCCCCTTCCTTGAGATGAGGCTGCCAAAATAGTCGAATGCCATGCTCTTCATCCTCTATAAAGTTGATTATCCGACCTGTAGGTGTATGTAAGATGACAGGGTCCTCCTTCTGGACAAGTTTGGAAGGATCTTCTGGATCCGGTTCAGGTTCTTTGTTCAGTAAGATAAACTCCGGTGTCACCTCCACTGATCAAGAAAAATAAAAACACAATAAAATCAAAACCATCAGATATTCCACAAAAGACCAAAATCTTTACAGGTCATTACCATTTTTCCACCAATATTCGAGTTCAGCAGGCATTGGTAACCTCAAAGGAGCTTTGTAGAAAGAGTTCAACCACATTTCTCGTTCTTGATCCACCTCATCTACGTAGGTTTCCCAATACTCAGGTACCTACCAAAAGACAAATTCTTACGTTAACTTTGTGATCAGAAAACTAACTAGAGAAACTTGATAAAAAAAAAAAATGACCCACTTCATAAAATTGGTTAATGAAGCCCGGGGCCATCCACACGTCTTCTTCTTCATAAAAATACGGATGTTGAGGATCACCATATGGACCCCTCTCCTCCCTAACCACTGCATATCCATAAAAGACGCAAAACAAAAACATTTTGAGCTCTCAACTAAACTAACACTTTACGGTAAAATAACCTGTTTTCTTCCTTCGCTTTCTTAAACTAGACACAAAAGCTATATTTGAAATATAATGATGGTTACTAGAGAGGATCCTGCACTGAGCCAGAGAAATCAAACAAGCCGCTTAAATTATGTCTAGGTTATATGAAACAAACAAAAGTGAAGGTAAAGGAAGGGGTAATACTTCCGTCAGGTTTGTTTACAAACATTCGAGCCTTGGCTGCAGCCACCTCAGCCAAACCAGAATGCAGCTGAAATATTTTCACAACAGTATATTTATCATTTCTTCTTCTTTCTTTGCTGAAAGTTATGTGTATCATAAAGAGCAAAAAATGGGTAACTACCGCACAAACATCTGCAGTACAGCCGTGCTCCTCCTCCAATAGCTCACCAAAGTAAAATCTACCCTGCATTACCATAAGATGTGACCTCAGAAACATGAAATTCACTAAAGAAATGTTTCATGGAGGAATTATTTTTACTTAAAACCATCATGGACTCATACGAAGGATACCAAATACATAAGCTATTTTAGAATCAATCACATTAGATGGAAAATGATGATGTAAACAACCAATTTTCTTAAGACTCACATATAGAATGCGTTCATTAACTTCATAGACACCACACCCATGCATTCGACTGTGCTTCCACTGACCAGCATAGCGATACCGACCTTTCTCCCTGGTATCAAAACCATATAATATACAATGCATCAATAAGGAATAGAGAGGGAATCAACTAAAATGACAGTTTTCGGCGTGTTATTTTAGTTCAAGCTATATCCTAGTCCACTCAAATCATTGCAGACTCACGGTTTCTCGCCAAACTGTCTGACCCATTCTTCGTTTTCATAGAAAGGAACTTGGTAATTCCCATCAGTAAGTGCAACACTGTCCTCAACATCCATTTCCAACCACTTTCTGTCTTCCGGACTCATATAATCTCTCTTGATAATCTTTCCTTCTTCACGCATCTTAGCTTCAAGCCTACATAGAAAGGAAGAACAATATCCTCGTAAAGTGACTATGTACATAGAATCCCCCTGGGAAGATTTAAAGGAATGATAATCATACATGGAACCTGGAATGGGCTCAATGCCAGGAATATCAACTTCTACAACCCCATGACCTTCCATGTCATTCTGAAGCCATTCACCCTCATACCTAAACATTCAAATACATAGCCAAAACCAAAAAAACAAATATCTTGGGTCATTAGTAAAATATTTTCAAGAGAACAAAGAAAAAGTTAAGCTAGAAAACAGAATTATCACCTGACAAGCCCATTTTCAGCAATATAAACACCTTTTCCGTGAGCCAAGTCATCCCAGACTGTGCCTTCGTACCTTTAGCCCAAAAAAAGAGAGAAAAAAAAATTGAGATACAAAGTTATCACAAAAGCTACTCAAACAGATGAAGAAGATCACTAAAGTTAGTCACAAGAAGGTTTTTAAACCCCTATCATACAACCTGCATTGTCATTCCTTTCATTGAGAAACAAAATCTCCAATATTCAAACTCTACTTAGAGTACAAATCTTCAAATCCAAATTCATGAAAAAGGAACAATTCACAGGCTATTATAACAACGAATGAAGAAAGTCTAGCTTTGGAATAATTCTGTGGCAACCATTGAATGAATCAAAGCACATAAACCCTAAACCCAAATGTAATGAAACAACATATGAATCAAACCATATAAACCCTAAACCCAAAAACAAAACTTCAAACATCAAAAGGGAAATATGGGAAGGGGATGTTATTACGAGCTTCCATCAGCGAAAATATAGCTGACCCAAATAAGAAACTCTTCAATCCTATCAAGCTCTTCAACAACAGCTTTAGGAGAATCAATATCATAATGATTATCTGGAATCGCTGGATAAGGTTTCCTATACGGAACATAAAAAGGTTGAATCCCAGGATCTCGACCTTCTTGAATCTCTTTATTAACAATATCCCAATCATTATCATCAGCCCAAACTGGATCCCAACCAGGTTTAGTCATCTCCATTGGAGCATCAGCCCAAATCTCCTTAAGATCTTGTTCCGTCCATTGTTCTGGATCTTTAGGAAAATCGAAAAGATCCTCATGGTAAGTTAATTTCTCTTCTTCTTCTTCCTGTAAACGCTTTATTCGTCTGCTATTGACCACGCGATTGAGACGACGAAGGTTGGCTTCTGGATTTTCGTTTTCGAGAGGTCTATCACTAGGTCGTACGTAGTTGAAAATTCCTTTATCTCCTTTATCTTCTTTATCTTCTTCTGGTTCGTTATCGGACTCGGAAGTGTAGTACTCGTCGTCGGAGCCTTCGGATGCGTCTGAGTCGGAGTTGGAGTCGGAGTCAGAGCCATTTTCTTCCTCCGCATTTTGAGTCGGGTCATCTTGTTGCTGTGACTCAGTGAGTTCGTCGTTAGCCATAGAGAAAGGGATAAGGAGTGTTGTGTTGTTAAGCAGATAAGCGTTAGGACTGAAGAGGTGAGGTTTTTGAACAAGGTCCGGAAAAAAAAAAACATATTTGCATAATTCTCCCGTTTTATTTTGGTGTTTTCAATTTCGCCCTGATGTTATTATTGGTCCATATAATTGTCTATGGGCCGGACTTCAAATACTTTCAAGAATATGGGCCGTTCCAAATCAATCAACATTAAAATTGAAATTAAATTAAACTAAAACTAAATAAATTCATACTTAACACTAGTAGGCAGGAGAGTTCGGTTTGTCCGATTTATTCGGTTCGGTTTGTTCAAAAATCAATTTTTTCTTATTTTAACTGGTTTGGTTTTTGATATATTCGGTTCGATTTTTAAGAAAAAAAATGTTTTATTTTTTTAAAACGAATAAACTGATAATAACCGAACAAATCGAAAATTATTGAAACAAACAAAAAACTGAATAAAACGAAAACCAAATTGATTTTGACTTATTTCCGATCGGGTTTTTCAATAGATTTGGTTTGTTCCGAATTGACAATTTTCGGTTTGTTCGGTTTGGAACCGACCTCATGCCTATACTTGAGAGTTAAATTTTAATGACATTAACAGGACCAAAAGCATAATATTTCAAAATGCTTTATGTTGAATCATGAAGAAGTTAAACCAAAACCAAAAGCTAAAGCTAAACCGGATTGTAAATAAAGTCGGCAAAACCTAAGTACAAAGACAAGGCTCCCCCACATTCACCAACTACAAATGTACGCTGCTTGATCTCTCTTTCTCCCACCTACCACAACCCACTCCTCATTTCTCCATTTCTCAATTAATCAACCCCTTAATTCTATAATTAATTTTATACAATTATATGATTATGGAAGTGTTTGTTTGTGATCATGACAAAACATCAATAAATAAATAAAGTTGGTAATTCCATATATATAATGATGGAAGTGTTAACAAAAATTTGGATATCTTTTAGAAGTATATGACCACTCTACTCATAATTGGTTTTGAGTTTGATATCACATGATTCATGACACTCTCACCAAACCCTTTCAGATCAATTGACATAATCATACCCACATCACAATTACTATACACCATTAGTGTTTAATGACCCACTAAATGCTCAAATCAGTCAATGATGGTAATACATTGGTGCAAATGACCTAGACTACTCTCTTTTGAATTCATTATTGATTAACATCTAGGTGGCAATATTGTATGCTCATTAACAAGTTAAACATCAATTAATTAATTACTATGGTGGAATTACTTTATGTATGTACGATATTAGGACACCACGCAAGATTACCAAAGAAAAACAATAAACATGACTTGTGAGTTAACATAAGGTATTTTCAAAACATGGGATTAGAGTGTCAAGGACTCAAGAACATAGATGGCTTTAGATTATTCACCTCACCTAACACTATAAGCAAGTTCAAACCCTAAACCTTAGGTGAGAACACACACAATATTAACCCTAAGTTTTATATGCCCAATTATTTGGCAACTCAAACTTAATTAGTTGGGATATTACATCACTAATTTACATGATTAATGAATCTAGTAAATAATCAATAACAATTCATGGAAGTTAACATATTACATCATTACATGGTAATACTTTTGTTTCAAAGCAAGAAACATCAAACCCAATTTGTGTTCACACGTTAAGTTTGACTTTTTGTAATTTAATTAACTTGTTTAATATAATCACTTCCAATAAACCTAAGTCTTTCTTGAATTATGCTTATACGTTTAGCTTAAGAAATATATTCAATTGTAATCATCAGAACAAAACTACAAACCAGTCTTGTTCAAATATATATTACATACAAACACAAAAACAGTTGTTAGGATAAATAAAATAATATTATTCTCCCAATTCACATTCAAAACGAGTTATACAAATTCTAGTTTTTAGTTTTTATGTTTTTATATAATTCAAATAAACATATATTTAAGGTCATACGTCGTCGTTACGTGACGTAGACCATGGTGTCATATCCATTGGGTAACTTCCCAACACCCTGAGGAATGAAGTGTACTCTTGAACCTCCGCTAACGCATTTTGTGCGCGCGGCTCGGCCATCGAAGCTTCGAAATCAACATAGAATGTATACTCGAAATGTTTCGCGGTTCCGACGTTTTCGTCGCCCACGACTCTAACCGGACAATTATGGTGCGGGCGTGATTCGATTTTGGTTAAGCTGATGTTTCGAAACGCAAAAGCGGAGAGTACTTTGAAGAGAACGCTAGTTCCTTTATGTTCTTGAGCTGCGAAAACGATACTGGTTTTGAATGGTCGATCTGTTCGAGGTATGATCGGATCACGCGCAAGCATAAGGAATCGCGTAACGTTTCCTGCATCGTCTTGGATTCCATCAGCGAGAATTTGTAGTCCGTAGAGTTCAGCTGCTCTCGCGCTTGCGACTGCTGCAGTGTCGTGGAGGTTATTCGCCGCGATGTATTCCGCCGCCGCAGCTGTATCATGAAACGCCTCAATCGCAGCTTTTGGAGTGAGTTTATTAAGCGATCCTTCCGTTTGAGCTAAAGCTTGAGGATGCGAAATCACACGAGTGATGCAATCTGTACGAACACCAGGGAGAGCTAGAAGACAGTGATGAACCGGAATCTGAACCTCACCGACGATATGAAGACGATGACGAAGGAGAAGATCGTAATTTCTATGAATCGAACCACCGAGGGAATTCTCAACAGGTAGAACAGCACGATCTGCAATCCAAAGCTCAACCGCTTGAAACGCAACATCAAATTGATCACACGGAATAGCTTCACAATTCGGATAAGCTTTTCCAGCAGCTGCTTCAGAATACGCACCAGGAACTCCTTGATACGCTACACGTAGAGTAGATCCATGAGACGGAGCAGGAGATAGATCTGTAATCGTCAAAGGCTGAACCAATCCAACTTTTCCGTTTTGTGGAACAAGAGATAGATCGATGGAGCCATTACTGTGTCCGTTAACGACGGAGACTTGATCGGAGTTTGAATTCTCCACCGCAACTACTTTACTGGCTAAGATAGCGCATGAGCTTTGCCAATCTGATCGGCTTGAACCAACACCGTTAGGGAACTTAAACGCTTCAGATCTGTAACTGCAACGAAGAGACACGCGCTTTACATTGACGTGAGAGTAAGGCGCTTTCTTAGCCGTTAGATTTGGTTGAATCAAGGATTTAAGATCGCACGATACAGTTTGCATGATTATAATTGAAATTAAGAAGAAATATAAAACGATGACGTTTTTAAGATATAGTACAAACTTGTAGTTCTGTGAATTGAACTTGCAAGCTGAGAGATAATGTTGGAGAAGGGAAGGTTTATATAAGGGGGGGAAGTGAAGAAAGTCTTAACGTGTGTGTAAGGGTAAATCCGTCAAATCATTCACCTACCACATTTATATATTTATAAAGTTTGTTTGTAAATTTTGACATTTTTCACTTTTTTTGCTTTGTTAGGAAAAAATGGTGAATTTCTTGGTACGTGTTAACAAGTGGAGGTTTTTGAATAAAATATTTGATTATTTTAAATTAATGTAATTGGTGATGTTATTGGATATAATTAGATAGACAAACGTGGCGGCTTTTGGTAACAAATTTGAAAATGCTTTATAACGTTTTCTTGGAGATTTTGTTATGTTTTGAAGTTTGTATTTTTTGAGGTTTTATAAAATATTATTTTAAGAGAGATATCATGAATTTGTAAATGTGGATCAGTATTGAGCAGCCATGTGGTTAAGTTTTGTTTTTTGGTTAAAGGCAAAGATTGTGTGTAATGTGTATGTGTTTTATCACATATTATGGATCACCAATTTGTGTGGATCTATTATTTGGATGTTATAGTTACTTACCAAAAATTCATGGTGTATGAGATTAGTATAAGACCCTAACTTTTAAAATCACACATTAAAACCAAGTATTTATAATTTTAAAAATATGATATTATCTATAATTTTAGATATGCATAAAATATCCATCTAATCTTATTTGGTCACAAAATTGAATGATATAACTTATATTAATTAGTATTATTTAAGATATATGGTATAGGAATTGCATAATAATGTAATAATTAATTGATTGTGAAGATAAAAATAGAGAAATGATTCTTGGGATTTATACATTTATACAAATTTATATATACAATAATTGAGAAAATTTATAATGAGATTTGAAAACTAATATATTGACACGTTATGTAAATAAATCACCAGGTTAAGATGACCAATTAAGAAAATGAAAATCTCTAATATATTGACACGTTATGTAAAATATTTTAAAGATAATTAGCAACTTTATTAATTAATTAAGAGGTATTAATAAACATTGTTTTAAAATCACATGAATCTGTTTTTCTTTAAAGAGTTAGGATATTAATTAGCTTCATAAACAAAGAACAAACCTGAACTGCACCATTGGAGGAAACCTAGGTTACCTAGTACAGTGGCCCAACTCAAGCCATGAGAGACACACGAAGAGCATGAGAAACATATTTGTAGGTATGTAATGTTCATATTTATCTAATTTAATTAGTGTTTTCTCATATAAAAATACATGACATATAACAGTTATGTACTTATGTGTGCCATTTGTGTATAAATCAATATCTCTAACTATAATATAATGTATTAATTACACACCCAATTGATTAAGTCATTTGCCAATTGTTACTAACAAAAGCTTTATGTACTAAATTACACCATAAAAATCAAGATGCTAACAAAGGTTTTGAGTTATATAAAAATTGGTAACCGTTTAGAAACTGAGTTGGGTTTGATTCAATTCAGTACGACTACCTAAAATTAGGAACCGATTCTATTTGTTACTTGTATTCATAAGTATACAAAATTAACCATAAATATCTGAAATTCAATTACTATAATCATCTAAAATCCTAAAAAAAAAAAATATATACGAAATTCAATAATTATAAATACCAAATTGTTAATTAATCATAGAAAAGTGAAAAATATCAACAATTTTTTTTTAAAAAAAATAAAATAAATATAAGTTAAATTGTTTATTTCATTTTAACTATAATATATATATATATATAACTTAAAACTTTCGAGTACTTTGGATGCATGCTCGATTTTTTAGATATTATCCGAAGCCAAACTGGAACTATAGGTATAAAATAATCGAAATCGATGGAGTATTAAGATGAAACCTAACTTATACCGAATATTGTTTTCGGTTTGGTTTAGATCGGATTTTTTGATTTCGGATAAAATTCTCATACCTAATGCTAACAAATTTTTTTTTTTGCCGGACACTAACAAAGGTTTATATATGTAATAAATTACACCAAAATGGAAGTTTATGTATAACTAGTAAAATATTCAAATGGAGGATATAAAAGAATCACTAACAACAGCTCCAATATGCCACGATTATGTAATACTTGTGTCATATTTGTTTCTTCTCTTAGTTAAAGTTAAAGATAGGTGTGACCTCTGGTTCCAAAAGTGATGAAAGTCTGGTCCATTTTCTACGTTTTGAAGAAACAATTAAACATATTTTCATCATATATTCAAACATATATTGTTTTCTAACATATATGGGGTTGTTGAAACCTTTTTTTTTAATTAATTCATAGATATGTAAAGGGTTTAATATGTCAAAGTTGGTAAAACCCAAATGGGACTATCTAACATTGCACCTAAGCATGTTGAATTGATTCTTTCTACATTTCTTTTTAGTCTCTCTTGGCTCTTCACTAATTATTTTTTAATTTTTTAATTTACTTTTGTTTTTAAATATAACTGGTGACTCTTTACCTTTTTCAAGGAGGATGTATTTAGTTTTAAGTCATTTATAAAAATATATCATATACTAATAACTAAAATAGTAATTTCCTTTTATTTTACTTAATAAGAATTTTTTCTTACAAATAAAATTGACTTCACAAAGAAGATGCACGTGTTACATGTTCAACTGATACAAATTAGTTACAAATTATACTTTTCTAATAATTACTGACAATGTTAAGAGTTTATGTGATACTTTGATTATCTTATTAGTACATTTTCTGGTTGTGATAAGAAAAACTGATAACTACAGTTTTGTTTTTTTATATAACCTTAACGAAAAGTAATTAGTAGAATTCTTCGTTTTCATCGATCACAATTAAAACGTTGTTTATTTGGGTTGTGATGTAACTCTAAGCTGTAACAATCGATCTTTCACATATTTTAAAGCTGGTGACATAATCACGATGAATATGAAATAAATATGTTTATTTTATTCTTTCTTTTTTGGTTAGATAAATTGTATACTAGTGTTGGATCTTTGGGTTTGGTTTGTGTTATTGGTTTGTGTTATTGGTTTGTGTTATCACAAAATTTGAACTAATTAAGAATATAAGTTTGTTTTTACAACATATGTAAACAATAGGGATATTTTTGTTTGATTGATCTCAAGAGTTTACCCATTAGATGTGATAAAACTTGATTAAGGATGATTAGAGTCCCTGCCAAAAAAATGATTAAAGTCAAATCGATTGGGCCGGTCCTTCACGGGCCCAAAAACAACAAAGAAAAAAACTTAAAAATTGTTCTTCTCGCTTCAAGGACAAATTTGAATCAATTCCTATTTTTGTTGTTAAAGCCATTTTTTTGTAAATTGGGCTACATTTTAGATCATCTTAATGATGAACACTACATTTAAGGATATCAATAGTAAAACAATCTATTTCTTCAAGGATCATCACCTTAATGATGATTTAATCGGACATATAGAGGTCTATGAGCTTCGTAATTTGGCAACTATGGGAAAGAAACTTTAGCTTATTGAATACTAAAGAGATGTGTTACAGAGATAAATCTTGCGGCGAACCAAACACTTGAAAAGCTAAAATAACTTGTGATATATATATATATATGTACCAAAAGGAGAAAGTGATCTTGGGAAGTGGGAACGTACAAGAAGCAAATAAGGTTGGATAATTGAAGATAATTTGGACAATAATATTGGTAGAATCATATTTGTGAGTCTCTTGGTGTTATGAGTCATAACTAATGGAGTAGTATTATCTTAAAAGTTGTGGATAATTGTACTAAAAACAAATATAGTAAAAAAAAAGAAGTTGGGGCTAACCTTTTTTCCTAGAATGTCGTTAGAGCAAAAGCTTGGCTTGTGTTTAATTTGGATATGCTGTCTATTTAGTTAAGTACTAGATAGTTTTAGTTTTGTAATGATAGTATGATTTGGCCACTAAAGATGGTGATGAAGCATGATGAGTGTTTTTTTTTTTTTTTTTTTTTCTTTTTTTTTTTTTTTCCATTGAGAAAAACCAGGCTGTCTTTTTTTTTTGGTCAAAAGAAAAACCAGGCTGTCTAAAATTTCCATTTTGATTTAAAATTTGGAAATTCCCACAACATTATCATGTATAAGTATTAGAAGATATGGAAGATCTAGATCTTTCTAAAACTTCTTCCATCTCGCCAAATCCAAGCCCAAATCTCACTCTGCCTATGTAAAGTATCTGATTCTCAGGTTCTGTCCAAGGTAGATATGCTCTAGCATGCTGAACCTGAGCATGCTGATGAGCCAGAGCATCCTGTGGAGCCTGTGGAGCTGCCTGAGCTGCCTGATAAAATAAAATAGTTGTATAAAAAATTAATATCTCATTAAATAAAATAATATTTATCCAAAATTAATATCTCAATTATAAATTTAATAGTTGTATAAAAAATTATAATTTAGTCATTACTAATTTACAAATTTCCAAAATTTTGAATTGCAATATTCATTTGATAAATATAGTTTTCCTAGAAAAAAATATAACTTGATGAAATCGATAGTATTGAACATTTTGTAGTTGACCAAAAAAAAAAGAACATTTTGTTATCTACACCAAATACCTTTAAAATTCAATTTTTTTTTTTCAAATTGTTGATGAACAATTATTTTATTTACTAAAATGTTTGATCATATAAAGTAATTTATTGTATTTTAGTATCATTTTAGCTAAAGTTAAAATTCTTAGATGATGCGGTTATAAAATTATATTGTACAAATTATTCACAATAAAATTTTATTTTATGTTTAGTTGCCGTCAAATAACTCATCTTTGAGATTATCAAGAGATTTAGTGATAATGGCTTCCCAATTGTCGTAGATGACTGAGGTTACAAGTAAGAAAACATTTTTTCGGACACATGTTTGCAAAAGAGATAAAAAGAGAATCAAAGAATAACATGTTGAAAAGAAAAAGACAAAATTACCAATTGGTTTGAGAGGAAAACAGAAAACACTAAAAGAGTAGCATGATCGTTGAGAATATCTGGTTAAACATGTCGACTTAAAATTATCAATGTTTAACATGCTTTAGATTGAAATTTGACCCATCTCACAAAATTGAGAATTCATTGTTCAATCGGGTTGAATTTTCAACTTCCCCAATTTCGGAGATTTGGATCGTGATTAGCTATATCTAATTTTGAATTTGTATGGTCTCTGGCTCTAGATTAGTTAATTTTATAGAATAATTGTATGATTATTGGGGAAATCTCTTTTGAACTTGCATCTATGATTCATGTTGGTATGATCTTCCAGATTTGCTATGATTCAAGTATTAGTCACTAAAATGGTTTGATTTATGAAATTTTCTAAAAACAGGTGGTAAGCCACCGATGAAGAAACTCCAACAAGCTTGAGTTAATTCGGTTCAATTTGGTTCGGTTCATAATTTTTTCGGTTCAGTTTATAAAAAATAAAAGTCACCAAACAAATCAAAACATCTAAAACTATATCAAAAATTATTTATAAAACTGAACATAAAGTCCAAAAATTAAAAGTGTATCAAATACTTATCATGGTAAATTCAAAAGGTACCACAATTGTTTCATACCAATAATAGTGAGAAAACCAAAATATCACTGAATGATGAACAACGTCCCTATCCAATACATGCAACAAAAATTATATATAAACTTTCATAAATTAAACACAAAAAATTATATATAAACTTTCATAAATTAAACACAAATAATAATACTAAAAGCATTATTTAAACTATTGATGATTAAAAAAAATCAAAACCCCTAAAAATGAAAAAAGTTTGAGCCCTAAACAATCTGCACTAATTAGTGACTATAAGTATGAATCTTATTTAGAGACTAATAAAACTATAGAAAGCATAATTTAAATTGGTTATTCGTTTAACCAACTACTAAACCAAATAAACCGAAAACCAATTTTAATTTTAAAATCAATCATATAAATCGAAATTATTTTCTCAGTTTTTACCAAAATTTAATTAATCGATTTTTTCGGTTCGGTTTGCTCGGTTTCTACCAAACCCCAGGCCTAGTAATGGAGATTTATATTAAGTGGTCTTGGGATTAAGAACGTATATGAAGCAAATAAGGTTGCATGTTTGAAGCTAATTTGGAGAAACATAATGGTAGAATCATATTTGTGGGTCTCTTGCTAGTTTAGACAATGTTTGTATGTGTTCATAACTAATACAATGATTTTAAAAGGGATATAGGAACAAAAACAGAGCAACTTAGGCGATTTTAAGGGAGATCTTAACAACTTCAGCTATATTCGCGGGAAAGGCTTTCGGCGACTCTGGTGCATCTCCGATGGGAGATAACACGGCGTCGTCTCCTCCGGTGGCTTCTAATCGGGTGGACGACGGGGATGGGGGAGTACAGTCCGGTCATAACACTCCTTCTCAAACTAATGCTGTCGAAACAGAGTTTCCTCCTCTGCATTCGAAAGATCACAATTCAAGTGAGGAAATCAACTCTCGGGTGCGTGAAGATCACGAAGATTCTGCTTCGATGACTCTTCCGGCGAAAAAACCCGTTACAC
>CM071717.1:57843418-57853578 GCA_036630335.1 Physaria fendleri | reverse complement strand
ATAGTTAACATATGTTTTTTTTTTTTTGGAAACTTACTTTCATTCAGTAATAGAGAAATTAAAGGTCCGATACAGAGAATCGGAGAGCCGATTTAGCTAGAGAGTCTGCTAATACATTTTCTAGTCGAGGAATAAACGAAAAACTAACATAGGTGGCCGAGGCCAGTAGGGATGCAATGTCAAACAAGATCNNNNCCAGGGCTTGCTTTGGAGCTTCTAAAATGCATTGGATATAGTAAACGCATGTCTTATTATTTTATTTTTTTGGTAATTGGTAAATCTATTAACAAAATAGGAGTTTACATATTATTATTTTTTGGATTAACCGGTATCCTGGATGGCTTTGCCAACCAGACTAATCCGGGCCGGGGTCCAGAGCCCTGGATGGCTTTGCCAACCAGACTAATCCGGGCCGGGGTCCAGAGCATGTAATATGGTCCCCTCCCTAGGCGTCCCTCGAACCTGTTACCTCCAAGCACTAACTATAGGAGGTAGTACCACCAGGCCAAAGAAGCTTGGGTTGTCATTTAGAATGTAACACTTGCACCCGAATACATGAAAGTAACTGATTGTTGGCTTCTTCCATTTCCATATTTCATACGGAGTTTTGTTGGTGTCTGGTCTTAGATATACTCGATTGATGATGTAACAGGAGATATTAAATGCTTCTGCCCAAAACCTTTCTAATACATGACTCGCTGGAAGCATTGCCCTTGCCATTTACTGAAGAGTTCTGTTCTTTCTTTCAACCACCCCATTTTTTTGAGGAGTTAGTGGAGCTGAAATCTAGGCAAACAGATTAAAAGAGTCCGACAGTGATCAGTGGAATCTAGAGAGTCCGACAGTGATCAGTGGAATCTAGAGAGGCTGCGAGATTATTTGGAAGAGGATGAATGTCAACGATCAGCCAGGTCAAACCCGGTGGATCGAACTCCCTAAACAGCTTCTCTTGGATATACAACGCTTCTGGAGTGTACTCGGTAAAGTCCGGCTATTGGTTATGGAGCAAATCCTCTCTTAACTGTAGCTTGGCTCTTGAGCAGAAACCAGATTTTTCGGGTATCTACTCAAAGATTTGGAAAATCACAGCAAGCAACAAGCTTAAGCCCTTCTTGTGGAGATGCCTTTCGCTATCCCTACCTGTAGGTGTTGAACTAAAGAAGAAAAGGATAAAGAACGACTCAGTTTGCACCTTATGTGGACATGAATACGAAGACGTTAATCATTTACTTTTTCATTGCGATTTGGCTCGTGAGGTATGGTCTTCCTCTCCTTTTGCTGAGATTTTGAATACATCTAGTGAATCTCTGCAAGTCAACATGTGGGATTGCCTTAATATTTCTGCGAACTCATATGGAGAGGATGAGTTCTTATGGCCTTGGATTATGTGGAGATTATGGAAAACTAGAAATGAATTTATTTTCCAGAGGATAACTACAAGTGCACAAGCGATCCTAGCTAAAGCTCGAGCTGATGCCATAGAGTGGAAGACTAGTCAATTGTCGCCTTTAGTTACAGCTCGTGAATCTCTACCAGTGATTGGAGGATGATACGAAGCTCCGCCAGATAATTTGTTAAAGTGTAATGTAGATGCGGCTTGGCAAGATGCTCACGATGTTTGTGGAGTAGCATGGATCCTTAGAGATCAACAGGGTAGAGTAAAACTTCATGGTGTTAAGACTTATCACAGACTCTCTTCGGCTTTAGATACGGAAGCTACTGCTTTAGTTTGGGCAGTCAACTGTATGTGGAATATGGGTTACGACAACATCATTTTTGAGTCGGATTCTTCCAATCTCATCAAAGCTTTGTCTCAGCCCACCTCCTAGCCGCCGTCTTCTCTCCTATGCGACGGAGATACAAGGAATAGTTTCCCGACGTCCTTGGCAAGTTACCTTTAATCATATCAGTCGTATGAAGAATGAGGCAGCGGATACTTTGGCAAAACACGTGCTTTCTTTTCCTATTTATTTTGGTTCTATTGATAACTTCGTTTTTTCTTGGCTCCAACCATCTTTGGATTTGTAAACTTTGAATTTGATTCGCTTGGTTATTTCAATGAAGTTTAAGTTGAAAAAAAAAAAAAAAGATATATCACTTAAGAGATGTCTTATCTTAAAGATTGAATTTAAGGTTGGTATAATCCTCTTAAAGCCACTTTATTATTTTAGAAGAAAACGTAGATATTGTTTTTTAATTTTTTTCATGTCTTTAATTTTTGGTTACAAAACTTTATACAGTTTTATTCAAACTCGATATATGAAATTTATTACTTAGTCAATGAGATTTTTTCTCTTAATATGGTAGACATATATCCTAATTAAATAGAAAATTTTCTTCTATATAATATATACATTACCCTCTTCCCACATCTGACAAAAGCTTATTGCATCCAAAACAATGGCCTCCACAACAAACATATTTTTGACTCTTCCACTTCTCGTAATTGTATCAATCATCCCTTTTTGTTCATCTTATCCTCCAAAAGTTTCTCCATACGAAAAAGTCACAAAAACGTTACTTGATCAACTCTGCTCTCAACTCGGAATTAGCAAGCATTTCTGTGTCGCTTGGCTATCCTCCGACCCAGAAACGTTCACCGACGACATGCAAACTCTTGTTAATATGATGTTTGACAAGACAATACCGTTGGGAAATAAGAACATAAAGATGTTCGAAAAATTAATTAACACCACGACTGATGTAAACATCAAGCCACGATATGTGGGTTGCGCGCTACATTATATTCCATTCATGAAAGGATTGAGGTTAGGTCAAATATCTGCGCTCTCTAACAATTACACGTCAGCATATGACGTGGGTTTTAAATCTTTGGAGTATATAGATACCTGTGAAAATCTTCTTGGACATGCGAAAACACCGGCTTATGTTATCAAATCTAATTGGATGTTTAAATTAATGTGTAGCACTATCAAAGGTTTCGTCTATGTTTTGGATGAAGTAAATTGAGTTTGGACATATAAGATGGGAATAATTTTATTACAAAAAAAGCCAATAGTTCATGATTTCATAGTCAAAATTATTTTTTTTTTGTCGAATTAGTCAAAATTATTTTTTGTTGCAATTTTCCGATTTCAAAAAAAAAAGCAATTATAACACTATAATCTTTTGTTTTTTTTGGATGAATATTAAATTTATTTCGTAACGATTATGATTTAACAATCTCTTCAACTAAAAATAAATTAAAAAATTTAAGCCACTAACTATATTGCGCTGCAAAAAATATATGCATCCCCTCTGAATGTCTATTGCTTCCCACTAATTGATAAGAGTTGAGCCGGTTTCGTACTACTCTATGGACCAAACGAGCAAGTATCGAGGAAAAAGATCTTAGTTGAATCCCTTGTCTTCTACGATTTCTTTCCATCCACACATAATAAACCGTTGTTTGAAAAAAAAATATCTATAAGAGAAATTAACCTATTGGAAACCCCTCGCAAATAACAAATTCCAATTAGTGGAATACGTCGATGCCAACATATATCGCATTAGGTGATTCCACACTCAGGAAGAACAATCACTAGCAAAGACGAGGTGATTTCGTGAATCACCATGGACAACATGTAGAACACAAGTAGCATACACATTTGAGTTCCATAAGCTAATTCGATCCAATGTAGGTAATCTTTAAAGACAAGCCAACCATGAAATAAATGCAAATTTAGGATTTGCTGAGATGTTATTTATACCGTTTTCACGCTTAGTATTCAGTGGTTTCAACATATTTTTCTTTATTTTCTTTTGTTTATTATAAGGATATTGTTGTTGAAAGGTACAAAAGACACCATGATTCAGAGAATGGCAAAAAAAAGAAGAAAAAACTAGAAATTGAGTTTAATAGACTATAGAGCAGTTGGGGACTGAATTCTACCAGTTTAACCAAGATTTAGGAGATTTTACAAATCAGAAAATATTATAACCAAGCACAGAAGAAGTCTGGAAGATCAGCTCGTAGGAGCTAAAGCCACAACCACTACTCGAACGAGCGACCTTGATCTGACACATGATGTTCATTGAACCTAGATAGATGCGAATATTTCATGTACGTATAAGAATCCAGAACGAAGATAAGGACGAAGACGCTCAGCTCGTACAAGCGCACCCCTGCTCATATGAGCTACTTGGGCTGCTCTAAGGTTTTTGGGTACTTCAGTGTTCAACAAGTACCTTAGTTTTTACTAAACATACATAACCTCTATACCTCGAAACAATCATCCCGTGGTCAATCATCCAATTTTCTATTCTCATATCAAACACTTCATATCTCAGATATTAAAATCTCTTTTTTGTTTTAGTTTGCTTTTATTTCTTTTAATTCCAATCTTTTAAATTTTATTTGAAATATTAAATTTTCATAACAATATTTAGTAAATTAGTTTTCGTGTTTTTTTATAATATATCTTTTTGTTTCTTTTTTTCTTTACTTTGTTTGGAAATTGGTCGTTTTCCGATCAATTTCCAATCAAATATAAAAATTGTCTTTTACCATTTCAACTGAATTTGGTTGGAGATCCGACCGACTTCAGACCATATATAAAATAATTGTTTTGGTTAAAATTTGGAAGGGCTTTTTCCGACCAATTTCTAATTAAATAAAAAAGTAAAAATTTGTTCCGTCGGAAGTTGGTCTAAAAAACTCACAAATTTCCGACCAAGTCAAAAGAATTTGTTGAAATAATTTTTCCTACTACCTCTAACCAAGCACCGAAATTTGTCAGAATTTCGTCAAAAACTTGTCGGAAACTCTGGTTTTCCACCAATTCCGATCAAAATGGGTGAAAAACTGCAACTATTCTTGTAATATTTAGGAAAGAAACTTATATATGGTTTTTATAACAAAAACAAAAAATTAATTTCGTTTGAATTTGTTTTTTACAATAGTTCATTAACATTCATAGAGAAATAGTTCATACACATTTAAGAAAAAACAAATTTTCAAACTATAAGCAAAATTCATGTGGAATTTTATGGATGTAATTCAAAGAGAAAAAATAACTTATGGCTAATTAATAAAGAGAGGTTTTATAATTTGGTTTTTATTTCACAATATAAAGTGTCTTTTGTTTTCTATACACCTTTATTAATTGTTTTGTCAATTTTTTAAATCTTCTTCCATACTGTAGTAATTTATTGTTGATTAATTACTTTTTGAATTTTTTTACACATTTTACTAGCTAATTCTTTTCTGTATCTTCAAATCACAATATAAAAATATCTTCCTAATAAAACACAATACAATAATAATGAAAGAAAAATTCCCCGAACTTCTCTTTTTATGATTTTTAATTGTTTTTTTTTCTATTTTGATATTTTTAGGTATTGTATATAAAAATTAGTTTTCAAGAATTTTAATTATTAAAAATGACTTCAATCTTTATGTACTTCACTCATCATTTGAGTTGGAATGATCTTACACATATAGTTGTATTGAACTTCACGTCTTTATATTTAGGGAATCTTGTAGACAGTGTCATTTCCGTCCATAAAATTTATAAGATTGCCATCACACAACTTGTCTTTTAAAACTGCCGCAGACGGTCACAAATTCGTGTGACACTGTCCCCGGGAAAAGACCAGCGTGTCTCTATCTATGAACTTCACACAAGAACACACTGGTCTTCTTCCGTAGACAGTGACAAGCGAGTTTGTGGCCGTCTGTGACAGTTTTAAAACACAGTGGCAATCTTATAACATCCATTGACAGCAATGACACTGTCTCTAATTTTCTCTTATATTTAACTTCACACAAGAACACAAGAACACACTCCCTATCTATGAACTTCACACAAGAACACACTGGTCTTCTTTCGTAGACAGTGGCAAGCGAGTTTGTGACCGTCTGTGACAGTTTTAAAACACAGTGGCAATCTTACAACATTCATTGACATCAATGACACTGTCTCTAATTTTCTCTTATATTTAATCATATTTAGTACGATTAAAAATGGACTATATATTAGATTAATTTAATTTAATTTAGAAAAATGTACCGGTTGGCGGTTGCATTAACATAAAACTAAGTTGGGTAATAATATTTGACGGTGATATTGTTTTTTTTTTTTTTTTTTTTTTTTTTTTTTTTCGGTGATATTGTTTTTTTTTTTTTTTTTTGTCTTTCTGATTCTACATGAGGCGTATATTTTGCTGCGGCACATAGTTGTTCGATCATTATTTTCTACGATCTTGGCGTTTTTGCATGCCACTAACTCCTATACTTTGGTGTTGAACTAATCAAGGATTCTGAATTAGTAATATCACTAAAATTTAATCTTTTAACTATGCCAAGTATTTGAATATTTAATATTAATCTTTTACTAGGGTTAGGTATATATATACCACAAAAACAAAATTCTTACGCATTTCTATTTTAAGATTTTCAATCCGAGAATTTTAATATATAATAGAAATAGAAATGCGTAAGAATTTTGTTGCACTTAAATGAATATTTAATATTGATCTTTTACTAGGGTTAGGTATATAACTTGTATCGGAAACTAAAGATTTTCTTAAGAAACTGTTCTTATTTATAATAAGGTAAATTTTCAGTTTTTTTAATACTAATAGATTTGAGATCCAAAAAAGTTCATACATATTTTTAGGATGAAGTAACACGTTAAACTACTTTCAAAGATGATATTCTTTCTAGTTGTAACGCCCATTCATATATATATATATATATATATATATATATTTGTCAGCTAGTTGTAACGCCCATTCATATATATATATATATATATATATATATATTTGTCAGAAAATCTGAATTCATTAAATGGAAATATTATTATAATGATGCTAATTAAATTTTCAAAATCTCAAATAAAAAGTCAACCACGACAAATGTAATAAAGACAACAAAATATAAGAAATGAATGTAAGAACCATCACTAAAAAAATCATTTAAGTGCAAAAAAACTAAATATACATCGATATAATTCTCACATCTTTAAAAAAAAAAATTGCAACGAGAACGTTACAAAAGACTCTCCAACTTGTTATTATCGAAACTAGAAACTAGAGATAGCTTAAAAACTGAACCAATCAAAAGCAAATCCAGACCACCCATCTATATTATTATATATTATAATCATCAAAACTATTGACCCCTGATTTGATTTTTTGAAATTAAAAAGTACTCTCCTCTAAACAAAGATATATATAAAATAAAAAATCTTTAATGTTACATTGAACCTAATTAATATATTAAGGACCACATTTGCCTATAAAAACAAACTCCCTATATTTCCCAATAAAAAGAAAAAAAAAGAAGAAGAGAGACTTTGATTGAGTCACAGAGAAATGGCTAAGCTTTCAACACTTATCCTCAAGTTTCTGATACTGATCTCGCTCATTGCGGTGACTCTGAATCTTCTGCCATCGGCAGAGGCAAAGAGACGTAAGAGAGATGATGCTCTTGTAGTGAAAGGTCTCTCATGGAACTTTTACAAGAAATCATGTCCAAAAGTCGAAAGCATTATCAGAAAAGAGCTCAAGAAAGTGTTCAAGAGAGATATTGGTTTAACCGGAGCCATCCTTCGTATACACTTTCATGACTGCTTCGTTCAGGTTCTTCTCTTATTCCATTTTATTTATCAAATTTTAATATTTGCTAACTTACACAGTTTATTTCATTGATTCAAACCTCTTTTCTAAAGGAAAATGGACAAAAGAAAAAGATCTTCGTAAACTCAATAAACAGATTTAGTTTTTTTTTTTGGTCATGCTAATTAAAATCCCGACCAAAATAACCTTAAAAGAACACAACATCGCCTCGATATTCCGATGAACAAGATGTTAAGCGTTGCCTACTTCTTATGTTCACTGCGTTTGAAAACAAACGGTTTCCTTCTTAGCGTCCACAGTAAATATAAATGACCAATATATTTTTCACAAAGTAATTAAAAAAGACCAATATTTTTTTTTATATAGAAAATGACCAAAATATTATTGAATAAGTATTGTTTAATACAACAAAACTACTGCATGCAATATGATTTTTTTTTTTTTGTTTTTTTTTTTTTTTTTTTTTTTTTTTTGTTTTTTTTTTTTTTTGTCAGGAACTACATGCAATATGATAGACTTAAATATTAAGCGACAAAGTGGCTTTATACTATTCACCGTTTTTTTTTTTGTTGGTTAGTTGGATATATCTCAGTTACGAGACGTACATATCTCACACAAATAATTCAATTTTTATCCAATAGAAAGTGGAAAAAGTTAGGATATATCTACAAAAGAAAAATGTTTAGGATACTATAACATTAATATCATAGCATGTATATGAATTATATATTTGGATACATCTATTATAATAATTGATATATTCAATTTTCTGTTGAAAAAATAAGTAATTTGATAGACTAAATTATGCTTTAACAAAAAACAGGGTTGTGAAGCATCAGTGTTGCTAGCTGGATCAACAGCTGGACCAAGTGAACAATCCTCAATACCGAACCTAACACTCCCTAAACGAGCCTTTGCCGTCCTCGATAACCTTCGTGCCCTCGTCCAAAAACAGTGTGGTCAAGTCGTCTCTTGTTCTGATGTCCTCGCTCTAGCGGCTCGAGATTCAGTCGTCCTAGTAACCATCTATAACTCCTATAGTCATTTCCTTGTTTTAAATTATATTTATCTAATTTTATACTAATTTTGGTTTGTGTGTCATTATAGACAGGAGGGCCAGACTATGATGTGCCACTTGGCCGACGTGATTCACTGGCGTTTGCGAGCCTAGAAACGACGTTGAGAAACTTACCAGCACCTTCTTTTAACGCCAGTACTCTTATCGCCGACTTCACCAACAGAAACCTCAACATTACAGATTTAGTGGCACTTTCTGGTGGTCACACCATTGGAATTGCGCATTGTCCATCTTTCACTGACCGACTTTACCCAATCCAAGATCCAACCATGGACAAGACCTTCGCCAACAACCTCAAACGCATTTGTCCTACTGCTAACTCAAGCAACACACAATTTTTTGACATAAGGAGTCCTTACGTATTCGACAACAAGTACTATGTTGATCTCGTGAACCGACAAGGGCTTTTCACTTCGGACCAGGATCTTTTCAGGGACGCGAGGACACGTGGCATCGTTCAAAGCTATGCGATAAATCAGAATCTTTTCTTCGATTATTTTCCTGTGGCGATGATTAAGATGGGTCAGATGAGTGTCTTGACGGGAAATCAGGGAGAGATTCGTTCCAACTGTTCCGCAAGAAACAACCCAAATTTCATGTCCGTTTTGGAAGAAGGCATATAGGAAACTGTTTCATGATCTAACTAGCCATAAATCTAAACTTTTGTCTACCTTAATATTTTGCTTTTTATTTAGTTCTTGCACTTTTGGTTTATCTAAAAGTTGCTTTAAACTATCTAATAAATAAGAGCATTGCTTCAGCTTTTTTGTTTTTTGATCGGCAAAAGATTCATTAATACTCAAATATTGTTATCACATAAGTTCACCAAACAAAAAGGAGAAACATTAACTGAAAGGGCTTTTGGCGAGAGCATCGACGTCTTGAATCTCTGATCTAGGGAGCCAGAAAAATTCCGCATCGGTGAAATTCGAAGCCAAGCTTCTTATATCTGAGATGATTCCATGGAGTCGCTTACAGGGATCTCGGGAATTCAAAAGTTTAACCAGAGATAGAGAATCGGAGAAGATTTGAATCCGATTGAGGTGGAAATTCAACCCTGATCTGAGACCCAGTTCCATCGCAAGAGCTTCAGCCATTAGAGGTGAGTCTACATATGAAGAAATCAATACTCGAATAGATTTGCTTGAGTTCTTTAGGGTATTACATAGTGTTTATATAGCCCTGGATGTCCTTTGAGATATCGAACTACACGGAGCGCTGCTTCCCAGTGTTCTTCACGAGGTTCCTACATAAATTGAGCCATGACATGAACCGAGTAGCATATGTCTGGTCTTGTGTTTCCCAAGTAAATGAGGCGTCCTACAAGACGGCGGTATTGAGTAAAATCCGAGAGAACAACTCCGGTTGCAAGAGAGAGTCGATGGTTCTGTTCAAGTGGTGTTGAAGCAGGACGAGAGGCAAGGAGACCTATCTCAGTCAAGATATCAAGTGTGTAAGCTCGTTGACAGAGATAAATACCTTGCGGGCTTCGTGCTAC
>CM071717.1:57769763-57797737 GCA_036630335.1 Physaria fendleri | reverse complement strand
AATATATTATAATAAATCCATATTGTCCACTTGCTCTCCTGTTTTTTTCCACCAAATACATAAGACCAGCTCCATCGGTGGAGTACCTTAAACAGAAAAATAAATTAAAATTTTAATGAATTTTGAGTATTTAATTAAATCAATATTTTTGTTATAAAAGTTAACCAATTATACACTACCACCTGGCAATNATTGATGTTACTTCCAACTGGAATATAACGGTTGATCCAGTGACTTTGAAAGGAAATGCTTACTTTTATGCTAAAAAGGATATAACTGTGGAAGGAGCAGTAAAAATGGAACATTTTTTACTCTGTTTTGATTTTACATCCGAGAGATTTGAANTGACCGGGGCTTTCTAGACGTGCACTCAAAAAAAACTATGTAAATACTTGCAATAAATTTGATATATTTATCATTATTAAGCATATATATCGTGCATACAAAAAGAAAGCACAATACGTTGTGCTATTTTTTTCTAATTAAAGCAAAGTTTCTATTACTGTTACTCATGATTAATAACTCATCAACCACCTTAAAATTATTATTATTTAACATCATTTTATAAGATAAAGCAAAGTCTCCATAGTCATAAATCTAAAAGAAAATACTATTATAGTGTCCATACACACCCAATACAAAGCTTATCAATAAAATTAATTATGGAGGAGAGGCAAAAAGAATGTATATAAAATGGTACCCATTTGGAAAAAGAGAGAACGTGAAGTACAAAGTTGCCAAATGTACGATCTGTGTGGCTGATGAGTCACGACACTTCATAAGACCTCAATGTTCGAGTAAGTACAATGAGCTACCACTCTACATTGAGCTATCACTATTTATATTTGACAAAATTGTATCAAAGTTAAATTATATAGAGTAAGACTTAACAAATTATAAACATTAGAAGTAGTAAAATTCTGCGATTTAAAATTAAATAACTTTAATTTCTTTTTGTCAAGCACTTTAATTTTTAATTTTGGTAAAAAATCATAATATAATAAGATAGGTATATACTTCGTACATATTACCATAAAACTGAAGAAATCTACCAACTAGTCTATTAATTCTATTTCGTACATATTATGATATTCTTATAAGGTGTTAAAATCGATAGTAGAGGTCATAAAAATAAAAATTTACCAAAAAAAAAATAAAAATAAAAGAAAGAGTTTTTTTTTTTCTAAATATTACGTATTCAAATCCAAAACTACAATATATGTGGCATCAAATAATTATTTTTATTTATGTAAATTATTTCAACTCATTTCATAGAAAAAAACTATATGGTTTGTGGTTTGCTGACAATGCAATTGCAACTAGTAAAACATGATGCATGGGTATTACTACTTAAGGATGCACCGTAATATATTGGACATTTGCTCAATCAAAAATAATTAAATTTATAACATTAATTCTGAAATAAATTATTTAAATAAGAAATATTAGAAATTTTTTAAAATCAATTCTAAACTAAGTTATATAAATAGTAGATGTTTTTATCACAAATACTAGATATTTATATTTATGAAATCAAGGAGAATAAAACAGATTTATGTTTTTTTTTTATATAACTAATAAGGAGATTAAAAACTTTTTTGATTATATAAATCAATAAATTGAAGTGCTTTTGTCCCAATTTTGTCATTTCAAGAAACTATTGATTCAAAAAACTTTTAAAACATAATTTTATATAAACACTCATTATACTTCTTGATCAAAAATAGTTTTATGATTATTTTCTGGAATATTAATACTGTAATAGCCAAAAAAAAAATAACATATGCAACCAGAAATTTCTGAAAAAAGAATCAAAGTTACCGATAACAAATGGTTTGTTCCATTTGACGGAGTCGATGCTAAGCATAAAAATAGTATTTAAATAGCTAATGATACATACATGTGAATAGGTATAAAAGATGGATCTTATTCCACGGTATCAGATTATTTTGTCATCGTTGATGATAAGGATGTATAGCTATGAGCACACCGAACTAACTTGACCTTAGATGGGACAAATTAATCTAAAATGTCGATTATGCTCTTAAGGTAAAGTTACATGTGGCGGTTATTGAATAATGCGTTACCTACTAGTTATGTATTTGTTTAATGCAAAACACTCCCTGTCTTTGTGGACAAAAAGAATTCTTTGAACACATTTTCTTCCACTACAACTTCGCTTAAAGAGGCACCGGAACCTCATACATCTGAAAAATAGTTACATCCTATTAGATCGTTCGCTTGTAGAAAAATATATGAGTGTACTAACTCATACCACTTTCACCTATTGATGTTAGGTTAGGATCTTTTGCGACTTGGATGCTGTGTAGTATTTGGAAATCCTGAAAATTCTTAGTATTTCAACAAAGGCATTTTTTACATGCAGAAACGATCAACAAGGTCGTTATTGATGTCTAAGAATGGCAAGAACACCTGATTCATTCCTCAACAATTTTTCGAGAGGAAGGAAACCTCGGGTTTGGTCCCTAGCCATGGGCTGATGTTACTGTTGTATACATAAATGCGGATTGGTGTCGTGATCTTATGATGGCTGGTTTTGGTATAGTGTTTCCTCACCTATCCAGAGCAAGAGATGACATACGCACAAATTGAGGAGTTTTGTTATCTCCCCTTTCATTGGAAAAGAGATGGCATTGCAGCAGCACTCAACCAGCCATTGAATTCGAGATTTTCTAGCTGCATCTTTTTCTCATTCCTAAGAATGTATTGATTTTATCAAATAGTATTCGAATCATCGAGTTTTTCATGGTATTCTTTCATATATGCGTATCCTATCATGTGCTTTCGATTCGATTTCTTTTTCATTTATACCCGTGAGAAAAATTGTCATACTAATATCTTAGTGAAAATATTTCCGAAAGACTTTTTATTTGTTAAAAACCTTAATTCTTAATTAATCAAAATTTGTGGGGCAAGAAATTGTTAGCACACTAAAGTTATTTTGTACAGAATTCTGATAGCATATAGTTAAGGTAAAAATAGTATTAAATTTTTTTTTACATGATTTTGTTCTTTTGCTATTGGAGGACAATGAAATAAAAAATCGTCTCTTAAGAGAGGGATAAACCTCGGCACAAAGAATTTCTAACGTCGGCACATAGAGGGCTAAGAAGGCCGAGACCCAAAAATAAGAACTCTTATCAATTCTTAAGTCAAATTTTCCAAGAGACCCAAAAATAAGAACTCTTATCAATTCTTAAGTCAAATTTTCCAATCAAATCAACATTTTCTCTACAATCCTCAGAATGTAATTCTTTTTTTATTTAATGCTAAATAGTTACATGAGTCCATCGGAGAAAATAATTCATGATATAAAAAAATATTAAAATTAATTAATGGTTATAATGCTAAATGATGTTGCATCTAGGCAAAAAAAAGGTATTAATAATCCACTTTATATATTAAACTCATAAGAATTTAAAAACAAACTCAAATTATTTATGCAGCCATTGGTTGATCATAAGACAATCAAAAAGATTAACTTATATCAATCTTTGAGATTTCCATAAGGTAAAGAAAGAGTCAAAAGCATAGATAGTGGAACAAAATCTCACGGGTGGGCTAGAACTCCATATTTAAATTAAATATATAAAAAATCTCCTATTTAAGCAAATTTATACACATATCATATTATTATATAAATTAACATAATCAATCACACAATAAGAGATAGTCACATCACAACTAACAAATCTCAATCTCTTTCTCTTTCCTATAAGTTTGAATGGCGATTTAAGAGCTCTGATCATTCTCTTCTCCGATTACTACTCTCATCTAAACACAACACACAACGCTTATCTCTCACTCTCTCTTTACTCATTCTTCCCTTTTGGATAAGATCTCCCCTCTCTTTCTCCCTCTTTTTCAGCAGATTCAATCCAAACCCTAACCTCTTTCAAAGAATATTTTTCTCTCTTTTATCTAAATATATAATAATAAATAGAGTAGTATTCTCCTCTCCTTTACTCTCTTATTATTATTAACTCCATAGATAGCCCATCAATGTCAAATTGTTCTATCTGTCTTTTGCTCTTAATTACTCTCTTCACCACCACCACTACTTCTATACTTCAACTTCTTCTCATATTCTCTTAGTCCATTATTACAACAAGTCCCCTAGAAACAAGAGTTATTGTCTTAATGGATTTATGTTGGAAAAGAGAGATGGAAGGTAAACTAGCTAATGACCTAACATCACAACGTCGTATCTGCGTCGTAACAGGACCGGTAATCGTAGGAGCAGGACCATCAGGATTAGCAACAGCCGCATGTTTAAAAGCAAGAGGAATCACATCAGTACTACTCGAAAGATCAAACTGTATAGCATCTTTATGGCAACTCAAGACTTATGATCGTCTTCATCTTCATCTTCCTAAACACTTTTGTGAACTTCCTATTATACCTTTTCCTGTTGATTTTCCAACATACCCTACAAAACAACAGTTCATAGAGTATCTTGAGGATTACGCTTTACGGTTTGATATAAAGCCTGAGTTTAATCAGACGGTTGAGTCGGCTGAGTTTGATGGAAAACTTGGGATGTGGAGGGTGGTAAGTGTTGGGGAAGATGGGATGATTACTGAGTATGTTTGTCGGTGGTTGGTGGCTGCGACGGGGGAGAATGCGGAGCCGGTGGTGCCTAGGTTTGAAGGGATGGAGAAGTTTGAAGCTACGGGGGTGATTAAGCATACGAGTCATTATAAGAGCGGTGGAGATTTCGCCGGAAAAAGGGTACTTGTGGTTGGATGTGGAAATTCAGGGATGGAGGTTTGTTTGGATCTTTGTAACTTTGGTGCTCAGCCTTCTCTCGTTGTCAGAGACGCTGTGAGTTCTTTTTTTTCTTTTTCTTTTGCTTTTTTTTTTTAATTAACTTTTTTGATATGCGTTTTCGATATTTTGGATTATTTTTTGGTTTGTGGAATTCTTCTTCTATGCTAAAAAACAAAATATTGAAGAGCTTTATTCATTGAAGACGATCTTCTGATATGATCTTTTCTTAAACTCGAGATATTACCTTTTGCTTTTTCTAGATTTTCACAATTTATAGAATTTTGTGTGTATTCCTTTCAGTATTATTTATATGATATCAATATAAAGATTCTTTATTTTTATTTTCTAAAGATATAAAGATTCTTTTAATAGTATTATTTTATAACAAATTCTGTTAAACTAATATGTTTTAAGGTGTTTTAGTTAAATAAGTTTTGGTAAAAAGTTGTGGTAAATGTTATGAATTTATTTTGATTAAATGAACACTCATGATTTTATAGATTTTTAGAAAATTTTTTTACTCTTACTATTCATATATATAATTTCTTATTTTTTTGTAATTACTATTCATAACCTGTAGATTTTAATGTAATATTTTCTCAAGAATCTAATTATCTATATTTCTTTTAAAATATTTTTTAAAAATATATAGAATTATCTTTCTTTATAATTTAATTATTGTGACTTTAATAGTTGCTGATTTCAGATATATAATATGTGCAACTGTGTTTCCTATTTTCTGTCTATACAGTATATTTTTAATCCTAATTCTTTTGCTTTTTAGTTTGATATTCTTTTTTTTTTTTACAGTATATTTTTAATCCTAATTCTTTTGCTTTTTAGTTTGATATTCTTTTTTTTTTTGTCAAGAAGTTCGATATTCTTATTATTTAATCTGTTCAGATAATTCAAAATTTTATGGGAAAATACAAAGGCTGGTATAATTTTCGAATTTTAAGTTTTCACACTGCCTTTTCCCCTTGTGACTTCAAGTTCCAACAATTTGTTAATTTAATTCTTTAATGAAAAAAAGTTTTACCTAATTTCTTTAATACACAAATACTATATTCTATGACATTTTCAAAGAATAAAAACTATGAGAACATCAACTTTATTGGGATTATCACAAGCACGCGCAAACATTCTCACCAAAAAAATAATATTTTTTCATAATAATACAATATGATATTTATCATCTGAATTTTCTAGTTTCAATATTTGCTAATTATTTTTATTTTTTTAACTGGTGAAGGTGCACGTCCTACCACGAGAGATGTTGGGTACTTCAACTTTTGGGCTGTCCATGTTCTTACTCAAATGGCTACCCATCCGTCTCGTTGACCGTTTCCTTTTGGTTGTTTCTCGGTTCATCCTTGGTGACACCACCTTGTTAGGTCTTAACCGGCCTCGGTTAGGTCCACTAGAACTCAAAAATATCTCCGGAAAAACTCCGGTTCTCGATGTTGGTACACTCGCTAAAATCAAAACCGGAGATATTAAGGTACGGTATAAATAACGTCATCTTATTGATTTTCATAATTTTCAGCAATTATATTAACTATTATTTCGAATACATTTCTGATTCTCCTAAGTTCTAAAAGTCATATTTACTAATTTTGATAATTGATTTTGTAAATGGTAAAAAAGGTATGCTCTGGAATAAGAAGGTTAAAACGACATGAAGTTGAGTTTGATAATGGAGAAACAGAGAGATTTGATGCCATTATATTAGCAACTGGCTACAAAAGCAACGTACCCTCTTGGTTAAAGGTAATCAAATAATAATGATAATATTGTTTCCACTTTCTTTAACAAATAATTTTTAAAATTATTCTTATTCTCTTTAGATTAAATGTTTTATTAAATGGGTTTTAAATATAATTTTTCAGGAGAATAAAATGTTTAGTAAGAAAGATGGATTTCCAAAAGAAAAGTTCCCAGAGGGATGGAGAGGAGAATGTGGGCTATACGCGGTCGGATTTACAAAACGTGGGATATCAGGAGCATCAATGGATGCTAAAAGAATAGCTGAAGACATACACAAGTGTTGGAAACAAGATGAGCCACTTAAGAAAACCTGATCAAGAAATTAGGGTTGTTTCAAAATCAAGAAAACATAACATCCAAGTTTTGGTCTGAAGGGGTTTGGTATTCTCAAAGGTGATATGTAAAAAATTAAAGACTTATCTCATTCCAGCTGCAATGCAATGCAAATTGGGGAAAAGAATGAAAAGGAAACAAGTGAGAGTGATTGTGGTGGGAATTGATGATCATCATCTTTGCCTTCAAAGAAAAGAAGAGGGGACCCTCTTTTTTTTTCTTTCTCTTTGCATGCTTATAACCCACTTTGTAAATCTTTCTATACCTTCTTTTTTTTTTCTTTTTTAGAATTTTCTAGTTAGGTATGGTCTTTTTTTTATGATTCAATTTTTTTGGTTTGGGAGAGTATTGTTGTGGTGAGGTTTTTTGTTTATATAAATAAATAGTTTTTTTGTTTTTTTTAACGGACATAAGTAAATTGAAATAGGTGTGTCCTACCAATGAGTATGTTCAATGACATTTTATTGTCGAAATGATTTCATTCCCTAGAAGAAGTGTCATATGAGTTAGGACCACTTTGGTTGTACATTCGTCAGAAATTAATAAGACCTGCACATTTATATTTCTTCTGACCATTTTTCCCAATTATTGCGTGACGTAGGCCTTCCATATGATTTTTTTTTGTTAATTATTTTGGGTATATGAAATCTATACTAGATCTCTATTGTCAGATAGATTTAGTTTAACCATTTTGGAGAAAAAAAAAATTCACCATACCACAGTTTTGTTATTAACGCTGATAATTATGGTTAAAATACTTGTACGATCGCTTAAAAGAATCAGAGATGTATTAGAATGAACGGTAAAGTTGATTGCCGAAAATAATGAAAATTATGGGATTTTTTTTTTATAGAAAAATATTATAATTTAGAATATTTATATTTATAATGAAATATATTATTTAGATTTATTTTTAAAAATTATGTTTGATGATCTCTAGAAATAGAGATAACATTTTTAATAATAATTTTTCCTAAACACTTTTATTCTTTATTAGATATTATTATAATTTTTTCTTTCTTTTCTTCTCTTTCAATGATTTATATAATTTTCGACAATCAACTTCACCGTTAATTTTGATACATTTATGATTCTTTTAACACAATGATATAACACTCTAATTAGCACAGTCGTTAATACTTTTAATTCTGATTTTTGTATTTGGTAAATATTGATTTATATTATTACATATTTTTTTTGTCAACAAAATCTTCTAGATGAGGATGAAGTCATTAGTGACATGGTTGATCTAAGTCATCAATTCAGAGTCATGGAGACTAGCTAGTGTATCCTCCTCTTGTGTGAGACCCCTAAAATTTGGATTCCCTAATAGGTTGAACAGAACATTGTGGTAATGGAAGAACAGAACATTGTTTGTAACCTAAATTATGATTTTTGTCGATGTCTTGCTTTAGCTATATTTGTAGACTTTGTGTGCGGTTTCCTTATTTATCAAGAAACTTAATTACTACAAACATGGAGTTTTTTTGGTTTTTTGAATAGATGTTTAAGATGAGTGGTTATCTGGTGAAGATAATAAAAACTAAAAAAGATACACTTTGTTTTTTGGTCGGCAAACTAAAAAGATAAAAAGATTTCATTTTTGAAACTATACATTTTATAACATATCCTATCTTCAGTACAACGAACGACCACTTAAACTACATTACCTCCACAACCTCCATTCAAAGAACACAATATATAATCTTAACTCATGTTAATATAAAAATTACCAAATGCTCATTTGTGTCATTTTGGATTTGATTTAGTTTATGAGGAAGTCATGCCAATATTTTCTAGTTATTTGTTTGTTATAAGGTAATATTTATTTTGGTTAACTCGTCTAGTGGATTTGAATTTTAGATATGTGATGAATTTTAAAGGTGACTATCATTTTGGTTTCCTACTACATGACTTCTATGTATTTTTATCACTTGGTTAGCTTTGATTGATCGCCTTTCCACAAGTGATATACACGCTTGTCCATAGAGCTGAATGAAATCAAAGACCACATATTCTTTGCTTGCACTTTCTCCTTCACCATATGGTTAACTCTGGGCAATCACATCGTCGGACGCACCATCACTCCAGATCGGACCTTCAGACCTTCACGCTCACCTCTCTCATTACTATTTGTCGTTCAAAAGACGAAAATATCTTTTATCGCTTTTATTTTCAGTGTTCCATCTACTTATTTTGGAAAGAGCGCACCAACCATATTCATTGTAAAGCGTCTTTCATAGCTTATGTCATCGCTTATAGCATCCGTGCTAAACGACCTCCAGGCGAATCCATTTGAGAATTCCGGCTAACCTAGAAGATGCTCAAGATGTTTTTGTTTGCTGGCTTGTGGTTTCCGCCCCGTTTCAGATATAATTTTTGGGATTTTTCGTTTTTCATTTATGTTTTTTTTTACTACTTGTAGGTAGCTCCTTATAAGAGCTTTCGATTCTCATCAAGATGGATGCCTTTTTTAATTTTTCTTTTTTTGTCCTCTCGTTTTGAGGTTTTCTTTCATTTTGACCGAATGAGTATTTATTAAAGAATCAATTAGATGGAATGCCATTTTTTTTATTGTAGTCCATCGATTTTTGCCATTAATTCACTGGCATCAAGAGAAACGTCACATCCGTGGCAAGGATAGTAGTCCACGAGGTTATTTCCGTTTTCTCATGGTCTTTTCTTGATGACAGAAACGTCACGTGTCCCAATCGTGGTCCTTCACGTATCACTTGTGGCAGGAAAGCGTGTTCTCACGAGGTTATTTTCGTCTACTTAATTCAATCATGGCAGAGAAGCGCGTTTTTATTGTGATCTTCCTCATGACATCAAGGATGTTAATGACAAGTCAACAAGACTTCTTTGTTCAAATGACAGTTTAAAAAATATTTAAAAAAATTGCGGCAAATTAATGCCTTTGTATCTTCCATATATATTGGACACGATAATATATCATCTGTTGCTTGACCATGCAACTCTAGGAAACTACAAATCTTTTAACTCCTCTCTATGTGGTCTTAGAAAGGCATCAAGGCTTAATCATGGAAGGTTAAGTCCCCAAATTCAATATTGTTAAAAATTGTTAATCTTTTTGATAATTTTGCCGACCCATTTCTCATAAATTCACCACAACTAAGTGATAATATATATTTATACTAATTCATGAAATATAAAAAGTAATTTGGTGCTTACTATTGATGAGAAGATATATATGTAACATGAAATAAAAAAGAGTAAAGTGGGACAAGTATAATGAAAAAGGAAAAAGGGGAACAAGGATCTTACACATTATTTTACTTTTGTAAAAGGGCACATAAGTAAACAAGCTTGAGCCCTACACTTTTGCCTAGCTGTTGGGGAAATTTAAAGAAACAAAATCAGATATTCAGATCCCAAATCAAATCTTTCAATTTTTATTATTGTCAACATCGAATAACTTCACTTTTATTCATTTCATTTAGATTTTGTTCAAGTAATTACTAGTGGCTGACTCCAAACAGGCCAACATTGTTTATCTATCATTACAGTTCCTAGTCCCACTTTTTTTAACATAAGCAGAAGCACTTACTTTTTATATATCATTTTCTTTTCTCAAACGGCTTTTCTAGGTCTGGTTAAAAAAGAACTTGAACCGAATCAAAATACTTGAATATGAACTAAATATAAATACTCAATATGACATAGTGGAATTAGTAACATGAGCATTTAATAAAGCTATTTATTTTCTTTATGGAAAGAGCATCCTTAAAAATTGATGGGGGAATATTTGAACACTACTTGGTTATAAAGTAAAAGAAGGTGAGCTCTATTTAGGACTGATATGCACAAAACATATATAGTTTTGTGTTATGTCCATGCTAGCTTTTTTTAGATACCTATGGATTTTGTTTCATTTACATGAAGTATGAAACATTTGTTAACGGTGTTAATTGAAGAACTTTATAAAATCGAAGTAAATAGAAATAACTTTTGCAACTTGAATAACTGAAAATAGGTTGGAATCTTGAACTCATAGTCAATCTCAATCAAGTATTGTGGTTCTGTTTTTTTTTATAAAAACTTTTGAGTACTTGTGCAATATCTTTTGCAAAACATAAGCTATAATTAAGAAAAATTCAAAACTGTTTACTATTTTTGTATAAGATTTGTTGCAAAAAAACTTGAATCTGCTTGAACTTATTTATTGCAAAAATACTATAACAAAGATACAACCTCATGGATACCATTTAGATGCTCTTTTAAAGAGTAAATAAGCATGCATACGAATAGCAGTTGTCAATCTTTTTTCCTTTAATCTTTTTTTTAAAAAAAAATTTTAAAAAAATTGACAACACTGTTGTGTTGTTTTTAGAAGATACTCTGACAACTTTTTTTTCTTTTCTTTTTTCTTTATATATATTAAGAAAATCGTAAAGTTTGTAGTCGACTAAGTTCTAAGCGATGTTGAGGTCAATTAAACTTGACATAGTTTATTGTATTATGAACAATTTAGTTTTAACCTTGGAGATCAGTTTGCTTACGCAAAGTAGATTCATATGTGTTATAAATTGAGCGTAGGGACTAATGTTCTATTATTCTCTGCGTTTATTGATTCTCGTTTTCAAGAATGATCACTAGTTAGTATGTCAGATTTTGTAAGACTTTCATAAACGATTATCAGACAAAATAAAAGTTCATAAATTTGGAGAGGTGTGAGTCCAATAATATAGAGGTCTATGCATTCTAGTTTTGCATGAAAAAAAATAATCAAAATTCACTATATATATATATATATATATATATATATATATATATATCTCAATATATATATATATATATATATATATATATATCAATCACCTATTATAAATAGAAAATAAACCATTGAAAAAGTCATTAATCCTAAAGAAAACTAAAGTTTTTGAAATTCATATGAAAACACAATTATAATTTTAAATAATGAAGTAAGAAATATCAATTTTTGACAAGAAAAAAAAAGAAGTAAAAAATCAAATATTTAAAATAAATATTAACACAATATACAATCAAAAATATTTTCATTAAAAAATAGTTATACAAAAAAATATTTCAATGGGACATGAAGGAAAATAAATTATAATTAGTAACGTAATTAAAAACAAGTATGAGTGGTCCATAATGAGTCCTTCTCCATAAGGGAATAGACCTCACTGGACGATCAAGCCGTAGTCGTACATTTGGAACCAATGGGTCCCGATTCTTTCTGAACCATCCGATTCCTAAAATTGCTTTAAACTCTCTCTGGTCCTTCGCATTCATTGTCTTAACGGTCTCAAATGGACCATTTCAGTTTCGTCCGTTAAAATTATAAAATGATTTAACTAAATCGGGAAAAAGAAGATCCAACGGTTAGATTTGTACTCAGATGTGACTAGTACTAGTATTTAACGGTTGTGATTTGATGAATGTGATTTAATTCAGTTATGAAGCTGATTGATCAATGATTAAAAACAAGTAATCTCGGATTTTAAAGATCTGTCAGAGAGATTTGACGTGACGATGCATCTCTTCATAATTACTCACGTGGATTTTATAACTAATAAAAGTCACACCAAACTTTTACCAGTGTTTTTTCTTTTATTTTCACATTTTTTAATAATTCTAATGATAATTTAGGAGTGGAAATTAGGGAATACACTTTAGTTTTAGGTAATTGGGAAGAATAAATTATTTAAATTTTGAAATTTTAGTTTATATTTTCTGAATATCTAAAATATCTGATTTTTAAAATAAATATTTAAATTTAAATAAAATATTGTTAGATTTTGTCCAATCCAATCCTTGGTAAGCTCTATTGGATTTCTAGTTAAATTTATAATGATCAATTTTAGAAACTTAATTATATAATTGTTCTAGTATTTTAAAAATATAATTATATTTCAGATATTTATTCATTTGATTTTTCGATTCAACTATAATTTGGTTCTGTTTTTTTGGATATATATTAGAAATCATTTGGATACTATTGTAACCTTTGGTTTTAAATAAATTTATTAGTCGGTTAAAATTCAGTTAATTCAGTTCGCATTTATATTCCACAGTAAATGAGACTTGTACTAATTTTGGTATATGCGTTTGCACCAAAGTTTCACTCGTCTTGTTATTCTGTTCCTTTTGCGGGATCATTCAAATTCGGGAGCCTCTTCCTCGTGATACCATCGAGGTAATGCATAAAACTTTTGGTTTTTTTTAATTGATTTAGTATTATTATTGGTTTATGATGATAATTTTGTTAATTTTATGTTTATATTGATGGTTTATCATTTATGATTATTGAATAATTGTGATGATTACTGGAGCCTTTCAAATTCAGTGTATGTCACCATCGTCAAGTGTCACCGTCAACGTCGGCAAAATAGTCTTAAGTTTTTAATGTATTTTGGGTGGGCTTTTTGTTAAGTTTTAAATTTTGATATTGGGCTTATAATTTATTTTCATGGGCTTGTTTTTTTCAGTTGTAAATATGTTAAATGCTGGGTGACTTGGTACAAAAGCAATTGGTTAAACAAAAAATTGAAGGAAAGTTGAATCATTAGTATGTTTGGATGACTTGCATTCACGTCTATAGTCCCTCTCTTCTTGTCAACCTCTCTCTCTGCTGTTTCAATCTTTAATTAAAAGAAAACTTTTTCAAAAAAGAATGGGTTGTTCGCTATCTATGGTTGATAACAAAGAAGTAGTAGCTAGATGCAAAGAACGGCGAATTGTAATCAAAGAAGCTGTCACGGCGAGGAAAGTTTTCGCTTCCGCTCATATTGGTTACGCCATTGCTTTGAAGAATATTGGTGGTGCTTTATGTGACTATGGACATGGGGAATCTGATCAAGAATCTTTGGATGATGTTTTAGTAGATGAACAACAATATGAGAAGCAGAGTTGTAACAATGTAGATTCGACAGCTCCTCAGCCACCTCCACCTCCTCCTATTGAGATTATGGATGGACCTAATTTAGATGTTAAAGAGAATCAGAATAATCATATTGAGTTCAGTGAAGATGAAGAAGAGGAAGATGAAATGTCTGTTGAACTCCCGGAGAACTCAGATTCTGATAAAGTTGAGGAAATGGAGTCTAAGACGCCGGAGAAAGTTGAGGAAGAAGATGAAGTGAATGCTGAGATTGAGCATTCGAATACTGCTCCACTGGAGTTTAGGCAAACTACAACAGCTTCAAGTGTGAAATTGATGAAGATTCTCGAAGAGATTGATGATAGATTCCTGAAGGCTTCAGAATGTGCTCAAGAAGTCTCTAAGATGCTTGAAGCTACACGGTTACATTATCACTCCAATTTTTCAGATAACCAAGGTATTGAACTCTGTAGATTGCATCAGGGCATAGTTGTATTGTATGCTAGTATTCTTAAAGTATGAGTCTTTACTACACTTTTTGTTCTGTAACTTAACTTTTATGAGAATCTAAGTTGAACCTTAGACCAATAGATCAAAGTTTTCCTTTTTTAGGATATGTTGATCATTCTGCTAGAGTAATGAGGCTTATAACTTGGAATAAGTTACAAGGCATTACCAATGGTGAAAGTGGAAATGATGATCATGAAGAAAGAGATGAGCATGAAACTCATGCTATAGTTTTGGATAAATTATTATCATGGGAGAAGAAACTCTATAATGAAGTAAAGGTAATGTAACTTTATAAGCTGATCATTTAAGTGAAGGATATCTAGTTGAATACATGTTTTTTGGTGGTGTGTCTTAACTCTAGCAAGGTGAAGTTATGAAGACACAGTATCAGAACAAGGTAACTTTACTCAATAGGGTTAGAACCCGAGGTGCGAGTGTAGAAATTGTGGAGAAAACAAAGGCAGATTTGAGTCATCTTCACACAAGATACATTGTTTCAATGCAGTCCATGGATTCAACAGTCTCTGAAGTAATCCGTTTAAGAGATGATCAATTGTATCCAAGACTTGTCTCTTTAGTTGAAGGGTAAAGTATTATTCTCTCTCATTTTTTGAAATGATCCTCTGCAAATCTTTACTTTAGCCTTCTCTATGCAGGATGGGGAAGATGTGGAGAAACATGTGTATACACCATGAGGCCCAACTAAACATTGTTGGAGAGCTAAAATCTCTTGAAATCTCAACTTCTCTTAGAGAAACCACAAGGGAACATTACCATCAGACTCAGCGGTTTTGCGCAGTCTTGGAGGAATGGCATGTTCAGTTCGATAGATTAGTGACCTACCAGAAGCAGTATATTAACTCACTGAACAGCTGGTTGAAGCTAAACCTTATCACTATTGAGAGCAGTCTTAAGGAGAAAGTTTCATCACCTCCAAGGCCTCCAATCCAAGCCCTTCTCCAGTCATGGCACCACCATCTCGAAAAACTTCCTGGTGAAGTAGTCAAATCAGCTATCTTCTCTTATGCAGCTGTAATTAAAACCATCTTGCTTCATCAGGAGGAAGAGATGAAACTTAAAGAGAAATGTGAAGAAACAAGAAGGGAGTTTGAACGGAAGAAGCAAGGTTTTGAGGATTGGTATCAGAAACATTTGCAGAAGATAGGATCAATGGAGGAAGCTGAAGACATGGACGAGGCAACAACGAGCTCCAAAGATAATGTCACAGAGAGGAGACTTGTTGTGGAGATTCTAAAGAAAAGACTTGAAGAGGAAGAAGAAGTTCACCAAAGACATTGTGTTACGGTTAGAGAGAAATCTCTAAAGAGTTTGAAAATCAGATTGCCTGAGATCTTTAGGGCACTTTCTGATTATGCTCATGCTTGTGCTGACTCATATGAGAAGCTCAGAATCATATCGTAGAGTCAGAAATTAAACGATGGACCCACTCAATCTTATTGAACTAGTGTTATTTGCACAGTTGTTCCCGGAAGAAACAAATGTTCCTTTTTAAATATTTAGACACTAACCAGGTCAAGGATAATAATATTACATCTCCAAACAGAACCTGCAATGATGCGACCAATAAGTAAACGCTTCTTAAAAAAGTCAATTATTGAGAATGAGTCGTTTTCTTACCTCATCGTCCTATTTTTTTTAGCTTTTCTCTTCCCCTCTCTCCAAAAACTTACCATTGTCTTCTTTTCTCCATCGATCTTCTTCAACGACGCTTTTTTGATTTTTTTCTTCTCTCTGGTAAGCTTATTTTCTCAATTAAGTCTACGGCGATCGTTGACGTAATCTTAATGATCTCTTCTTGTTTCCGTTTTGCTTTTTGGAATCCGTCTCTTTTGATCATATTCGAAATTGATTTTGTTGATGTTTGACGATGTTTTATTTCATCGATCTTTTGCTGATGTTATTAACAATAATCGCATTCGTTAGATTTAGCATCTCTTGGTTTCGTTTGTTTATCTTATCTGTATTTGTTAGATTATGTGTGAGAAGCCTTAGAAACGTATTACATCGACTCGTAAGGGTTTCGTTGTTTGTGGATATATATGATTTTGATCGGTTCGTAATGATACGACAAGCTGTATTATCATCACTGTTGCATCGATTTTTGATTTTGCTGGTATCTAATTCATAGATTCATGATTCTTATGATTTGGATTCTTCTTCTGATTGGATTCAATTTTTGAGAATCTGAAGAGTGTGGTTGCTAAGTAATTTTTGTGTCAGAAGCTATAAATTGATTTTGTTTTACTGTATGATCCATTTCATCAGTATGATCTCTTCTTTTGTTGTTGAATTTGAGCAGAATCTCACTTAACAATGAAGCCTGTAAGATCTACATTGAACCCATTCGCGGCAGCATATGTACCAATCTCGAAAAGAGAGGCTTCTTTGGGTGATGCAAAGCCTTCAACACATCACTACCAACCTCCTCATCATGTAGCTCCTGGTTATGGAGTCCAAGGAACAGGAAGTACTTTTCCTGGCTCTCAAATGTCAATGCCTACAAAAGCCTCTGACTTTGTCTACAATCATCAGATGAAAGATGAGGATTTGGAGATGGACATGGATATTGAGTTTCTTTTAGTCACATTCTCTAGTCTCTCACATGAATCTATCAACGATGTATACTATGCCAACAACTGTGATCTTGACGCGACCATCGAAATGCTTAATCAGCTCGAGGTAAACCACTACACCACGGCGTGTATATAACCTGCTGAAACATAGTAATGACTTAGTTTGGGATGTTCTTTAACACAGATTTACAGTACTGAAGCTCAGGGGTACCTTCCTGATACACTAGGCATTGGAGATGTACCTGAAACCTTCACAGAGCCTTCAACTTCGACGCTAAAGAATGAAGCAAGTGCATCATCGTCATCCTCAGGTACCCGCAACGCCCTGTATCCTTCCCCTGAGTCCTAAAATGTGAAGTTTTCTTGCAATGGATGATGATGATATTCTTAGGAGATCTCTTTATATATCTTTCCCAATTTGTTAATGGGAACAAGAGAGTACAATGTATAGAGTTTTTCTATGTAAGTTTCAGTTTGAGAATTGTGATGTTATTTTGTATTTTTATTCTGTAATTTTGTGGTTTGAGGAAAGCTAAGAATCTGCCTCTGCTCTTTGCCCATTTTGGTGCGCAATAGCAAATATCAAATTATGAATATCTATCCCCTCTTTGTCACTTATTGTTAACTCAATTTTAATATCTCTATAGACAATGCTGAATTATATAATTTGACATATAATCAAAATTGGTAAAGTTAAATATTATAATCTAAAAAAAGTCAGAGGCTTAAACTCTAACCCAATTTTCCGACACAGTTTAGGGTTTACATACTGGAGTAGTTACGATGCGGAAGGGGAAGAAGAGAGCTAGGTCAGAACCCGGATCCACAAAACATCCTCAAAACAAATACTCCGATAACCCACCCGATTTCACCTCCTTAGCATCTCTTTACCCTTCTTTTAAACCCTATGTTATCTTCTCCGGTGTTAAACCCCGAATCGATTGGACCGATTACAACGCAACCCGAGAACTCACTCGTATCCTCCTTTTACATGATCATGGCGTCAATTGGTGGATTCCTGATGGACAGCTTTGTCCAACTGTTCCTAATAGATCTAATTATATTCATTGGATCAATGATCTTTTATCCTCTGAGATTGTACAGAGTTTGGGTTGTGATGGAAGTAAAGTTAAGGGCTTTGATATTGGTACTGGGGCTAATTGTATTTATCCTCTTCTTGGTGCATCACTTTTTGGTTGGAGTTTTGTTGGTTCAGATTTTACTGATGTAGCTCTTGAATGGGCTGTGAAGAATGTTCAAAGTAATCCTCATATCTCTGACCTTATTGATATCAGAGACTCTAAAGTTCTTCCAGAGTGTTCATTTGCCCCTGAGGAAGCTGAAGTTTATGCCACGGTACAGTCTGGTTATCTTATAGATGACAAAAAGAGTAATACTGAACCATCTGTACTACGCGGTGTTGTCAAGGAAGATGAAACATTTGATTTCTGTATGTGTAATCCTCCGTTTTTTGAGACCATTGAAGAATCAGGCCTTAACCCGAAAACAGCATGTGGTGGAACTCATGAGGAGATGGTTTGCAATGGTGGAGAGCAAGCTTTTGTGTCTCGCATTATCGAAGATAGTGTTGTACTGAAGCAAAGATTTAGATGGTACACTTCAATGCTTGGGAAGAAGGTTAATCTTAAGGTCTTGATATCTAAGCTTTGGGAAGTAGGTGCTACAGTTGTGAAGACCACTGAGTTTGTCCAAGGCCAAACATCTCGGTGGGGTCTAGCTTGGTCTTTTATGCCTACAGCTAGAAAAGCTATAGCACCTCGTGTAGTAGAAAAGAGTGTTCTTTCTTTCATGCTCGAGGGGGTGAAACGGCAGTATAGTGCTATAGATGTGTTGCAATCTGCTGAAGATTTCTTCAAAAGCTCTGGTGCCTCGTGCAAATTAGACTCCTCTGCATTTTCTGTTGACATTGTTTTGTCTAGTGACCAGTGTAATACGATCTCAAAGAATGGCACTACAGCTGTGAATAGCGAGAGAAGCATACAGTCTCTGGACTGCTCCAGTTTACAAGACCATGAAGATAATCTATCTTTCCGCATTTTGGTTTTCCAGCAGATTCCAGGAACGTTGGTGATAAAAGGATCATTACAGAAGAGAGATAGTCCCCTGTCAAGATTGTTCTCAGTGGTCTTTGGTTCTTTGCAAGAAAGTATGAAGTCCAAATTTTGCAGGTAAAAGAGTTCCAGGGTGCTTTTTTGTTCGTTTTGAAGAATGGGATCTGGCAAAAAAAAAAAAACTGAAATGAAAATGAATATGTATCTTTAAATCTCAGACACATGTAGTTTGTTCTTACACACGTAACATTGGTGGTTTTGAAAGATATGTTATCTCTTATTCCTTATAGGTGTTCATTTAAGTTTTAATGGATTATATGCAAAATGCATCTGCCTGAGCAAATTTTTTGAGGTATATAAGACAAGGTTGCTACATTACTAAAGATCTGATGATATATAGTCATTACACTAACAAACTAATTTACACAAACATATATACACAGATCAAAATCCTCTATTCATAGGTGCACTATACTGCTGTTTTCTTGGTTCTTTTTGATTGGCCCTCCATCCACCTGGCGGCCCTGCACCAGGTTGTTGTGGTAAAGCCATGGTTCTGCTATAAAATTGAGGACCCGAGTCAGGAAGAGGTGGTGGTGGTGGTAACTGAATCTGGTGGCCTGAGACTTGTGGTTGCCATTCAGGAATATCGTCGTCATCATCATGATCATCCCATGGTCGTTTATTACCAGTACCTGCTGAATTTCCATACCTGAGTATGAGTTCCCTTACTTGATTCATAGAACGGGACTGAGGCGGTGGTTGTGAAGAAGAATTAACCGGTCCATTGGAGGAATTGAAGTTAAACTCCGGTAAATCATCGTCGTCTTTCGCAGCTACAGGGCCAAATCCAGGTGGAACATCTTCATTGTCATCATCATCATGACTAACCAAACCATGATTCTCCATCGATGCAACATTTACCATAGGTGGAGTGATAACATTCACACTACTAGATTTTTTGTTTTTTGGAGATGACACAGACTTCTTGGTGCTTAAAGAAGAATGCTGACGTTTGAGTTTCGGCTTATGGCGTGAGCTAGGAGATACGACAGTTTCGCGCCTCCACACAACAACACCGATTAACCCGATATGGTCTGAACATTTGACCTCATCAAGATGGTCCTTGGAGATGATTTTGGTCAGTAAATCTAGAGTTTCGCCATGTGGTGGACAGAGGTACAGCTCAACGCCTGAGGTTGGTTCTGCGTAACCAACTCTTTGGTCAGCAACGTAAGACTTAGCAATCTAGCCCAAAAACAAAAAGAACGAAGTCAGACTTTTAATCAAACGTTATGCAATATCACGTATATAACAATGAAAAGAATAAAGATCAAAAATAGAAATCTAGAATTAATACCTCAGAAAAGCTGTCACGTTGGCTCTGAGAGATACCGTCTTTACACACCACGTTCATTACCTGTAATCGCAGAAAAAAATGAATTAGTGTACAACTCAAAATTTAAATTGATTACCAAAAAATGCATATAAGAGAAATAAAAATTTTAAAGACAGAAATATATTTCGAGAGATTCTATTTTGGATCATGATCTGGTGTTTCTGGTCTATGATACTTTTATCTGTTAGAGATTCTTGGTAACATTTTGATGATTCATCTTAACTAGTTAACAATACATCTAAAAGAGATTTGGCCTACAAAATTTCATGATTTTATACAAATTTTCACATCAATTTACAGTTGATTCTCTTATCAGCCAGGCTCCTTCACAAAGGTAGATTAGCCATGAGATTTTTGCTTTCTGAGTTCCTTGTTTTCACTACTGGGAAGGTCATTATCGTGTCACTGCATGTAAGAACGACCCGCAATATTGATGAAATTTTGTGGATTTAGTATTCCTCTTAATAGTAGAAGTAACAAAATGAGAGTTAAGCTAATGCTCATGCTACTACAAAGATAATGCAAGCAATAAACTTTGTATACCATTAAGACACGGCTTCGAGATAATGGAAGCTCTCGTACAAACTTCCCAAACGCACTGAGTCTCACTCTACCCTTTACCTCCACTAATGTTGGCCACTCGCTTGTCTTTGCTTTCTCACCACTGCAGTGACCAAATCTAATCAGAGATATGTACAATTCAATGATACCTAAAATTTTTTGTGTCTAAGATCCTTTCTCAATCTATTTTTAGTTCAACAAATCAAACAAAACAATCATCAGATTATGATTTAATACTACATGTGCTCTTTTTTAAGATTTTTCTTATTTCTAAAGTCTAATTAGCTTTATCATATATTTGGCTTCAAAATCCTATTCTATCATCGTTTGATTTCACTATATTCCAATCAACATAGCAAACAAAAACCAAAAGCTAGAAGTAGGTACGGGTACTTGCCTCTTGAAAATTCCAGAGACTGAGACAACTGAAGAGGCACTAAGCTGAAGTATACCATTCCATATTTGATCCTCTTTAATGCTTTCAACGAGAGGTTTAGACACATCAGCCTCGAGTTTGACACCAACATCCAGTTTTGGGGAAGCTACATCAAGCATTTTGAGTTCTGTTTTCGAAGAGGCAGTCTCATTGAGTTCCTTTGGAGACTGCTTTGGGGATCTTGAAGGTGATTTTGAGTGTAACACATCTTTAGAGTCGCTCTTTTCAGATGCATGCTCTTCCTTCAAAACAGGGGTCTCCTGTGGAGAGTGGAACACATCTTTAGAGTCGCTCTTTTCAGATGCATGCTCTTCCTTCAAAACAGGGGTCTCCTGTGGACTACCAAATGGTGGTTCTGAGTTCAAGGAGTCCATGAACTCATCAAGCGATACAATTGGAGGAAGAAATCCCACGTCTTTCATCTCATCATCCATAGACAGACCTTGCATTGGATCATTCTCCTCTGTCGAGGGTAGTGACACAGCGGATGATGTTCCCTGGTTGGATTTTATGTTCTTATCATTCGTGCCATTTTCCTTTGGTGCAGATTTGGTAGATGATTTATTGGATTTTGGTTTAAACCGAGGTTTACTGTGTGAGGTAATCTCAGCAGATAAATCAACTGTCCCGTTATCAGTGGGATCAATTTCTATGTGGAACTCACCTTTATGTGTTTTCCTCACCAGATTTTTGACATCAATGTCTGCATCTTGTAGGACAACCATCTTGGCCATCTCTTCTGCTTTTGCTTGTCGCCACTGAGAAAGCTCCTTAGAAGCAAGCTCCTCAGCCGTCATAGAACACAATCTCTCCGGAGTGATCTTTCCAGACATGACACTTTCTCTTAGGTCAGGATTGTTCTTATCTTTCAAATTAAACAAGAGAGACCTTCCCTTCTCTTTGTACTTCTTGTTCACACCTCCAAATAGCTTAAAAAGTTCCAATTCAATTTTAGATGCTAGGACATCTGGATCATTCAAGGGCTTTTCTCCACCAATTTTATTCTTCTGAAAATCTGAAACAGATTCCAAAGCCCATGAGAGACCATTACCCTGTAAAAGTTCATCGCCCGAAAAAATACTGTCACTAAAACGAACATCATCATAGGAGAAAACCTCGTCAAATTGAGTCTTCTGGAAGTCAGATTGAGTAACATAAGTCATTTTTGTGTCATTAGAAATCTCTTGCGACAAGATTTTTCCATCACCATCCTTCTGTCTAGAACTTTCATCCATAGTGGGCAATGCTGATGTAGTGCCTTCAGCTTCTAGAACACTGATACCACAGGCTGAGGCAGGTTCATCAGTTTTAGCTACTGGAACACTTGCTTCTTCAGTCTCTGACTCTTTTTTCTCTTTAGGAGCCTCTTCATGCTGCTGAACCAAAGCCAATGCAGCTGCCAATGATTCCTTCATCTTAGATCTCAAAGGGTCGTTTCCATCATTCTGTGTTTTCATTGACCCTTGTGTCATGCCAGTTTCTTTCTTGTTTATCACTTGTTTCCAAGACGTCTTGGAAGCAGGTTTCATTTGCCTCGCTTTCTTGGCAAACGTTGGTGGGTGTTCCGTCTTCGGAGATAGGGTAGCGGATGGCATATGACCTAGCTGAATACTTGTTGAATAAAACTGTTCTAGCCATGGTCTGTGATGTATTGGTACTCGCTTGTTTGGTGCATCTAGCTTCTCAGAAGAAGAACCATCAAGAGTAGATTCTGGTGGTGATTTCCGCTTCTCTGCTATCTGCTCTGACCCTATTGACCTCTCTACAGAAAATGGATAATCAACAGGGTGCTGAAACTGAGGCATCAAAGACTCAGAATCAACAAAAGTGAAGGGATCTGGCTCAAAATTTGATGACAAAGGACCAGAGACAAACGTTTCAACTTTCGGTAAGTCCAAATTGCTGCTTGTGGAAACTATAGACTCTTGTTGCATGTCTGAAACTGAGCTATGCTGAACAGGAGGAAGACCATTCGATCCTATCTCCATTAAATTCATTTCTCCATGAGTATCTGATTCCACTTTCAAAGTCTCCAGATTAGTAGAGACGTGCTCTGTTCCCATATTATTGGACATTATAAACCACAGCTATATGCAACATCAACTTCAAAAGCTCTGAGAAAAACAAAAGTAAGGTATTGGGGTTAGAAAATAGATATAAAAAATTTACAGTTCACTGGACACTAGAGGAATTCAAACGAAGCAACGATGAACCTTTACATATTCGCCTAGATCTACCCTAAAAAAAACTCTTTTACATCATTATTTTCCAGAAACTTCGATTCATTTCTACCAAAAAATATTCCATCACCTAAGAACACACATGTCCATATTCAAAACCCGATTCGCCATCTCAACTACACCAATACAATCAAACCAAACAGTAATCACTATCATAAACCTAAAAAACGAGAAATTGAAAAAAAAAACATAGCTCAAAAAAAGCTCCACAAAGAAACTTCAACCTAACACAAAAAGCTCAATCAAATTGAATCGAATCCGTGGATCTCGCTAAAACTAAACATAAGCTGCCATAGAAACTTACCGTATAACAACAAATAAACACAGTTAAACTGCAAATCAACCGGAACAGATTCGATGCGACGGTGAACGAAAACACTAAGCTTCTTGATTTAGGGATAGAAATGGAGACGGATAAGACTGTCGATCTTTTCAACCAAAAAAAAAAAAAAGTAGTTTCTTCTAGAGAGATCAGTGGTGGGCACGTGTGACAAGCTCAAAAATCCAAAAATATATTAAAGCCCATTAGACAAAAAAATAATATTAAAGCCCATTAATAAATGGGCCTTGATGAGCTAATGTAGCTTAGGATTCCACTCATATTAAAATCCAACGGTTGTATTTACGTGTCAGTATCTCAACGCTAATGATTTGCATGCAAGATGTTTAAATAAAAATTCCATTTTTTTAATCGGAAAAACGGAAACAAAGACGCTGTCTTTTCGATAAAAAAGAGGAACATTATTGCCGAGAAATTTTGTTATCATATTCTTTTTATCGGAATCCAGAAATAAAGAAAAAGAGGGAAGAACAATGAAGAAGACACCGTAACGAATCATAAGTTTCTTAATTCCATCAAGTCTCCTTTTGTTCTTTCTCTTCCAAAATCAGGTTTTTTTTTTCCTGGAATCTTTCTCTGTATTTCTCAATATATCTAGGAATGTTTTGTTCATGGATAATCTGGAATCATGAGATTGAGATTTTTGGGAGAAAATAGCTAATGATTAGGGTTTTTGAACTATTGGGTGTCAAAAAAGTGTCAACCTTTTTTACTTCTGATCTAAATCACATTACGATGGTTGTTTGTTTTCTCAAATGTCAGATCCATGTTAGTGTCCGAGAATTTAGAGGTCTTTGTTTGAACGATATGTGGATTTGAACTTTGGTTTGTCTTTCTTTGATTCCCGATTTTGTGAATTTTTTAAATTTGGGAAAGTAATGTTTAAGCAATTTCTGAATAAGCTTCCTCGGAAGTCTTCAAAATCTGACTCGGGAGAGCTGAATCGTTCGAGTTCAGATGAGATTCCGGTACAGAGATCCGGGACTAGTGAGGGTTCAGGTCCGGGTCCGGGTCCGGGTCCGGGTCCAGCTCGATCTAACTCAGGGAAGCGTATGTCATCTGCTGTATTCCCAGCGAGTGTGGTAGCTGGGATTGAGCCGTTGGTACCATTCAAAGATGTACCAAACTCGGAGAAATTGGATCTCTTTGTGAGTAAAGTTAGTCTCTGTTGTATAACGTTTGATTTCTCTGTCCCAAGTAAGAACTCGATCGAGAAAGATGTGAAAAGACAGACATTACTGGAACTTTTGGATTTTGTAGCTTCAGATTCTATCAAATTCACTGAACCAGCTATACTTGCAATGTGTAGAATGAGTGCTGTTAATCTCTTTCGAGTTTGCCCTCCGAATTTCCGGTCTAGTTCTACTGGTGAAAACGATGATGATGAGCCGATGTTTGACCCTGCTTGGCCGCATTTGCAAATTGTCTACGATTTGCTTCTTAAGTTTATCATATCTCCTTGTCTTGATGCTAAATTGGCAAAGAAGTATCTAGATCATGCTTTCATTGTGATGATGCTAAATTGGCAAAGAAGTATCTAGATCATGCTTTCATTGTGAGGTTACTCGAGTTGTTTGATTCCGAGGATCCTAGAGAACGAGATTGTTTGAAGACGATTCTGCATCGAGTATACGGGAAATTCATGGTTCATAGGCCGTTTATCCGCAAGTCGATGAGCAACATATTCTACCGGTTTGTGTTTGAGACAGAGAAGCATAGCGGAATCGCAGAGCTTTTGGAGATTTTCGGGAGTATAGTGAGCGGATTTGCGTTGCCTTTGAAAGAGGAGCACAAGATCTTCTTGTGGAGAGTGTTGATTCCACTGCACAAGCCTAAATCTGTTGGAATCTACTTCCAGCAGCTATCTTATTGCATCACTCAGTTCATAGATAAAGATCCGAAACTCGCCAGTGTTGTGATTAAAGGTTTGTTGAAGTTCTGGCCTATCACGAATAGCCAAAAGGAAGTGATGTTTCTCGGGGAGGTCGAAGAGATATTAGATGCAATGAGTGTGCTTGAATTCCAAAAGATAATGGTCCCTTTGTTCTTGCGGATTGCTTGTTGCGTCAACAGTTCCCACTTTCAGGTACATTACTAATCGGTTCCTCGGCCTTGATTTCGAGTTGCGGTTAGTTATCTAATTGGACATTCATGTGTTTCAGGTTTCGGAAAGAGCTCTGTTCTTGTGGAACAACGATCAAATTGTGAACTTGATAGGACATAACCGGCAAGCCATCTTACCAATCATGTTCACTGCCTTAGAAAAGAATGCTCAGAACCATTGGAACCAATCCGTGCTAAACTTAACCTTAAACGTGAGAAAAATGTTCTGCGAAATGGATGAAGCTCTGTTCATGTCTTGCCACGCTCGCTTTAAGGAGGACGAAGCAAAGCAATGTTCTGCAGAGGAAAAGAGGAAAGAAGTATGGGCAAGACTAGAGATTGCAGCAAATATGAAGCCGGTAACAGGTAATACGCCTGTTCTAGTAACTTCTAGAGCAACCTCCATAGCCTGCTAATTAGAAGAAGAAGATGGAGAGGCTGTTTTGCTAAAGGTATATGGTCTTGGGAACTTGTTGATCTTTGTAATATTATATCAAACTCTTTGTATCTATGGATTAAGTTTCTTCAGCTCCAAGGCACCATAAATGGCCTTGCAAGGTTGAATCTTTTTAAACCCGAAACAGCCTTAATTAAGACTCCCTTCTCTCAAGCATTTTCTCATCCGTTGAAGTCAAAATGATCTCATGCTGAACCACTAGAACTCACTATTCTCCTTGTAAACCATCCATAGAGATCAACTTCGATGTCATACACATGACTTTATGTGCATAAGGTGCTAGTGATGGCTAACCTGTTTCCTCTAAATCCAATTCTGTAGTCCAAAAACACATCTTTGGATCTGTAAAAGCCCTTCTTTTATTGATGCAAGCTTTTCTAAATTGTAAATGTGAAGAGACTGGATCGGTTCTTGCACTCCCTTTTCTTAAGAGTTAAGATGTATCTTCTCTTTGTAACTTACCCTCACCGATTATACTCGAGATCTAACTGAATATACTCTTTGATTGAAGTTATAAACCATAAGCAATCTTTCCAAATTTTCCAAATATAGTTTAAACTTTACAATTGTTTGAGTTATAACTATAAAACTTCTGCTATAACAACCATAACAAGTTACGTAACTATATAATATGTTTTTACCACTGTATTTATCATGATTTTTTTTTTTTTCCGGTAAATATTTCATTGAGATGAAATTCTTATAAAGTTTATAATTTCTATTGAAACCGTAGATATTAATTACATGCCAAATTTGTAAAAAATTAAACATGTAATTAAAAGGTTTAGCTTAAATAGCTATCGGAATCAGTTCATTGGCTCGGCCTATGTTGTAGAACATTCGACGAGCAATGAAACGAAAAAGGCTTAAGGGGAATCAGTTCATTGGCTCGGCCTATGTTGTAGAACATTCGACGAGCAATGAAACGAAAAAGGCTTAAGGATTTCTAGTAAGAGAAGAAGAACAGTCTATTGTAGAGCAAAGAGAATTGGTTAATGGAAAGCAAATATAAGAAATGGAAGCCTTTTCATGAATGCTCGATATTTGGATAATGCGATGAGCACCTCAATCTCAATCACTATATAAACTTTCCAAAATCGGAACATTTCAATTCAAATATAAGTTTAGAGATGCTCACTGTCCCAAACTCCTTAAAATAGGCGAACACAAAGCAAAATAAAATTTCAAACACACTCACCTAAACAATTTAATGGTCCAACTATTTCCTCCAAAATTCAAGACGCATTCAAAAACCACATTGTTGCCCGAGCGATCGTGGCGCACTGGTAAGAAACGGGTCCGGGTGGCAACCACCATTCGGATTCGATTCCCGTCCAAGACTAACTTTAATCGCGATTTCTTGGGAAGTCTGGGTTTGGGCCTGTGTGGCTACAACCATTCAGGTTCAAGCAGTTTACTTGGTAGTCCAGTAACATGCGATCTGGCTATCCCTAGACCACTAGTATCCAAGGGGCCCTTAAGTGGAGGCTTAAAAAGTTCTTGGAC
>CM071717.1:57723668-57735892 GCA_036630335.1 Physaria fendleri | reverse complement strand
CATTGAAATGGTCATCTAAGAACAGACATGTTCTTGATATCCAAGCTATGTCGATGTTTCTTCTTAGAGTCAACCTTCGGTTGCAGTTCCCTAGTCTGGCAGTAGAATGCCAAATACATAACCAAAATGTTGGTTTACTCCTTAATGCTAGTGCTACTTCAGATATGAGCTGCTAGAAGTTACTAATATCCATGCTTTTTTCCTCCAAAATTTGTCTAAGTAGCTTAACCAAACTTTATTATGTACCTGTTGCTTTTATCTTCTGAAAGTTCTATACTTTTTATGTGCTGCGTTTGCTAAATAATCTGTTTGCAGTTGATAATTTGGTCAGAGAGTCAGCTTGTTGAATTTAATTGTACTGATGATTCAGGCAAGTCAGAGGTGCCCGTTGTTGTTTACAAAGTTGGCGAATGTATGCAAGAACTAATTGAGCTGTGGAAAGAATATGATTTGTCCCATCCTGACAAAAGTGGCGATTTTGCAAATAATGGCCCCACTCTCGAAGTTAGGATTCCAGCTGAGCATGTTACTGCTACAAATCGTCAAGTAAGACAAATATGGATCCAGTATCTCATAACTTTTGTATTTGTTTTCTTCAAGATGATTTGCATGTTGTAGTTTCTCATATAGTTTTAGCTCCAATCTGTATCTGTGTAATTAAGTTCTAATAAATTTACTTTGCCTATTAATTTGGTACACTCTGCTCTTTTTAGAACATCCCTTGTTTCTTGTCTTCTGAGACCTTTGGCTTGTGTATATGCAGGTAAGAGGTGGCCAGCTATGGGGAACAGATATATACACGGATGATTCAGATCTTGTTGCTGGTAAATGTCCTACTAAATCCTTGCAATTAATGTATTTGTTTGGTCCGAACACCATACTGATTCTAGTCTATCTGTCATGTAGTTCTCATGCATACTGGTTACTGTCGTCCCACAGCATCTCCTCCTCCACCAACAATGCAAGAGTTGCGTGCTACTATTAGAGTCTTGCCGTCACAAGATTGTAAGTTAGGTTACTTGTTTAATATTCCGTTTAAGTAACTGTTCCAGATTTGGGGACCAAAATTGTATCAACTTCTCTGTTTTATATCAAGAAAGAACCTTTACCAAACTTCCATTCTAACTAAGAAATTTGTTAGACTACACCTCCAAGCTAAGGAACAATGTCCGTTCAAGAGCATGGGGAGCTGGAATCAGATGCAGTTACAGAGTTGAGAGGTGCTATATACTGAAGGTGATCTGACATCTGTCGTTATCTTTCGTTTTTATTTCCTTGACAATCTTCTCCACGATGTGAATTATATTCAGTTTGAAATTGAACTTGTGTTCATTTATCCTCATGAAATTTCTGATGATATGATTACAGAAAGGTGGAGGAACTTTAGAACTGGAACCCTCTCTTACACACTCCTCAACTGTGGAGCCAACACTTGCACCAATGGCTGTTGAGAGATCTATGACCACCAGAGCTGCAGCTTCGGTATTTTCCTTCCATTTTTGGAAACTCTGCTCTCTTTCTGTTCACTTTCTTCACTTCATTTGGATTTTTGATCAGACTGATTACTGTATTGTTGACTGCAAGCATTTGGTGCAATCTTCTAACAACTATTGCATCATGACAGATGGCATTGCATATAGTTTTTTTCATATTTCATATCTTTCAAGCACTGATGACTTGTTTACCGTTCTGTAGAATGCTCTGCGGCAACAAAGATTTGTACGAGAAGTAACAATACAATACAACCTCTGCAATGAACCCTGGTAACCCTCTATATAATATTGCAATGCTCTAAAGAAAATTTCACTGAGTTTCCCAAGTTTATCATGTATGTTTATCACCTAAAAATCTTAGGTGCAAGATCAGTTTTACTCACCCATTGATCTACTTTTTGCAGGATAAAATATAGCATAAGCATTGTCGCTGATAAGGGTCTCAAGAAGCCTCTTTTCACCTCTGCCCGCTTGAAGAAAGGAGAAGTTTTGTACTTAGAAACACATTCTTGCAGGTATACACAAATCCTATGAATCTTCACTGACTTGAATAATGCCTTAGAACGTAGTAGCTGAATCAATCCTTGTATGCGAAAAAGGTACGAACTCTGTTTCGCGGGAGAGAAGACTCTCAAAGCAATCCAAGCCTCACAACCAGCATCACATGAAGCTATGGAGACGGATGCTAATAATAATAACAAGTCACAGAACCATCTGACAAATGGTGACAAAACAGAATCAGACAAAATAATAACAAGTCACAGAACCATCTGACAAATGGTGACAAAACAGAATCAGACAACACTTTAATTGATGTCTTCCGTTGGTCTCGCTGTAAGAAACCTCTCCCGCAGAAGATTATGAGGTCTATCGGGTTTCCACTCCCAGCAGATCATGTCGAGGTTAACATTTTGTTTGATTGTTCAGTAAATAAATTTGTATTTGAGTTATAAAACATCACAATTGATTGATGTTTGTATGGAAATGAGTAGGTGTTGGAGGAGAATCTTGACTGGGAAGATGTACAATGGTCACAAACTGGTGTTTGGATTGCTGGAAAAGAGTATACTCTTGCTCGTGTTCATTTTCTTGCACCCAACTAAAAAACTAAAGTTCTCATGATTTACTCTTTTTTTTTTTTTCTTCATACAAAACTCTTCTTTCTTACTACAGTTTATGACTTGTATTTTCTTACTACAGTTTATGACTTGTATTGTGTGTAACTGTGTTCTTGTTCCTTGAAAATGTTTGATTGTTAACTTGGTTTAAGATTACATATAAACAAAATCCCTGTTGGAATTTTCTTTCAATTATACTGAGATGTCGGAGATTAGTCACTTGAAAGCTATGGTTAAAATTTGTCAGATAACCGAATGACATAAATTTTGATATTTGGTTTTAATTAGCAAAATATGTGACTAAAAAACAAGATTTAGGATTAGATTAGACTTTTTAGTCATATTTTGGACAAAGATAATTACATGATCCGATGTATTATATATGGGGACAAGCTTAGGAAGATCTTACTCTCTGGCTAAGAAGCTTCTTCTTCCATCTTTATCGTCTTGTCTTCGTTTCAAAAATGTAAGCTTTTTCGAATAATTTTGTTCTTCTCTCTTGAACCCTAGTTGCAATCAGTCTTTAATTTTGTTCGAGACCATGTACACTGAAGCTTTTTTTGGTTTTTGAAGAATGTCTGGTGATCTTGGTGATGATGTTTGAAGAATGTCTGGTGATCTTGGTGATGATGATCATTCCTCTGGCTCTGGAGATGAACTTAGTGTCATTAATGGACACAACAAGCGTACTCCTTCTAGCTCTGGACCAAGACGTAAGAGAGGTCGTAAAGCGTGTGGTGATGCAATTGTTGAAGCAATGCTAGAAATCTCTGAAGCTTCTAAGATGCTAGCAACAGCTTTGACTAAGAACAAGGATAGATTCTCTATCAGCAAATGCATCAGAGCCATGCTAGCAACAGCTTTGACTAAGAACAAGGATAGATTCTCTATCAGCAAATGCATCAGAGCCTTGGACGATTCACACGGTATTGATCAACATACCTACTTTCTTGCTTTGGATTTGTTTGAAAACCTGACTTCTTGGGAAGTTCTCATCTCTTTGAAACATGAGAAATGATTCATGTGGCTACTAGGAAAGTGTAGAACTGCATAGTTTTGATTTCAAGGTAATGAAAGAATCTAATCTTCATTAGAAACTCTGGTTTCTGACATTGTGATGTTTATATCCTTCTCTCAGGATTGTATTGGAGTTATAGATGGCTTGCAAATTCCTGCTCACCTTCCTACAAAACATCAGTGCCGGTTCCAGAACAAGAAAGGCATACTTACTCAGAATATACTTGCAGCTTGCAGTTTCGATTCACAGTTTATATTTGTCTACCCGGGATGGGAAGGCTCTGTTGAGGATTCACGCATCTTAAGAGCAGTCCTAGACGATCCAAACCAGAATTTCCCACAAGCTCCCAAAGGTTTTATAACTTTCTTCTACACCCAGCATATCCCTTGAGGTTTCTTCTACAAGTCCCATCTGAAACTGACTCCCTTTTGTCCAGGAAAGTGTTATCTTGTTGATAGAGACTACACAAACACAGAAGGATTCATAGCTCCATACCCGGGAACAAGGTACTGTCTCCAGGAGTTTCGTGGAGCAAGCCAGATGCCACAGAACGCACATGATCTTTTCAATCACCGGCACATGTCTCTTAGCCTGTCTCCAGGAGTTTCGTGGAGCAAGCCAGATGCCACAGAACGCACATGATCTTTTCAATCACCGGCACATGTCTCTTAGCAACATTATTCAAAGATCATTCAGCCTTCTCAAAACCCGGTTTCCACTCCTGAAATCCGCGCCTCAGTATCCATTCCCTGTCCAGAGGGATATGGTGATTGCTACTTGTACTCTGCATAACTTCATTAAAAGGGAAGATGGGATTCACGACTGGCTCTTCGCTGCTGGTGCTAAAGATGTTGATCCAGTGGATGAACCGTGTGGACAAGAGGAGGAAGAATTGTTGCACTTGGATTCTACGCCTATGGAGCTTGTTGCTGGTTCTCTACGAGACTCCATTGCATTTACTATGTGGGATGACTTCATGAACAAGTGGGAAGAATGGTAATTAGTTTAGAACTATGTGAGATTCTGCAAAAGCAATGACTGATAAAACAAACTGTACATAATAATGGAGTTTAAGGTCTCAACAATGTTAGCTCCACACCTTTATTTTTGTTTGCTGTTAGCAAAACCATCGTTGTCATCTTCATCATCATCACTCAAGTCAATTATCTCTGATGGATTTGGTTTAGCTTGAGATACGTTGTTGGGATTAGTTACTGGTATGGTTGACTGAAGCTGAGAAACTTCTGACTCTTTACTTGGCATCTCTCCTCCAGTGATGCCATTTTCTGGCTGCTCTACATCTCCAAGAAGATATTCATCACCTGTAATTCAGAAGAATCCAGATAAGTATCAACTGCAGAACTGTCTCATCCTTCTAAACATCTTTGAATACTACAGAGAAAATCAGATAAAACAGTTGACGCAAATCAATCTAAAATCTTTATAAGATTCCTATGGCAATTCCTCTCAGAAAATGCTTCTAAAAACTGTACATGAAGTTCTGGTAACCAATTCCTCTGGCTTGCATTTTCCAATATATGGGTAAATCAAGAATTTTCTATGTCAGAGCAGTAATGTTACTGTCTTCTCAACATCTTTAACTATATAAGGCAGATAAGATGCAAGTATATCATCACACGTAAGAACAAGTCGTAGCTACAGATGAGTAACAAGTTCAAATTAAAACTAGACAGATAAAACCAAGAACAATGATGGTAAGATGTAACACAGTGAAACAATTAACCCTATAAATGTTATGACGCACCTGCAGAAGCAACCCAGATTGGCAATCTCTCGTTTAATCCTATAGCATGAGACGTGATTCCGGTAGTTTTGCTTGGGTTTGATATTAGATAGCCATTACATTTTTGGTCTTCTCCACCAAAGAAGTTGCGAACTTCTGGTGTTTCTTGGATGCACGATAATGGAGATTCACTCGATCGTTGATCGTTCTCACTTTTATGATCCTCAGGGGAAGCTTCAGATAATGGAGTTTAAGGTCTCAACAATGTTAGCTCCACACCTTTATTTTTGTTTGCTGTTAGCAAAACCTAACTGCAATTTGGAAGCTAAAGACAGACAATAACAGATAACTGAAATCACTTTTGTCTGAATCTAACAGTCTTCAAAGTATTCCATTTAGTTAAACTCGACGAAGAACATCTGTTAGTAAAACTGCGGAATCCATGCTTTGTCCAGTCATCCAAACCCTGAAGGTTTTTGGGAAGTATTTGGCATCGCTCCACTCTTTGAGTTGTTTGAGAGAGAAAGGTCCCTGTATAAGACCCTTAGGATCTTTGTATAACCAGTTAAACTTCTCTTTATCATAAGGCAGAACCTGAACATCTTCAACTCTAGGGTCAAGGGTCTCTCCATCGTTGTCATCTTCATCATCATCACTCAGGTCAATTATCTCTGATGGATTTGGTTTAGCTTGAGATACGTTGTTGGGATTAGTTACTGGTATAGTTGACTGAAGCTGAGAAACTTCAGACTCTTTACTTGGTATCTCCCCTCCAGTGATGCCATTTTCTGGCTGCTCTACATCTCCATGAAGATATTCATCACCTGTAATTCAGAAGAATCCAGATAAGTATCAATTGCAGAACCATCTCATCCTTCTAAACATGTTTGAATACTATAGAGAAAATCAGATGAAACAGTTGACGCAAATCAATCTCAATTCTTTACAAGATTCCTATCTCAATTCATTTCCTCTCAAAAAATGCTTCTAAAAACTGTACATGAAGTTCTGGTAACCAATTCCTCTGGCTTGCATTTTCCAATATATGGAAAATGCTTCTAAAAACTGTACATGAAGTTCTGGTAACCAATTCCTCTGGCTTGCATTTTCCAATATATGGGTAAAATCAAGAATTTCTATGTCAGAGCAGTAATGTTACTGTCTTCTCAACATCTATAACTATATAAGGCAGATAAGATGCAAGTATATCACCCACAGGTAAGAACAAGTCGTAGCTAAAGATGATTAACAAGTTCAAATCAAAACTTGACAGATAAAACCAAGAACAATGTTGGTAAGATGTAACACAGTGAACAATAAACACTATAAATGTTATGACGCACCTGCAGAAGCAACCCAGATTGGCAATCTCTCGTTTAATTCCATAGCATGAGACGTGATTCCAGTAGATTTGCTTGGGTTTGATATTAGGCAATCTCTCGTTTAATTCCATAGCATGAGACGTGATTCCAGTAGATTTGCTTGGGTTTGATATTAGATAGCCATTACATAGTTGGTCTTCTCCACCAAATAAGTTGCGGACTTCTGGTGTTTCTTGGATGCACGATAATGGAGATTCACTCGATCGTTGCTCGTTCTCACTTTTATGATCCTCAGGGGAAGCTTCAGGGTTTGGTACAGGTTCCTCTCCAATAATATCTGGAACTTCACGCAACAGCCGGGCCTGTTCTTCTGGATCTTGAAGAAGTTTCCTCTTCTCCATGTACTCGGACAGCGTAACAACTCAAGAAATCAAGGAAAAACTATAAGCAAAGAAGTTTTCACATTTCAGTTTTCACTATCACTTTCTCCAAACATTATTATTCATCTAAACTAAAACATATTATAACGTCATAAAAAGGATATTCTCTTCGCTTCCCCTTCTCACTGGCCTGATCAATACGCCTTTGTAACAATATAATTTCTCTTCCAAGCCACTAAAAAGGCAGTCACCAAAAGTTGACAGTCAAGTTAAAAGAAATAGGACCAAAAGTTCCTTTATCTGCTTAAAACACAGATAAAAGATGATCACCGTAAAAGTTACTGTGCGTCAGATGCTATAGCATTGTAGTCACAAAACACAGATAAAAGATGATCACCGTAAAAGTTACTGTGCGTCAGATGCTATAGCATTGTAGTCACACGCATAAGCATGATCAATAAAATATACAAAAAAGAAGCACGAGAGGAAGTCCACAAACATACATGCTTTGTCTGATCTTCATGTAAACTTCTAGCCTTTTCTTCCATCTCCACCTATCCAAGGTTCAAAACGAATTATGATTGAAGAACTACAAAATCTAAAACACTATAACAGCAAGGTTAGCAACTATCTGGGATTTATGATAGAAAAATGTAAATCTTTAACAGATTGAGCTGAATAAATATCTTCCAAACAACTGAAAAAATGGGAAAACTTACAATAGTGGGCTTCTTAAGAAGATCATTCTTTATTCTCTGCTGCAAATCTTCACATTCCTCCTGAAAAAAAGGTTAACATACAGCTTGATAAATCATAAGAGTATATAGGCTAGAATGGGTGTTGGTCTAACAATGTAATCATGAAAGGTAATAGATCTTATCTAACTAGAAAAGAGTATATAGGCTAGAATGGGTGTTGGTCTAACAATGTAATCATGAAAGGTAATAGATCTTATCTAACTAGAAAACGGAAGCCCAATTGCTGGTTCTCAAAACACATGGATAACCGACTTTCCAATAATCAGAAGAAAAAAAAAATGAGGACTGAAAATTATTTCTAAGTCAATTACCAGGGAGAAATTATCATCAGATAGCGCAGATATAGAAACGTCTTTCACATAATTTGTAACCTGAAGAAGAAAATCATCAGGCCCATGTTCCTTCTTCACACCTAGATAATAGGTACAAACAGAGCTCAATTTTATGCGACAGACCAGAAGATTGTAACAAAGAGACATAATCTAATAAATGTGAATTATTGTTCCATATACATCACAGATGATGATAACACAATCATAAATCAATATAGATTTTCAGAAAATTTACCTGTCACCTGAACAAGCATATAAGGGTTCTTCTGAAGATAATCATAAGGGTCAGTCTTGATCCTCACAAAACTTCCCAACACCTGAACAAGCATATAAGGGTTCTTCTGAAGATAATCATAAGGGTCAGTCTTGATCCTCACAAAACTTCCCAACATTTTACTCTCAAAGGTTTCAGGACACTTCACTAGTTCCTGAACTAAACTCTTTCTCAAGTAGAGAAGCTTGATATTATCACTCACAATTGCAGCAAAAGAGTTCCTGAACTAAACTCTTTCTCAAGTAGAGAAGCTTGATATTATCACTCACAATTGCAGCAAAAGTACCTCTAGGTTTCACCTTACTTGTCCGTTTAGCTAACTTACCTGAGTGAGAAATAATCTGCGGTTCATCTTCAAACAGAAAATCAAAGTCTGAATCATCCTGATTCTCTTTGTAATGCTTTTCCAGCAAATCATAGACTTTCATTCTGAATATCGTCTTACTCCCAAAAAGGGAAACCAATCTTTGATCACACACAACTTTCTTCTTATTTGAAGGATCTAAAAGACCTTCCTTAGTAATATACTTAGCAATAATATCACTAACATCATACTGAGAAATCACTTCTGTAGTATCTTTACCAAGTGATTCTAGAAACTCAATGAGTTGTCTCGATCCCCATCCTACATATTCATATCGTTTAGGTCTCGCCTTTCTTTTCCTCACAGAAATAGTAGAACAATCACCCTCCTCAACCCAAATTATATCCCCCATTAAAACCTAACCACTCTAATTTAAGAAACTCTAAACCCTAAACGATTCTCAATTCAAGAAATGTCACAAATGTCGTCGCGCCGAAGAAATTGGAAGAATTGGAAGATCAATCCACTACTCACCGATGTAAGATCAAAAAATCCGCCGGGAGATTGACGAAAAGCACGAAGAAGATCTCTGAGATTCTCAGGCGATTTTGAGAGGATGAGAGACGAAAAGCACGAAGAAGATCTCTGAGATTCTCAGGCGATTTTGAGAGGATGAGACTTGAGAGACGAGTGGCAGTTAGATTTTAACAGTCGTTACAACGTGGCCATCGTTCTCCACACTGAAAAATGAAAATTGTTATCTGAAACTGAATTTGTCTGAAAAATCCGAAACATACTAAAAACAAAAAATTATGCTAATTACAGGTCCTTAACACATCAAATTTGGCTAAAATCTGATTTTTCGAATTTTCTATGTTTATTTATAGTAATGTGATTCTTTTTTTGTACAAATCGGATACTAAACCTAATTTGTCGGTATTAGTTTTATGGATTAGTTGAATTTCTGTATTGAAAAATAAGAAAAAAAAATTCATAACTTGTGTGTCCCATTTATTTGCTATTCGTTACTTTTTTTTATTACTCATACAAAAATACTCGCTATCCATAAAAATGTCCATTATTTATAAAAATATTATTTGATACTTAAATATATATTTATTATTAGAAAATATATTCCGAAAAAATACTTGTAATCCATGAAAGAACTTGTTATCTATTAAAAATAAAATAAAAAATAAAAAATTGAATAAATACGTGTTACTTATAATTACTCGCAAGTTTTGAATTTTTCGGCGGTTCATTGTTTAAACAAATACTTATTTCCGATAAACCAAGTATCAAGCCGGAAATCTAAAGAGTCGGACCAAAAAACGCAAGTACCCGGTCTACATATGTGATATGTGTAGATATGTGTTCGAAATGGTAGATTAAATCCAAAAGTTCATCATACAAGTAGAAGAATAAATGTAGAAATAAGAACATCAAATCAGATTGAAAAAAGAACATAAAATCTTGTTTTAAAATACTTCTTAGATCTTAACCACGACAACCTTTTACTCCACTTCCTGGTATGATACATGTTTTAGTGCTTGGATCGTTAGTAGTAACCACTGCACTACCACTAAAATCACAAGCGTGGTAGGCGAATTCTTTCATTTGGAAATAAGCATTCATAAAATGCGTAGCTTTGGCCGTAATATTGTTGATGTCAGAACATATTAATGTCCAATAATGCATTCATAAAATGCGTAGCTTTGGCCGTAATATTGTTGATGTCAGAACATATTAATGTCCAATAATCTAAGAGTTTATCGCAATTAACTCCACCATTGTTACACACCCAATTAATATTAGATCGTATTTGCACATCTGTAGCTTCTGGTTTTAACACACACCATTTGTTGCACAATATGTTGTTGTTGTTGGTTTCAGAAGTCACGGTTGAGAGTTGATAAATCACAACTGTGACTATCAGGAGAAAGAGCACAAATATCCTTTTGGCCATTTTTGTTTTTGTTTTGCAAGAATAACAATGATCAATTTTAAATTGTAAGAATAGGCTAAGGTTTGGTTATTTCTGTATTTATAGATTTTCCATTTGTTTAAAATGTTTTAACAGTTTTTCTATGAAATTTATTGATGGTAATTTTTGATAATATGTTTTTTTTTTTTGGTAAAGGTAGATGTTGATGATAAGTTGATAAGCATGAATTAATCATAAAAAAGAAAAACAAATTTAAATGGAATATAATTTGGATAATATCATATGAATTCATCATATGTAAGTATTTATTGTTAACTCATGAATTTATTTATGGATTACTGATTGTGGTTTATGGATGATATGACTGTAAATACAGAATTTATAATATTGTTTCGAAACATGTTTATCTAAAATTAAATTTTATAACTTATCTTTAAAATTATTGTCAAGATGAGATGAATTTTTGAAAAAAAATGTTTTTTCCAAAGTTATAAACATGGTTTTAAAATTGCTACTTCAAAATATATTCGTTATTCGTAAAAAAAATATTTGTTACCTATTTAAAAAAAAAATCTTTATATAATTTAGAAATTAATTAATTGATATTTTTTTCTCTAGATTTGATTCGTATTCCGCTTGTAAAATCTACTGTTTAGTCAAGTAATAAGTTGTTTTCGTTGCACAATATGTTGTTGTTGTTGGTTTCAGAAGTCACGGTTGAGAGTTGATAAATCACAACTGTGACTATCAGGAGAAAGAGCACAAATATCCTTTTGGCCATTTTTGTTTTTGTTTTGCAAGAATAACAATGATCAATTTTAAATTGTAAGAATAGGCTAAGGTTTGGTTATTTCTGTATTTATAGATTTTCCATTTGTTTAAAATGTTTTAACAGTTTTTCTATGAAATTTATTGATGGTAATTTTTGATAATATGTTTTTTTTTTTTGGTAAAGGTAGATGTTGATGATAAGTTGATAAGCATGAATTAATCATAAAAAAGAAAAACAAATTTAAATGGAATATAATTTGGATAATATCATATGAATTCATCATATGTAAGTATTTATTGTTAACTCATGAATTTATTTATGGATTACTGATTGTGGTTTATGGATGATATGACTGTAAATACAGAATTTATAATATTGTTTCGAAACATGTTTATCTAAAATTAAATTTTATAACTTATCTTTAAAATTATTGTCAAGATGAGATGAATTTTTGAAAAAAAATGTTTTTTCCAAAGTTATAAACATGGTTTTAAAATTGCTACTTCAAAATATATTCGTTATTCGTAAAAAAAATATTTGTTACCTATTTAAAAAAAAAATCTTTATATAATTTAGAAATTAATTAATTGATATTTTTTTCTCTAGATTTGATTCGTATTCCGCTTGTAAAATCTACTGTTTAGTCAAGTAATAAGTTGTTTTCCGGAGTTGATAGCCTAGTTGGTAGGCTCCCTCACTCTTATGGACATTAGAATCCAGGGTCGGAGGATCGATCCCTGGTCCCCACATGGTTGATGGGGTGT
>CM071717.1:57696844-57711655 GCA_036630335.1 Physaria fendleri | reverse complement strand
ATCATATCGTGGTATTTAGAGTCTATCAATGTGATGGTTTATTGCTATGTACCCTTAGTGCCAGGCTCTTGGTATGGAACCCATATTTGGGTCAAATGAGGTGGATCCCACACCTATTCGACACATGGGATGGTTTTTTTCTCGGATATGACAATAGTGGTAAACACAAAATCTTGCAGTATTTAGGTTTTTATGAGAACAAAAGCCACGGGTTCAAAATCTATGATTTTAGCTCTAGTTCATGGAAGGATCTTGATGTCACTCCCAACTGGAAGTTACCAGTTGGTCGACAGAGTCTACAGAGTATGACTTTGAAAGGAAATGTTTACTTTTATGCTCAAGAGGAGATAATTGTGGAAGGAGCAGTAAAAAGTGTTCCATTTTTACTCTGTTTTGATTTTACATCCGAGAGATTTAAGCCACGTCTGTCTCTGCCATTTCACTGTAATTCTGCTCTTGATAGAGTAGTTCTATCTTGCGTCAGAGACAAGCAGCTCGCGGTGTTACATCAACCCTTGCCGAGAGGTCATATCATGGAGATTTGGGTAACGGATAAGATAGATTACAATAAGGTGTTGTGGACCAAGTGTTTTCAAGTGGATAGGAATCTGCTCACTGATTCTCTTTTTGTGCTTTTTCCTGGAAGTTTTTTCATTGATGAGGAAAATAAAGTAGCTGTGGTTTTTGATACAAAGTGGAATCAGAGCTACCGGAACTGTTACTCTTTTCAAGCTCACATCGTTGGACAAGATGGGTACTTTAAATATATAAAAGCCGAAGCTCTGAATCCAAACCCATATGGAGGTTTTGTGTTGCCATTCTTGTCCTCCTCTTCTTATGTTCCAAGCTTAGTTCAGATTAAATAGTTTGATCCATTTTCATAATGTTACTTGTCAATATTGTGTCTGTGAAAGATTCTTATTATAAAGTTTATTGTGTCTGTGAAAGATTCTTTTTATAAAATTACAGACACACGTGATCATTCTGATGCACACTAGATTTGATAAACTCACAAACATTACGTGTAACAGAGAAAACAGTTATTAATAACCCTGCAGTTTTTCTTAACCTCTCCACTAGCTCCATTCAAAATATTACCCATTGTGATCACAAATTGGTAAATATCTCACGCCTGGGTAAATATTTCCCATTTTCACACAAATTTTGATATCTCACGCCTGAATTAATTATTCAAAATCGTATTAAATATTTTTACTTAAGTAACTTTTAAAGTTAATAGTTATATTAGTCAAGTTAATATCAACTGGGGAATTCACAAATTCTGCATTTGTTTTGCATATAATTAACTTCAAGACTACTACTTAGGCATGATGATGGTTGAAAACTTTCGTTATCATAGATTTTAATAAAACTATACAACAAAACTGAAAGGCTCCAAAGGCAAAACGAAAAAGAAAATAGAAAAACAAATGTAGAGTAATGTGAATCATGAGCCATATGATCTCAAGTTCATGTCATCTCTACCATCAAAAGCTTTGCATAATCTCAAAAAGCCAAAGAAACTTGACCATTTAGAACCTTAACTCTTAACACCTGAAACAAGATTAAGAACCGCTTAACTCTTAACACCTGAAACAAGATTAAGAACCGTTTACACCAAGGAAGATCTTCTCATAGCCTTTGTTGTGATGTCCAAGGGAAAGAAACAAGATTAAGAACCGTTTACACCAAGGAAGATCTTCTCATAGCCTTTGTTGTGATGTCCAAGGGATTACACCAAGGAAGATCTTCTCATAGCCTTTGTTGTGATGTCCAAGGGATATTTTAATGGAGGAATTAGAGTACGTACTAGTTTATAGAGGAGGCAAGGTACAAAGTCTGCAATTCAGCATAATGTGAAACCGCGATATTCTTCTCTGTTTCGAGATTTCACTTACTCTTTTAAGTCTCGGTTTCCTTTGTTTGCTTCTGTACAAAAGATCTGATGTGTTTGGCACATACTTAACCTGCAGCAGTAGAATCATTGGTTAAAGTTTGAAGTATCAGTCATCCATAAATGTATACACTCTTTTAAGTCTCGGTTTCCTTTGTTTGCTTCTGTACAAAAGATCTGATGTGTTTGGCACATACTTAACCTGCAGCAGTAGAATCATTGGTTAAAGTTTGAAGTATCAGTCATCCATAAATGTATACTTCAGAAAGCATGTCTTTTCCCACACAAGAGAGTTTCATTGTAAGTTGTACCTTTGAAGAACTGCAAGCTATTTCACATTCAATTTCGTTGATAATATGCAATCCTTCCATTGCAATGGCATCCCCTGAAGATTTGTTTGAACCAGTGAGTTTCTCCTTGTTCCTGCACCGAGTTTGGTTAAACATTACTGTGGGAAGATTTGTTTGAACCAGTGAGTTTCTCCTTGTTCCTGCACCGAGTTTGGTTAAACATTACTGTGGACCCGAAGACTGTATATACACAACCCATATGCTTTTATCATGCTCCCTTCACCTTTTCAGAAACAGTCCATGCTTCTCTTCATCATCCACAGATGCCACAAAATTATTTTCTAGATAATTAGCAAACTCCGGCTCCATTGTTACACTTGTTAATTCAGGCTGGTTACTCCCACAGTTCATAAGCTGAATAGAGAGACGCGTTTCTGCTGCTGACTGCAATCAGTCCAAAGCAAGATTAGTACATTATGGAATTTNGTTTTCTGTAGTTCTCATACGCATGTAGTTGCAGAAGCTCGGTGTCTGTCTCATTAGCTGCAACTGCCTGGAGCTGAAGAATATCCAAACCATCACAAAAATCAGGAAAGAGACGGATAAAAAAAAGATAATTGGGAGACGGATAAAAAAAAGATAATTGGAAGTCGAGAGTAAAGAACACATTAATACACTAGTCTTGCTTACATGCTTAACAAGCTTGTGAACTAACTTGTCCAATGTGAAAAGAATATATGATTGTGCTCCAAAACTAGCTCGGCATTCATCTTCAAACTTTGTATTGTCACTAGAGCCGTCAAGTAAGTTATAGAGTGCATTCATGAACCTATAGAAGGGTTTTACTTCCAAGAATCAGTAAGTAACCATTTTTCAGTACAAAGCTTGGAAGGTAAAGTACCTGGGATAAGAATCAGGAGTAGTGTTATCTGGAGCCTTCCACTTCTTTTCGGAATGTTTCTTTGCAGATTGTATTCTCTCATACAACAACTGGAAAATTAGCAGAAGTATATGAAAATTAGCACGGATTGTATTCTCTCATACAACAACTGGAAAATTAGCAGAAGTATATGAAAATTAGCACGGGGAAAAATTCATCATATTTTAAGACTTGAGAAGATTGCTTCAAACAGCCTTACTTGATGAAGTCTAAATAGCACATAATAAGAATCATTCCCGTAAAAAACTCGAGAATCATTCTGGGAGCAAGTTTCACTAGCTTGCAATGGCCAAGACACATGCTTAGCAACAGGTTTTACAGTTTGCAGAAACCGTTCTGTGAATGCAAAAGATCCATCTTCACCTTCATTTCCATTAACCACACTAACATGCTCCTTACAGTTCATAACTCCGTTATGCTCTTCATGACAACCAGACTTGGTTCCTGAGGTCTCATTATCCTCAGATAACTTGTGACAGTTTTCTTTTTTGTCAACTTCAGGGCGAGCACTGCCCTTTGCTTCTGTTTTATAACAATATGCTCCCTTTTTATCATAGCTTTTTTGGTCCCTATTGCTTCTTACATTGTCCATCACCCGTTGGAAAGGCTTGAGGCCATTTTGTCCGTCAACATCAAAGTTGCCTTGCTCACAACTGTTTGTGGGAGATAATTTACCTTCTTCTCGCTCAGCCCCATGATTTCCCACTGATACTTTGTTAACCCTACGACTACCTACATCCTCCATTATCTGATTGTTTCTGGATGACGTAAGTTTGGTAGACTGGATAACCTGTGGACATGAACCAAAATTGCGGTAATATCAATAAAGTTTCATAAATAGATAAATGATGACTGGTCTCTACTGGTCAATTTGGTAACTAAGGAAGGTAATCTCTCATTTAATTTCCTCAGCTGAAATGCATACAACCTGAGTTTAAAAATAAGTCCAAACAAGGGGTTACCTCATTAGTCATAGATATATAGAAAGTGTACAGTGAGGTAGTGTAATCATCTTGCAGTTTATTCCGCTGAGTAGTTTTCACTATATTGGCTAAGACATCTTTGCCAGGAGTGCTTCCTTGCACTGATGGATTATCTTTGTTCAGCAGCTTTGGGGATATTGGATGTTTAAAGTTTGACCCAGAAGCACTGTCCTTCACCTCCACACATGCATCATGCAATTCTTGGTTGTTTTCCAACTTTGATACATCTTCTGTTATAAGGTCACCTTGAGACCTTGAAAGAATTCCAAACATGGGCTCCAAAAAGGTTATCCATAGCTTCATTACCTTATCTGATTGTTCAGTGGCACATATTTCTTCACAGTAATATTTGATTAGCAGATGAAGAGTTTCGTGAATTTGTATGTCACAATAATCAAACTCCAAATCCGGAGTAAAAGAGGGCTTAGTTCTAACACCAATAGCTTGAAGCAGATCTTCTTGATACTTTTTCTCACTGATTTCTTTTATTTCTGCCACTAAATCTGCGTGTAAGGAAACAATGAAACAATGAGATTTATGCAAAACTAACTCCAAAGGGTTCACCCTATTATCATAATCAGCATTTTGTCAATTAAAGAAAAAAGAATCATTTTCTCCTGCATCACCAACCTCTATTAAAAACAGAGGGGTCAAGAAAGAAGTTGCTAATAGACTAGCTCTACAATTTTTATGTCGAATATCTCTACAATTTTTATATGGAATAGCTCTACAATTTTTCCCTTCAAAATTTCAAATGGTTATACCAATCCTAAAGTAGGTTGAGACTTTCACATAATGTAACTTATTTAAGTAAATTTTTGATAATAAAGCTTACATTTTGTGCTCAAATTCTTCGAGTCCTGCTAGCTTAGCTTACATTTTGTGCTCAAATTCTTCGAGTCCTGCTGCTTGAAATAGAAACTACGATGATCTAGTGACTTATGGTGATTCTTAGCATATACTTCAGCCCAAATTTTCTGGAAATCAGAGCGGCACCTTGTCCATTCTTCTTGCTTTTGCTTCAAGCGAGTCAGTATCACCGGTAAAGTGTCCATTCTTCTTGCTTTTGCTTCAAGCGAGTCAGTATCACCGGTAAAGCACTATGCATATTCTTCTTCAAAAGATCCATCATATCAAGCCCATTATCACCATACAACCTCTCAATGCATCTTAGGTTCAACCATACAACCTCTCAATGCATCTTAGGTTCATAGCTATTAGATACAATAATATCAGAGAGTTAGCACAAATAAATGAAGAATAGACGATCTATAGCGACACCAGATTTTTTCCAAACTAACAACTACCTGATAAGTGTTTTTCGATAATATAATATAATAATATCAGAGAGTTAGCACAAATAAATGAAGAATAGACGATCTATAGCGACACCAGATTTTTTCCAAACTAACAACTACCTGATAAGTGTTTTTCGATACATATAGGAGTGTCTATTGTGCTAGTGTTGTTCATCTTTTCCAGAAGAATTTCCACGTTTCTAATGGTTGAACTTACAGTTCCTAGTAACATGTCCATTTCATACCTGGACACGCATTAGGAATGTTAAACTGAGGGATTGTATCAACAACCAAAAAAAATCAGCATTTCTCCATAAGATAAGTTTCAGAGAAACTAAATGAAAGGAGAGAAGTTCCTACCATATAGAATGAGAATATAGGAAACCAATATTCTGTACATAAAAGGAGGATAAGGAAATTTGACATTAAACTACCAGATCATACCTGTCATCCTCGCAGCGAAACAAGCTTTCTTCGTACTGGTTTTTGCGCATATGCTTGAATGAGTAATCTTCACTCCCAGAGGTAACAGATACCAGGTGGTCATTGAGTGTCTTTCTACCAATTGCATTTCTGTAGCTTGGAATCTCAACTGCATACTGCATGGGAAATGACCAACCATATGGTTATAAGAGAACAAAATGATACAGTAAATTACAGTGTAGTAGAAAATTTATTTAGGAAAAAACCCACATCCTTTGGTAGGCGCCGATAACTTGGCGTACACTGAGTGCACTCAGAAAGATCAAGTTCATTTATAGGTGTTCCAACATACTTGGTAGTAGATTTGGGATTCCCAATATCTTTACTGCCGGAAGCTGCACTTTTTTCAGCTCTATCTGCTGATTCTGTTTCAGTATCTTCTCTATTTTCATTATCTTGAAAATCTGGCTGACTTCCTTTCACAAGGGAGTCTGTAAAAATTAGTACCTTATTATTACCAGAGATAAACAACTGACCACTTGAAGCAAACCACTGGCTACTTAAGTGGGAAAAAAAGAAAAATTGACCACGGTCATAATCTTCAAGATGAGGTCATGTTTGAGAAAGATATGACTTGCTTGCTTATACTGAATTCACTAGATAATGACAAACATTTTCACAAACATACAGCTGAACTATGGAACAAATTCTAACAGACCATCCACACTCAGTTCCTAAATAATTACCAGGAGGGTTAGCGACAAGGTTCTCATCAACATCTTCTTGTTGATCAATGTGTTCAGAATAATCCTCAAGCTTACGTCGTACTTTTTTTTTCTGTGCAAGAAAGAGTCTATATCAACATCTCACTCAAAAAATCTCACTGTTTATTCTGCATTATAATGCTTATTTTATCTTGATCTTAATTTATGAGACTCTTAAAACAGTGGAGTAAAGGATATATGGCCATAGAGGAGTTTTGCTACCAATTAACATTACTAACTGCGATATTGCTATCCTTACAAAGATGAATAAGAGCAACCTTATCAGAATGTATGGCAGTGCCCTTATGACGCTGTACTGCTTTCTTTGCCAAAGGAGCTGGTTCTGGATCATTAGGTAAGAAACAAACGAACTCCATGAGCAGATCATCGTGACCCTTGAATAACATTGTAACCTACACAACAGATAAAATGTGAAGCAGAAAGTTTGAAGAATAACACTGTGCATTTACAAAAATAAAATAAAAACTACCTCTTCGTAGACCTCAGAGATGGACTTTCTTTTTGTCTTATACATGTTCAAGATGTCTAGAAACGTTCACATTGTGACATCCACAAATACACGCATTCCTTATGCGACCTCTATAAAAAAAAGACAATGTGAAACTAAAGGAGAAGAAAAGAGATAAGTAAATGTACTTATGAGCTCTGACGTCCTTCATTACATCAAGGAATGAGTTATATTTCTCTTTATTGTCTTGAAAGATGTTCTTGACAGTATTGAGATAGGTCAGGGCATCGGCGGTTCCAAGTCGGCTGCTTCTGCATTATACAAACACATGCAAGTTAATACTTTCAAACATTTCAATTGCAGCTAACTACAAAGAAGAATTCTAACTTTGAGTGAGCGAAATTGACAATAAGAACCAAAAAAATGTGATTACACAGAGAAAAAGAGAGAGTTACGTTTCTCCTCGAGGTGAAACCTCAGGTCTTCGCTTTTGAGCTTCATTATTAACATATTCTCTAGCTCTCTTCATCTCCTCTTCCAAGAATAAACAGGTTTTGTAGCAGCCAAATCAAATTAAGAACCCTGAAATAAATCCCAAGTCGAGAAAAACAGCTTAAAATCGTTAACCCAACAACTAGATCTAACATCGGAAACAAACAATCACAAAAATAAGGAAAATAAGAGAGAAAAAAAAAACAAAATCAGAGATTTTTAATCAAAACCATTGTAGAACAGATCACGTTACTCAAAATAAGAATCTCTGGTTCTTCTTCCTTCCTTAGCTAGAATATGAAACTCTGAATGAAGTTAGAGGATCTTCAGGAACCTGAGTTTTCAAGTACAAAGATTTAGACGGAAGCTAGGCACAGGAACTTCTTATATATTACCTACAAAAATCTTCATAATTAGACCTTCGGAATCACTTAGAAGGTTCGGAATTTCACCGCAGTAAAAGACAACGTGAAAACCATATTTAGGGTTTACTCTTTCTTCAAGTTCTTTGATGTTTTTGGGTTACCGCGAAAAAAAAGAGAAGTAACTTTTTCATATTTTGACTAGGCCCATATTAACCTACTGACTAAAGCCCATTGTAATTAGGCCCAAACTTAACTTCTCTAAACTATTCGTTTTGACGTTTCCGACGACCTAACTTTCCACTTCTTTGACATTTTCTCCGGAAAAGAAAAAAGAAAACTGAAAACACATTTCTCGCGGTTGAAATTCAAATTTCGAGTGAGAAACTTAGAAATGGAGCTGCTCAAGTTGTCAAAATTCAAATTGCAGCTTCAATCATTGATCGAAGAAGTACGAGATTTACGCGTAAGGTTTATACATCTATGGATTGTATATTATTGTTTCGCTCTACTGTTTCACTCTTCTTCTGCTTTACTACGGGTGATTTGCAGGAAAGGGAGCGATTGGTCACAGATCATATTAGTGTTGTGAATCAGGTGCTTCTATCAATGTTAATAATGTACATGACTCTTTTTTTTGTTCGTTTCTGAGTCGTGAGTCGTGATTCGTCATCGTGTCGTTTGGTATTCGATTTACAGAAAAGGAAGCAAACCGAGGAGGAATATAGCAGGAAAGTGCAGGAGTTGCAATCGGAGCTAGCAACTTCTAGAGAAACACAGGAGGCACTCGAGAGGAAGGTTCGATAGATTCTTTTGTTTTTGAAAAATGGAATCTGTTACACTACGATTTGGAGTTTGTGAAAGTTTTGATTGATTTGAAGGTGAGTTACCTTGAGAACGATTATAGTTTGCTGGAAAACAAGCAGAACGAATTGAAGACTACTATCCAAAATCTGCTTCAATCACGAGAAAGTTTCTTAAATGATTACCAGGTGCTTGTCTCATGAACTCGTACTGTCAAAATTATATACCAGTTCTGGGTAATAGAAATAGCTTAGAGGACCATCTCCATAGTGGGTGAAAAGTTGAATTCAGATAACATGGGTATGATACATTTATTTTTTCTTTCCGGAATTGTGTAATTTTAATAATTGAACTGGTGGTTTGTTTGCAGGAGTCCTTTTGTGATATGAAACGTTCAATTGAAGCCAGGGATAGGAAGATTGCCATTTTACACGAAAAGCTAACCTCTCATCTTACATTGTTTGATTCAATTGAGAAAGAGGCATCGTTAATTAAAAAGGTTATACATGAAGTTCAGGGACATGTGGATCAAAAAGAAGATGTAGGCATGTAGATTCCTGATCTCTTGCTAATACTGCTTGAACATATGCTTCCAATATAGGTTTCCCCCTGATGTGATGATTATGCTCCTGTTGTTTCTTGTTTCCAGTGACTGGCTTGAAAGAGAAAATGGACCATGTCGCTACATATGAAAAAGTATTTATAGGTGAGTTTCTTGTCATCGAATCTGCGCTGATGGTAACCTGATTGTTCATAGGTTACTTGATTATCTTCCTACGTTAGTTGTTCATTTAGTCTTGTGTTTCTTTCCTTATTTTCCTTTATGAATACAATGATCTCTATCTTCTTTTATGCAGAGAAAATCAGAAGCCTAGAAGAGAAAAATGAATGTCATGAAAGAGAATTGCAAAGAAAGGAGAATATAATATCAGAGCTTTCAGCTCAGCTGGAAGCAGAAAAGATTAAAAATGAACATCAACATCAAGTCGAAGAGATATCCATATCAGAAATCATAAATTGCATGTCTTACAGCATATTCAAGGCATAGAACTAGTGGGAGATCATTGCTTTTAAAGCATTTGCCACGTATATGTTTACTTGACCAGCCTTACCTTCAGAAAATTTTGCAGGTCAAAGATATAGTTGTAGCAAACTTGGTTACTGAAAAAGAGGTAGGAAAAAAGGAAGATAGTTGTCTACTGGATTTGATCGTCTTTGCTTCCTCAACAGTCTCTATAAATAGTTTCTCAAATGTTTAGGCATTGCATTCTGAAGTGAAGAGTTTGGAGATGATTTTACAGCGGATTCAGGAGTCTGCATCCCTTATGACTGAAGAAGTAATAGATACTAGACTTTTGCTATCATTCTAGCATTCCAACCTTGGATAGTAGTCTGGTGTGAACTTTAAATTCAAATAGTCGAATAATTATTCCGATCTTTTCATTCTCTTGATATAACAGGATAGAAGGGTGTTCACATCGATACTGACATTCGAGCAAGGGGCCAATGATAGCAACAAAAGATCAAGGTTTGTAGACTCACTTAACATCTTTTTTTTTTGTCTCCATACTGATCCAGGGGGAAATAGATTGCATAGCAATTGTCTTAATGAACATGATATGATACACCTTTAAAATTCTGCTTTATAATGAACTTGGTGGCTTTCCCAAATCAATGCTTATTCCTCTTTCGATTGTCTAACTAGGCAAAATGGCACAGTCGATAAAATGGAGGAACTTTTATGCGAAGCTCCTGTTACACATTATCAAGAACATTCAGGTCCACTCTCTTTTTATGTGAAGGTTTTTAGCTGACCGGCTATATAGAAGAGAGATACCTTGATCAGTTACAACTTCACACAAACCAGATTCTCAATACCGGCTATATAGAAGAGAGATACCTTGATCAGTTACAACTTCACACAAACCAGATTCTCAATTACTTTGTGCCATTCCCTATAACCGATATCCTCACATCACGAGTCATCAGCTACTGTATTATGATGCTTTTTGAAAGTAAATCTTGTTCTAACATCCTAAAAGAACAATCATAACACAGCTTATTCATTTATTGGTTCAGAGACTTTAAGCACATAAGTGAATAAACTCGCCAGTCCTTTGCAGGACAAATGCAAGGAGTTGGTGAACCAGCCTGATTCAGAGTGCTCGACGAATCGTGTATAGGAGTTAAGCATCTCATCACATTTGTGATTTGTTACACTTATTGAACACTTAATTATAATTGTTCTTTTAACCTCATAAACTGTTTCAGTACTTGCCGGATATAAAGGAACCGACGACATTGGTTTAGTATATATGACCGGTAATGCCTTCTTTGCTTTGCTTGTTTATGTTATGACATAATTGTCTTTGTCCCAATGATACTTCCATAATTACTTAAAGAAGCTTAGCTGAAATATAACAGAATCATTCAAATCTTTAGGCCAAGATATTTTTAGAACAAAATAGATCAGTGGAGTATAACTTTACTTTCTTTATTAGTTGTGGAAATTATAGACCACATGAATTTGATATATTATATCAATTATCAAGCTTGAAAGTTCGTCTAGTGGGGACAAAAGTCATATAAACGACAAGAACATGAGTTTTCTAAATTCGTACGCAATGAATTAGGGATATAGACATAAGTGTATGTTGCTTTTAGGTTTTTTATAAAGACTAAAAATAGGAGAGACATAAGTGTATGTTGCTTTTAGGTTTTTTATAAAGACTAAAAATAGGAGTTTTTAGTGTAGTGGCTTAAGAAAACTATTGTTGCGTATTCGAATCTAAGTCTAGTATTGTCTTTGTATGAGCTGTAAGCAATTTAAAAAAAAGTATCTAGTTTTAGTGAGCCTTGTTTGGTGGGAAATTGACAATAAATACAATTTACAATGGTTATTTAATACCTCCATAGTTAATTACCCTTATTGTTTTAATTTTGGGGAAGAGACAAGTACATCAGAGGAATAGCCAATTGAAAAATCTTTTCATCTTTATTGTCCATTTAATTGATTGATGATTATTTAAATGTGAACTTTTGAATTTCGAGGGCATTAAAAAAAACAATAAAGGGTTATTGAAAGCATCAAAGATTGGTCCACCATTGAACATGAAAGTTGGATCCAACTATCTAAAATTTATCACTTAATATATAGGCATGTAAGCTAATCAAATTCTGACATGATACCTCTTCTTTTGTAAATGTGCATGTGCGTACCATATATGATATGACCCATCAAATGTCATATGTGGACAGGATTTGAAAACTTAAGGTGTGATTTGTTGGGATTTAGGTTTTTCTAAAGCCGATTTTCTATTTGAAATTCGTAGTATAGAGCTTGTAAATTTTTTAGTTCAAAGCAATCAAGCTTTATAAATATTTTTCAAATCCAAAGTCATTTTTAAAAAAGTAAAGTCATTTTGATGATTTTTTTCTTTTTTATGGAATAAAAGTGTAAAGCCATATATTTTGGGTTTTAGAAAAATTGTTTTGGTTTTAGAAACTTTTATGGAAACTTATTACGGTTTTTTTTTTTTATGGAAATCTAGAAATTCTTATATGAAAATATTAATGAAATATTTCTATTAGTTTTCATGAATAATTTTTTATGGAAATCATAGTTATTTCTACCAAAAATAAATTTCATTTAATTCTACAGCTCCAAAAGATAAACTTACAGCACCAACAAATCTACAGCCTAAATTCTACAGCCATAATCATAAAGGTACAGCCCAAAAATCTACAAACGAATCTACAGCCTGAATTCTACAGCCATAATCATAAAGCTACAGCCCAAAAATCTACAGCCAAAATTTTAAAGTCACAGCCCTAGCCAATCAGGCCCTTAATCACCATATTTAATATCTTTGATGCAAACAATTTTAACAACTTCATAGTCTTTATTTTCAAAAAACGAGTTCGAGGGACGTCTAGGAAGGAGACTATATTACATGTTCTGGATTCCGACCCGGATTAGTCTGGTTGGTAAATCCATCCACGATACCGGTTAATAAAAAAAAAATGTAATAGTAGTAGCTAAGGCAAAGAAAGCAATATCGAAATAATCACTAAGATCAATTATAATATGAGATATTTTTAATTTATGTTGGCTCTTCAGTTGATTAAAAAACACCAATAATTTGGAAAAAGGACGTTATTAGAGTTTTAGAATTCTCTCTGTTCCATAAAATTTGATTTTTTAGGTTGTGCACAGATATTAAGAAATCATCATTATTTAACCATGATTACATTTGATTTTTTCAATCAACATTTTTTAATATAAGTAAACCAATAGTAGTCAATAAATTACAATGAGTACTTTTTAAAACTACAACTAATAATTTAAAAAAATCAAAAATCTAGAAAATCAGTGAAACAATTCATACATACTTCGTGACTTTGATACAGAAAAATGACTATGTAGACTGGTACCAAAATTTAAAGGAGAGTAATACGTAAGGAAATCTAGGAGGCGTGTGAAGGAACATGAGAGTGTCAGTTGTGTACAAATCAAAACAAACAACAGTTCAATGACAAGGAGATTTTGCCAACGAACAACCGCACGTGTGTTGTTTTGGATGCTCTAGACAAAAAAAATATTTTTTATGTCTTTATAGTAGCGTTATACAAAAAATAATATAAAAACGTTTACGAAAACATTTTAAAATTTTTGATGCCCTTAAAACCTTATATGTTTATAAATTTTAAAAATTTAGGTCGAAAATACTTTTAAATATCTATAAATCTTTAAAATTTGTATGTAAAATATGCCTGTGATGTCCTAGGCGACCGCCTAGCTCGCCTATGCTCCGAAACGGTCCTGCATATATACTTTCATTACTATTTTGTTTTTATTAGGGTCTATAATTATTCTTGAAAATAATGCAAAGATATCTCTTAAAATAAATTATTTTCTTAATTAAAATTTTGATATAACGCGTTTTCTATATTGTTTACAATTTGTAATGTATGGTTTTTGTTAGAATGAATAAATATATGTGGAAAATCTGCGAAATTACAAAATCACAATTTTGATTATTTTATTCTGCAAGTTTGCACTATATAAGACATAGGATAAAAATGTGACAGGTTCAAATATATTTGATGTTCCACTTGATTTTAAGAAGAATATGCTCTCTAAAAAACTTATATCACATGGTTGGACATTGTAATACTAAATATATATACTGGTTCAAATGTAAGTTTTCACATCAATCTTCCAAATTTACAACAAAATATATCATAACTACGAAACTTCTGAACATTAGTACAAATATTATACAAGTTAGGAAAGTTATGAAAACGTAAGAAAAACTAAATTTTTTTTATTAAAAACGTAAATTTTTTAAAAATATATAAAAAAATATTTGAATATTAAAAATATTAAAAACGTAAATTTTTTAAAAATATATAAAAAAATATTTGAAATACTAAAAAAAGAAAAAATATTAAAAAGATTTTATTTATACGACATGAAGTGTCTTCCCAAATTTAAATCACAACAAATCATTGTTGTGATTTAAATTTGGGAATTTAAATCATAACAAATCGAATCGAGAAAAACTAAACCGAATTGGGTGTTAAATTTGAATACTATAGAACCGAATATCCAAATGTCAAAAAATTTGAAAAAATATGAGAAGTAGATGGAGTGAGGGACCATGAAGACCAAACACCACAACTTGTAAGATTGTCATAGTCAAATGTAATAATTTAAACCAAGACTAACCCACTCTTTCATTATTTTATTCTGTAATTTTCCTGCCAAATTACACCATAAATTTCAAACTTCCATATACAACGTTTTCTATAATTCAACCCAATCACAAAAACCATATCTAAACTGGCTTTTACTGTCGGCGTCACATGACTAACTTCACTTTGCTAACTTTAGTCTGGTAATTTAACATTGTCACATCCAAACCTAACTCACAATCATTTTTCCTTTAGACAAAATAGTTGAAACAGGCTTTATTTATATTTAAAAACATCCAAACCTAACTCACAATCATTTTTCCTTTAGACAAAATAGTTGAAACAGGCTTTATTTATATTTAAAAAATGATTTCTGTCATTTCCAGATTAAATTA